>CM035109.1:55010700-55498200 GCA_020205505.1 Panax japonicus
GTTTAAAATTTGAATGAGGAGGAATGAGAGAGAGCTGATGACGTAAAGCTTGGATGTGACATTTATCTATTTTCTCTTTCTGCTCTGTTTTATATTATAGATATATATATATATATATATATATATAATAATGTTACTATCACATTAAAAAAAATTACATATATAATATTCACATATACACATACATACTACGGGCCCAACATGTCACTTAGGGACTCAGTATATATGTGTGTGTATGAGAATATTATGTGATTCTTTACTATGTGATAGTAGTATTGTTATATATATATGTATATGTGTACTTGCTTCAAGCACTGTTGAGTCCTTCTGTTCCCCAACTTTCTGTCTCATCCAACAATTTTCCGGAAGGTATGTGGGACTCATGGGGTCTTGCTTCCAATCAACCAGCACTCTCTTCTACTTTACCCTTTTTTCTTTTATTTTTTAACCTTTTCTATTTCTGTTGGACAATTTAAAATAGACAGTCTATTTAAGCATTTTATACTCATATAACAACCGTCATTTGAAGTTTAACTCTTTCATATATCAATACAACTTGTTTTTATATTACTGTCAATTAATTGTTCATTTTGAACTACTTGAAATCGGGATCTGAAGAAAAATGCATAATACAAGAAAGTGGTGGGTGAAATGGTAGAAGCCTCATGGAATAACCTCAAGGTCATTCGTTCCGGTCTTCACTTGATCAGGCCACACTTTACCTATTCGCTCGCTCTGAAGAAAAAGAAGAAAAAAAGGAAGAAAATGTATAAGAACAGCTAGAAAAGAAAAAAGAAAAACATGTCTCCTCATTATAAGAAAGCTCAAACTAGCTAGAAAATGTAAAGGTTTATGTACATGACCTTTGAAATTGCACCACATATAGAAAAACTAGCTATACCATGTATATAATTAGTCCTTTAAGTAGGGTGAATTCTCATGTCCTTTCAAAGGTCTTGTTCTAAACCCCTCTTGGCTTGATCTCCAAATGATGTGATATTGTTGTTGTTATGCCCTGTCCAATCATAAAAATTGAATGGATCCAAGCTGGCTGCTTTGTTATTTTCTCTCTCCTCATGATCATCTCCTGAGAATCCTTGAGAAAACAAAAGGTTCAAAGGATCAGCCTCTATTTCTCCCAAATCTGCGAAGAAATCTTGATCAGGATGATTAATGGAGCTTGGAAGTTCTGGCCTATAAATCTGATCATGATTAGGAAACCCTAATTGTTCCCCATTATGCATTTCTATTTCCTTCTCCTCATCCATTTCCTCTTCCTTAACGGAGGGCGATACGTTATTGATAATATCATTAGTACTCTCCTTTTGTTTTTGTTCTTCCTTTAAGCTCGATAAAGGCGCCTTTTGAAACTGCGAGCCAGGCGAATTCTTTGTGTTGATGTTCTTGGTAGGTTGAGTTCTGGTGGAGCCTGCTAGTGCATTTCTTTGGGTTGGCCATGGATGATTATGTTCTGAGGTATAGGTAATCACCAACATGTTGGGGTCAGTCCGGCTTCGTTCTACTTGTTTTCTGGCTGAACAACCCTTTGAGCTGCTGCATCTATAATAGCCCCTGATATATTACATTTAAAAATGTAGTAAGATGTGAGTTCTTGTAGGGTTGAAATTAAGTTCTATGTTCTGTGAAGATATTAATTACGTACGAGTCTTGATAATAAAGAGATTTTTCTTTAAAAAATCATTAATTAACTAAAACTTCAAGGTCAAAAGAAACAAATAATTCAAACCTACTTCATCTCAAATACTTATTATTTTTATGTAAACAAACAAAAGTTTTGGGAATAAATATCAAGCTAACAAACTTGAGAGATGTAGACTTCAAGGCACGACCAAGTCTTTTTTCTTGAAAGGCTAAATTCGTCACGTCCCATCATAAGTAAGGATTTATATTAAATTATAGTTACAATATATATATATATATCATGAATTAACATGGTTCTTAAGAGTTAACTAAGTACTTCAATTAACTAACCTAGCTACTTGGCTTCAAGTCTTTTTGATTTATTATTCATAAGAGATATTTACAAATAAATTATGTCAAAAAAATGCTTGTAAAAAGAACTAATTATATTTTGCAAAGAGGTGAGAATTATTCCATTTTGTGATCCAATTAAAATATTTGACCAAGACTGAAACTAGAGTTGTATGAATTGTGATAATTGATCAGTTACTTACCTTGGATATGGAGATCCTTTAATTGGCTTCTGACCATACTTTCTCCATGCCCAGAGATCAGATGGAACTATTTCTCCGGTAGGCCTGCTATTTGCCGGTGCAGGTGCCGGTATACAAAGTACCTTCTTGGCCTGGCTTTTCCTAACATATATATAATATTGAAAAATATTAATAGTTAGTAAAATAGACTTAAATTAAGTATGATCATAAAGCAGGAATGTATAAGATGACGAATTAATGGTTATGAAAAGTTTTATTGAACTAGATCAATCTAATCAAGTGTATGATGAATTATAATTGAAACCAAGCATGTTCTCAGAGAGAGAGATAAATTAATCCCATGGAAGTCGTACAGTTTTCCAATAAATTACACATACAATACATAGTTAACCATTAATTTCTATCAAATCCTGTTTTCAAAAACTGACCATTAAACAATTATAAAACCCAAGTAATTTTCAGAAAAAATACTAAAATTTAAACATTATATTTATGTTAAGCTATAGAATTAAGCTTATCCAACCTCATAAATATGATTTCATGTATAAGAATTAAAGAAGAATTAGAAAAAAGCATATAATTAGGTGAAAATTAATTAAATACAACTAAACATATATAATTCGTCGAAGCTAGCTATAAAATTTCAAAGATGAAATATAATTCATATATATGCATGTGTGACAGTTCTTATATAAAATTACCTTCGTTTAATACCCGTATTTCGCGGAGATGAGATCTGAAGTCCGGTGTTTTCGATCATATGATGATCATTACAAATTAAGCTAGAATTAGAAGGAGGAGGAGGAGGAGGAGGCCTAAGGACTACCCTTGGTACCGGAGATTCGCATAGCGGTATGGGTAACTTAACATTATTATTCGGAGAGATCTGAAGAATCCTTGAAAAAATATTATGATTATTACTATTATTGCAAGCTGCAGCTCTCTTTATTTGATCCTCTTGCTGATCCTCAATATTTTTATTATTATCACCAACAAAAATATTACTACTACCTCCGCAAAACCCTGAAGAATCTTGGTCAACACTATTTGAGCTAGTAAAGAAGCTTGAATCTAGCTCTTCAAGAAGTAGGGGATCTTTTAGGCTAGAAAACGGATGGCCGAATAAATCATCTGAATGATAAATCATGGGATCGGACGACTGATCATTGAACTGCCAGCTGTTTTCGACGGTGGGTTGTAGGTCACCGGAGGAGGTGGTGGTGCTGCATATGGTTCCGCTAATTATGTCAGTTAAATCGCCTTGGTAGTTGTCCATTCTTTGGAGCATGAAGGAGTCGCACATAGTATTCAGTAGAACCCCATTTGATGAGTTTGGACCTGAGTTGGCTGGAGGCTAGGTAGATTGTTTTAAGTTTGGTATGTTTTGCACCAAACAAACGTAAAGAATATGAGTTTGATTAGGCTATGGTGGACTTATATGGGGTTTTGTTGTTGAAGAAGCAAAGTGATGATAATGTTAATGTTGTTCACAAGAACAAAGGAGGAGAGAGAAAGAGAGAGAATTAATGGTTTTGAAAAGATCAGGAAAAGATGAGAGAGAGAGAGTCGCTGACTTTTGACACAAACAGCTCTTTTCCATATACATACGCAACAAGGGAGGAAAAAAAAGATAAGAGTTTTAGTTATAATTTAGTTAATCTGATAGGTGTAGGTGTTTGAGCTGTACATATATATTATTAGTAGTACTATATATGATTCTCATATTTAATTAACTTGATAATGACTAATAATGATGATGTAATATTGGGGTTTTATAACTTTAATTTATTCATTCAAAGTTGTCACCCCCTAAATTTTTCTTAACCATTGTCTATCATTTAACAATCTTATCCATTAAAATTACTGTCACTTTAGCTTGTTATTATAATTTTTCCTAATTCATTATTATTACTAGTCTTACTGTGTGATGATGAATTAATAAAAAAATAAATATTGAATAAGATTTACTACATCGAGCAAATGAGTAGAACTTAAATTTGTTATTGCATTTTTTGTTTTGCATATATATTGTTCTATCTTATGTATTACTCCCTCCGTCCCAAATTATATGCTGTTTTAACAAAAAAATTTGTCCCACAATATCTTTTTTTTTAAGATTTCAATGCATTTTTTCCATTTGTTTTCCAAATTTGCCCCTTTATCTTAAATGTTGATAATCATTATTCTCATTAATGTCTCTCCTCTTTTTTAAACATCCACATTCATGCCTCTCTCTCTCTTTAATTAATAATTGTTTCTCTCTATCTCTCTCTTCAATTAATGTGCTGCTTTCTCTCTCTCTCTTCAATGTTTCTCTCTCTCTCCAATTAATTAGTTGTTTTTTCTTTCTCTTCAATTAATAAAAAAGTCAGCACAAAGGGTATTTTAGTATTTTTATCATACATATTGGTATCTGTGTGAAACTCTAGAACAACAGATAATTTGGGACGGAGGGAGTATTTTTTTACGTAATTTTTTTAACTTGTAAAATAACTTTAGATAAATAAATAATAAATGAGACAGAAAATATGATAGCAGATGGAATTAGACAGATGTAAGAACACATATATATGAAAGAAACAACTGCAGTCGAAAGTTGGAATTATAATTTATTTCTTTTAAATATGACTTCCCAAAAGTAGTTAGATTTGTTAGATTTTATAAGATAAATATTTTCTATATATATATATAATCAAAGGACTCAAATCCCTGCAACTGTTTCTGTTGTTTTAACTTGAATTTTACCGTACTTTTGTTCTATTCTTTCTCTCCTAGCCTATTTATTTGTTAGCCTGAATTCTGAAATGAATGCTCGCTAGCTAGTTGGAGCATATTATAGCATTACCAAAGAACGGATATGTTTACAAAAACTTTCTTTTCAAAAAACTAGTGATAGGAAAGTAAAGAGGTGGGCAAGTAGCCGCATTTCCCGGCAAACGTTTTGAAACCCCGTTTTCTCCGTTTTGTTTCTACTCCCAAAAGCATTTCCCGTGACATATTGTAAAAGTTTTTTTATCAAATTACGATTAATTACAACATATATGTTATAAAAGATTACTAAAATTAAGAACAAAGAGATTACTAAAATTAAGAATAAAGATGATTAGAAGAAATAGAGCATTTTCATTATATTTTGTATATCTCATTTTCTTTTGCAATACTCTTAGTTATAGATATATTGACTTGGAAGTTACAAAACTCAAAAGTCATGAGTTTTAAAATTTAATGAACATGGGAGTTCCATAATACTAAAGATCATCACAATTAAATATAAAATCTAGACATCCGTATATTAAAAATTTTATAACACTCCCCCTTGGATGTCTATTGTATAACCATACGCATTGAAAGTTGCCTCATTAAAAAATCTTTACTAGGAAAAACCCAATGAGAAAAAAACATTGGTTAAGAGAAAAAGAGTGCAACGCGTATTAGCTCCTCCTCATGAATGTATCTTTAAGTCCTCCAGCTGTCGCATTCCAATATTACGAAGCAATCCTTCAAACATTGTAGTTGGTAATGCTTTGGTGAACAAATCTGCTAGATTATCTTTTGATCAAATTTGTTGAACATCAATGTCACCACACTTATCAAGGTCATGTGTGAAAAAGAATTTCGGTGATATGTGTTTTCTTCTATCTCCTTTGATGTATCCTTCCTTTAATTGAGCTATACATGCAGCATTGTCTTCATATAGAATCGATGGAATTCTTTTGTAGCAATTTTTTAAGAATATGCATCGTTAAAAACCTTACCAAATAAAAATCCAGTGGGAAAAATTTTCGCGAAGAAAAAGAGTACAATTTTCTTGTATAACTGCTAGTGCCTTGGAATTGCCTCATTAAAACCATGTAAAGGAAAGCCCAGTGGAAAAAAACCTTAGCGAATGAAAAAGAGTACAATCAGCACATATCCTTTTTACTCCCATTCATTAGTACATAGAATTTCCATTGTTCATGGTAAAAATATCATTAAGTCGAAGTATATATGCCAATATTGTGCACCATCTTCTTTAAAATCATAGTTAGTAATGACTTACTGAATCTATCAACCAAATTATCACATGATCATATATGGTTGATATCAATATCGCCATTCTTCTGGGGCTCATGTGTATAATATAATTTTGGTGCAATATGCTTGGTTCCATCACCATTTGGAAAAAATAATCCCAAATCAATAGTCTCACGAAGATAACGTAAAATATGTTTAATTTCATTACAATGTCTTCGAGTTGGTGCATAACCATAAATTGCTAGTAAGTTAACTGCAAATGCTATATCATGACTTGTCAAATTTGCAGGATACATCAAAGCACCAACTACATTAAGATATAGTACTTCAGGACCAAAACACCAATTTCACAAAGATATGGTGCTTAATTCAGGACCAAAAGTTTCTTCATCATTTTCTTGTGGTCAAAACGGATATTTCTTGATATCAAGTGACCAAATCATCATTGGAGTACTCAAAGGATTAACATTATCCATGTAAAGTTACTTCAGATTTTTTATGTGTATGTTGATTGATGAACAAGAATTCCATAGTTCAATTTGTAGGCCAAGATAAAAATTTGTCTTAATTACCAATATCTTTCATCTCAAATTTGTTGTTTTTGTCGACTCTTCTGGAGCAAGATATTTCATCAATAAATACAGTAATAATAGTAAATCCAGATTCTGATTTTTTGATAAAAATATAGACCTAGCAAGCGGGCCCGGCCCAAATAGGTCGGGCAAGTGGCGGGCCGGGCTAAAAAGGCCCGGTTTTTGTCGGGCCGGCCCGCAGGCCGAGACCAATTTTGTGCCTCTTTTATGCTATTTTTTTGGGTTTGGCCGATAGCGGACCGGGCCAAAAACTGGCAGGGCCAAATATGCCCGGATTTTACTGGGCTAAAAAACTGCAGCCCAAAGCCAGACCCGTGGCATGCGGGCCGGCCCGTGGCATGCGGGCCGGCCCGGCCCGCTGGCTTGGGCCATGTTTTCTAGGTCTATAAAAATGCATGCACAAATTAGATTATTCTCAAATCCTTCTTTCAAAAGATATCCACTAAGGTGATTATACCACAATATTAATCTGGATTGTTTTAACCCATATAAAGATCTTTGTAGCTTAATACAATACATACTTCGAGATATAGAATTCATGCTTCAGACATTTTATATCCTTCGGGGATTTTCATGTAGATATAATTATCTAATGATCCATACAGATATGTTGTAACATCATTCATTAATCACATATCCAAATTTTCTCTTGCTACCAAGCTAATTAAAAATCTGAATGTAATTGTGTCCATTATAAGAGCATATGTTTCTTCATAATTAATACTAGGTCTCTGCGAGAAATCTTGTGCTACAAATCGCGCTTTGTGCCTTATAATTTTATTTTTTTTTCATTTCATTTATGTACAAATACCCATTTGTATCCAACAGGCATTACACCTTCAGGTGTTCAGACTTTAGGTCCAAAAACTTCACGTTTATTTAGTGAATTTAATTCTGCTTAAATCGCCTCTTTCCACAATGGCCAAATATTTCTAGATTCATCATCGATTTGTGGTTTGTATTCATGATCATTACTTCTAGTAATATCAAGGACAATTTTTTATAAAAATATGTTGTCGACAATAATTTTATTTCTATCCAATATATTTGTTTCCTATATATACATAATGTATCGAGATCCCGTTATTTTCAGGTACTTAATCCTCTTCAGGAGATAACTGTTCAAGAGTTTTATTTACAGAAGGTTTTTGTTCATAAGTTTTGGACAGATCAATAAATTTTGTAGCCTTTTTCATGGGTATAGCCTCTTTATAGGCTGCAACTTATTTTTCTTGTACTTTCTTCTTTTGGAGAATTTTATCTTTAATACCGATCATTCTTCCACATTTCAATTGTAACTTTGATTCAATTTTTTGCCGTATTAACTGATTGTCCTACAAGGACTTCAATCCCTGCTTAAGTATTAGCAGCTAGAATGTGAGATATCATTATTTTCTTATAATTGGTGAATAATTATGGTAATTGATTTGCAATTCATTGCAAATGAATAATCCTTTGAACTTCTAGTTCATATTGATTTGTATGAGGATCAAGATTTATTAACGTTGAAACATTCCAATTAATCTCCCGTCGTGCTTCAGGCAACGATCTAACGTCGTGCTTCAAACAACGACTTTTCTCCCCCTAATGGTGGGAAGACTGTTTCATTAAAATAACAATCCTCAAAATATACCTTAAAAATATCACTTATTGAGGTTACGACGTAGCATGAAAAATAGCATGACCCCGAGTTTAAATTGGTAATTTTGATTTCATAATCAAAGGTCAAGCAATATATTGAAGTCTCTTGATAAGTGATTCAGCTATACCATTTTGAGTATGTGTATATGCAACAAGATGTTTAATATAAATAAGACCATCTAGTTAATGCATCAAGTAAAATCATAAAATACTTGAATATACCACAATGTGGGTGTATCGATTCACATTTATCACCCTGAATTTCATTTTTTGAAAGCTGAACACTAAATAACAATAATTAAATTTGATAGTTTTGTAATTAATTTACTTTGATATAATCTATAGGTAAAGGAATCTTCTGGTTCTTTAAGGGATGTTCATGGGAGTTTTTAATAATTCAACGCATCATTATTGATCCTAGATGATCATGCCAAATCATAAAAACAATTGGATCCGAATACTTCTTGTGTATTGCATACTTCTGGTGTATTACAACATTAATTTGTTTCAACTATTCTCATTTTAGTATAATATAACCCAAAAGAGAAAATAAACAGTTTTCTAATATGAGCTTCTGGCATGATACTAGGGCTGAGCAAGTAACCAAATTGGAACCGAAACCGCACCAAAAACCGCACCAAAAACCGCACAAACCGCACCAATTAAAACCTCACCAACGGTTCCGACGTATGTTACTATTTTAGGTTGGTTGAATAACCAAATTTATGGTTCCGGTTTGGTTACTAGCCAAAACTGCAATCATAAAACTGAAACTGCACCATATGTGTGTATGTATGTATTCACCATTCACCGTGCATGCTGCTGAATTTGGGAGAAGTGAGTTTGGCACTATCTTGTGTAGTTTAATTAGTATCTCTCGTCCAACCGTAGTAGTACTTGGTGGTTTAATTTTACATAACAGTATGCACTTCTTAATGATGAAGGTGAGCATTGTGCAATGAAATCAACTCAAAATTACTATACTAGTTTTTATTTATTTATTGTACGTACTTGTTTTCCTCTCATTGATGGCATTTTCCCCCTATTTTATTTATGTATATATGGGTGTGCAAACATTATGGATGGAACATGGAACATAACTTTTTGGCATTCATATAAGTGCTGATAAGACTGAGAAAAGTCCCGCACCTACTCCTGCATTCAAGAAATTAAAAGACATGCACAGAGGTTAATTGCTCATTTTGAATTTTGATTTAGAAAATATTCCACAGTTTCCATGTAATGAAGAAGTTGTTGCAGAAAAAATTTACATTTTAGATAGTCTATAGTTTTCATTGTTGTATTTGTCTACATTAATGAACTTATATCAATTTCAAAAATAGAGAGCTTATTTTATATCAATTGTTGTTTCAATTGGTTTTGGAACCGAAACTGCACCAAATGAAACCGCACTGCACTAATCACAAGTGATTTCATGTGCGGTTTTGGATTTATCAAACCGCACCTAAGCGGTTTCGGGTGCGGTTTCGACTTCAAACCGCACCATGCTCACCCCTACCTGATACTATTGAAGTAATATAAAGAAATTCTTCACTGCCTTCGTTACTGGTTTCAATATGATAACCATTATAACGTATATCCTTAAAGCTGAGCAAATTTCTACTTGCCTCAGAAGAATATAAAGAATCAGCAATACAAAGTTTTGTGCCATTTGACAACATTATATTTGCTCTTCGAGAGCCTTTAATTAAGTTTGATGAATAATCGCTCTTCCAGACCTTACAATTATGTTTGATGAATAATCGCTCTTCTAGAGCCTTTAATTAAGTTTGATGAGCTTCTGGCCCGTACAACTTCATATATACAAAACATAAATTTAACTTTATTACTTGAAACATAAATAGAACATATAATAAAAATACTTATTATAATGTCATAATACAATAAAATAAAAATAATTAATTGACATGAACATTTCTATCAACATCATCAAGGAAATCATAGATATCAAAATTAGTTATATCTACTCCATTTGAAAAGTCAAAGTAATTCATGGGATCTTCAGGATCATTATGATCAATAAAGTTTATTTCAATTCTATTTTTTTTTTTATGGATTCTTGGTACAAATCTACCAAATGTTTAGGAGTGCGACAGGTACATTCCCTTTCCTATATTGATTGTTCTTTTGACCCACTACCACAACCATAACCATAATTTTCTCTATAATTATCAAATGAGATTCCATTCACTTCAGGGAATGCAGTAGAATGGATCGAGCGAGATTGTTGGGTTTTTCAGCAAAAAGTCATTATTCTGTACAGTCACTAGAAGACATAATATCACTTCTGGGAACATAGTTTCCTTTATCGCTTTAGGTGTGACGCCCCCAAAATAGGTCCAATCCAACCAACCTATTCTGAGTCGCCAAATACATGGTACAGAAACAACTACAACTTCATTAATACAATTGTCGTACAAAATACAACAACACATAAACTTTGAGTTTAAATACAAATATTGTCTTCTAGACAATATCCACACTCAAATAAGTCCTCATTATAATTATTGATACACTATTTTATAAAATAGTGAGGACTACTAAAATATCTGTCTTGAACCATCACTCCACACCCCAACTAGTTCCCGTTATATTCTCGTCCCCTGAGAAGAAAAATGGAGCAAAAAGGAAAAGGGTGAGCTCAACTAGCCCAGTAAAGAACATTATGACTAAGATAATACAGAACAAATTATCGTTAGTCTTCAATAGGGAAAAATCTACTAGAATACAATAGACAACAAGTTTTAGATCAACAACTGCAGCGGAAACAACAATTCATTAGAAGAGTTAATTAGAGAATGAAATCTACTATCATATATGAATTTAAAAGTCCACCGTCGATATTTTATCCCTGTAACATCAATCAATATACATCTTGAATCAAATAGTCATCTTTGCACTACAGGTCAAAGATATTCATCAGTTGGTCATGTTCATCTCAACACCTGTTCATCTTTGCACTACGGGCCAAAGATATTCACCAGTTAGTTATGTTCATTTAAACACTAGTTTATCTTTGCACTACGGGCCAAAGATATTCATTAGAAAATCATTCATCTTTGCACTACAGGCCAAAGATATTCAGTTATATCATCATTTAGGACCTGAGGATGATGAAAAATATTTTAAAGAAAACGAATCCATTGAAACAAAAGAATAAATATTAAGGATTCATACTTTACACAATCCAAGTTCAAAAATACTTCATAAGTAATCAGAGTGGATTAAAATTCAAGAATGAAGACCAAAACATAGATCCAATCAAAGATAGGAATCATAACAGACAATCTTGGACACTAGAAAAAAAATTTACTTTTTCTGTGAATAGTGTCGTATTCGTGAATAGTGTCGTATACGTGAATAGTAACTCCGACACTAAAAGATAGAAATTTAATAAAAAAAAATATCATCATGCTTCGTGAATAGTACTCGTGAATAGTAACTCGTGAATTACTAGTAACTCATGAATAGTAACCCCGATATGAAAAGGTTCCAAATTTGATAAAAATTTCCAACCAATATTTCAGCATAATGATATTGAAGAAATAACATCATTTACGAATAAAATAACATACCTTACCTAAAAAGGATAGTACTTCTGACTGGTATACTGGATATAGTGCTGAAAGAACTTCCACCTATAGCAATACTCAAAGTACTAAAATACTCACAAGAATACGCTCAATATATCGAAAGAGAAAGAGAGAGAAAACTTTAGTTTCTGGTGTGATTTTTAATTCTAACCTAAGCACCCTATTTATAGGAAATTGCTCAGAACACCAAAGTAGAAAATTTAATATAATAATATTATATATAAAACAAATTCCTACACCCACTTTGAAATCTGATTTCAGCCATCTAGCACATGTTAAAGATGTCCACAAACATTTAAAAAAAGTTTTTCTTTTAAAACATAAATAAAACTTCCAAAAATTAATTATTCTGGAACTTTGGAACTTCAATAATTCATAATAAATAGCCCCTTTTATCAAAAAATTTGAATCTCGCATCTTTTTATAGGAAATTCAATTCTCTACAACTTTTCAGAAGAAAGTTTTTCCAAATTCCAAACAAAAATTGATCGAAATCCACATACGGACGATTTTACAGGCTATAATCAAATTTCAGTCAAGAAATGGGTCCACCAACATGTTTAACATGTTTTAAACAACTTTTGCAACAAAAATACCCTTCCTCCTCATATACTCATATATCCCACATTCATTGTAAAAATATCATTATTATTCTATTATAATAATATAATAAAATATTATTTTATCAGAAAAGATAAAATATCGATTTTCAATAATTGTCACTTTAAAAATTTTCTCCATCTATATCCACATAAAATCAATATTTTCCTCATCATATAAATCAATAATTACTTATTCACAAATAATATTACAAAATCACAATACTGGCAACCTGGCCGTTCCCAGGAAAGAGGGGGCTTTCCAATAAGAATTTCTCCTTACTGGCGCGTAATTAGGTGACCAAACCTCTCCTTAGACAGAATTTTATAGCCATTGCCAATAATGTTTTCTAATAATATTATTCAAATAATATGAATTATTGCCTCGATAATGAAAAATACTGTGTAGTGACAATTATTGAAACAACAGTAATATAAAATATCAACGCAGCAATTATTGAATCAATAAAATAAAATACTGAACAGTAATTACTGTAACAATTATTGAGTAGTGCCTTCTTAAGTAAGAATTAATAATTGGTGCAATAACATGTGCTACTGTGCAACATTGCGTATTACTGTGTTTTAACCACCGGGTATTCTAACAGTATTAACAGTAACAACTGCGCCATTTTTTTAAACAACTTATACTTGTCGTTTTCTTCATCCAATCGCTTTTTCGTTATGGGCCCACACAAGGCTGCGCCGTCGTACGAATATTCCACGACAGCAAGAATATTCTACGACCAAACGAATATTCTCCGACTACAATGAGTATTTTATAACCACTTTCTTATTTAAAATATTTGTGCATTTTACCCATAACTAACCACGTTAATCAAATCAACCATTACTATTTCAAAATAATAAATAGAGTTAATTAAATTTCATTTATTAATAATTTGGGGTCTTACAACCTCCCCTCCTTATGAAATTTCGTCCTCGAAATTGACGTACGTACGATATGCTCTTTCCTATCCATGCTCTTTCCTATCCAAGATCTTGACTGGTACCTCCTCATACGTTAAATCTTATGATATCTCATCTGGTTCTAACTCAATAACGTGGTTCGGGTTGTCCGTACATCGATACGCGAATAACATTATGAACACGTGTCATACTTGGCGGTAAAATGTGTCTATAGGCCACAGTTCCTATTCGATCGATGATTTCAAATGGACTAATAAATCGAAGGTTTGAGCTTTCCTCACATCGCCGATTCTCGCTTTTGGAATAACGACTTCTTGCATCTTCTTCTTCATATTCATCAACTCCAAGTCTGTAGCTTGAGCAGCTTCAAACTTATCTATTAAAGTCGATTCTAATCTTATATTCGTTATCTTCACGTAGGTTCTTGGAATCTGTAACTCTATCTCCATCTTCTGTAAGTCATACAAAATTGGTATTTGTGTTAAAAATATCGCACTCGTAAACGCATACGATCTTTTACTCAGCGCGTCAGCTACCATGTTCGTTTTTTTTCCAGGATGGTATTGAATGGTATGGTCATAATCTTTCAACAACTCGAGCCAAAGTCGTTGCCGCATGTTGAGTTCTTGGAAGCTCTTCTCATATTCCTTGCTCCATTCAAATTTTTTATCTCTACGAGTCAGCTGAGTTAATGGAGTAGCGATTCGAGAAAATCTTTCCACGAATCTCCGATAATAACCAACTAAGCCTAGAAAGCTACGTATTTCGATTACTGACTTAGGTTGCTCTCAACTATGACTCATATCCCAATCTTGGATAGCACGTCACAATGGTACCTATCAGTTACTATCACACAAATATGGCTATCCCCTACGGAGAGTCTGGCTTCGGTGCATTCCACAAAGGAAGTCACCAGATAAAGGCTTGGGTACAAACTTCTACAGTTGAATTTTTAACTTCTGAAGTTCAATAGGAGCCATGAGATTTTAGAAATGGGTTTGTACCGGGTTCAAAGTCGATACAAAATTCAATATCACACTTTGGGAATCAGCAAAAAAATTCTTTAGGAAATACATCAGGAAATTTACTAACAATAGAAATATTATTCAAATCTGATGTATTTTTGTTCAAGTTCATAACATGGGCTAAGAAAACTTGACATCTGTTTTTCAATAAACGAATGACTCTATGGCTTGATATGAAAGTGTTTGACTTCAATAGGTTTGGTTGCTTGAATTCGAATAACAGGTTGCTTAGGAATATGAAAACTAACAACCTTACGAAAGCAATCAATTTTGGCATGATGAGTAGTTAATCAATCAATCCCCAAAATCACATCAAAAGCAAGTATCTTTAAAGAAATAAGGTCAACAAGTAATGTGACGGTGCCAACTTGGATCAAACAAGATTTATAAACAGTGGATGTAACGAAAGTTTCTCATAACGGAGTTTCAACAGATAAGTCAAAGTCTAATTTTCTCCGGAGTCAAGTTTAAACGTTGAGTATAAGCAGGAGAGATAAATGAATGGGTAGAACTGGTATCTAATAAGGTATAAACTTCGTAAGAATTTATAATTAACTAACCCGTGCTAACTTCGTTCAAATACCTCGCATTCTGACCAGTCATGAAAAACGCTCTTTCCAGGAACCGTTAACTTTGACTTTTTTGGGACAGCCTTTTGAGTCACCATCCCCACTGGATTGGGTTTCGCTACTGTACAATCTCGAGCGATATGACCTTATTTTCCACAATTATAACATACCTTGGAAGGTTGTGAACAGTTTGGACTTATGTGTCCCTCTTCTCCAGCATCTGTTGCATCTAACGGGCGGTCTTTCTCCTCCTCTAAAATTCATTGCTAGGTGTTGATGCCGACGTCTTCCCGTCATTGTTGAATCTTCTCTTTTTGAAATGTCCACTTGACTTATTTCTTCTATTATATTGGCCATGATTACCACTGAAGTGCTTACCATTTCTGGCATGATAATTTCCTCCACGATGGTTATCATTGTTCCGATGACCGTCGCCACCGATACGATTATCATCGAGTTATTGGTAATTATTCTTCAGTTGAGCTGACTCATTATCACACTCCAATAACTGAGCCCTATTCACAACATCTGAATATAAACAAAGTTTGTGAGAAATGAGGTATTGACGTATTTTGGGTTTCAAACCTCGTAGAAACATTCGCGTCATTCTCTCTTCATTATCAACCTAATGGGATGCAAATCGGGACAACTCGGAAAACTTAGCTTCGTACTGTGACACATTCATATTATTTTGCTCCAGCTTAATGAACTCTACCTCCTTCATGTGACGAATACTTTTGGGAAAGTACTTGTCGTTGAACAATTCTTGGAACTTCTCCCAAGGCATCTTCAGTGCGGTAGGCTGAGTACGCTTTACGGATTCCCACCAATAATCTGTCTATCCTCACAACATGAAAGTGGCGAAAGGAACCTTTTGCTCCTCTGAGCATCCCAAGACATCAAATATCTTTGTGATCTGCTTTATCCACGTCTCTGCCGTAAGTGGTTCTGGCTTTCCCAAAAACTCTGGTGGTCCTAACTCCTTGAACTTCTTAGTGGTGACCATCCGTGAGTTGCCAGTGTTTCTACCTGTATTTTGAACAGTAGTCTCTCTCGTTTGGTTTTGCATGAATTCTAGAAAGTTCCTAAACATACCATCGTCCGTCATCTGCTTAGTGGTGTTGTTCACAGGAGGAACATTGCCAGCCTATTGCATGTTCTCCTCGTTGTGAACAAAGGTGTTTCCACAGTCTCATTTACTCCACTGTTAACATTCTCAGTCGACATTCTTAAATACTACCATAAAATAAGGGTTAATTAAACAAATTAACAAATCACATAATACCCCTATATTATGACCGACCAATAAATAAGCTTAGGTAGGGCACACTAACGAAGGATTTACTCGTCTCTCCCCTCCTAGTCCTATTCCCCGATTTTCTCCAGAGATTATATCCCTAAGCTCTGATACCAACTGTGACGCCCCCAAAATAGGTCCAATCCAACCAACCTATTCTGAGTCGCCAAATACATGGTACAGAAAAACTGCCATAAAACAAGAGTTAATTAAACAAATTAACAAATCACATAATACCCCTATAATATGACCGACCAACAAATAAGCTTAGGTAGGACACACTAGCGAAGGATTTACTCGTCTCTCCCCTCCTAGTCCTATTCCCTGATCTTCTCCAGAGATCATATCCCTAAGCCCTGATACAAACTGTGACGCCCCCAAAATAGGTCCAATCCAACCAACCTATTCTGACTCGCCAAATACATGGTACAGAAATAACTACAACTTCATTAATACAATTGTCGTGCAAAATACGACAACACATAAACTTTGAGTTTAAATACAAATATTGTCTTCTAGACAATATTCACACTCAAATAAGTCCTCATTATAATTATTGATACACTATTTTACAAAATAGTGAGGACTACTAAAACAACTGTCTTGAACCATCACTCCATACCCCGACTAGTTCCCGCTATATTTCGTCTTTAAGAAGAAAAATGGAACAAAAAGGAAAAGGGTGAGCTCAACTAGCCCAGTAAAGAACATTATGACTAAGATAATACAGAACAAATTATCGTTAGTCTTCAACAGGGAAAAATCTAATAGGATACAATAGACAACAAGTTTTAGATCAACAACTGCAGCGAAAACAACAATTCATTAGAAGAGTTAAGTAGAGAATGAAATCTACTATCATCTATGAATTTAAAAGTCCATCATCGATATTTTATCCCTATAACATCAATCAATATACATCTTGAATCAAATAGTCATCTTTGTACTACAGGCCAAAGATATTCATTAGTTGGTCATGTTCATCTCAACACCTGTTCATCTTTGCACTACGGGTCAAAGATATTCATCAGTTGGTCATGTTCATCTAAACACCTGTTTATCTAAAAACCTGTTTATCTTTGCACTATGGGCCAAAGATATTCATCAGAAAATCATTCATCTTTGCACTATAAGCCAAAGATATTCAGTTATATCATCATTTAGGACTGAGGATGATGAAAAATATTTTAAAAAAACGAATCCAGTGAAACAAAAGAATAAATATTAAGGATTCGTACTTTACACAATCCAAGTTCAAAAATACTTCATAAGTAATCAGAGTGGAGTAAAATTCAAGAATGAAGACCAAAACATAGATCCAATCAAAGATAGGAATCATAACAAACAATCTTGGACACAGAAAAGAAAATTTAATTTTTTTGTGAATAGTGTCGTATTCGTGAATAGTGCCGTATACGTGAATAGTAACCCCGACACTAAAAGATAGAAATTTCATAAAAAATATCATCATACTTCGTGAATAGTACTCATGAATAGTACTCGTGAATAGTAACTCATGAATAGTAACTCGTGAATAGTAACTCATGAATAGTAACCCCCCGACATAAAAATTCCAAATTTGATAAAAAATTTCCAACCAATATTTCGGCATAATGATATTGAAGAAATAATATCATTTACGAATAAAATAACATCCCTTACCTAAAAAGGATAGTACTTCTGATTGGTATACTGGATATAGTGCTGAAAGAACTTGCACCGTATAGCAATACTCAAAGTACTAAAATACTCACAAGAATACACTCAATATATCGAAAGAGAAAGAGAGAGAAAACTTTAGTTTCTGGTGTGATTTTTTATTCTAATCTAAGCACCCTATTTATAGAAAATTGCTTAGAACATCAAAGTGGAAAATTTAATATAATAATATTATATATAAAACAAATTCCTACGCCCAATTTAAAATCTGATTTTAGCCATCTAACCCATGTTAAAGATGTCCACAAACATTTAAAAAACGTTTTTCTTTTAAAACATAAATAAAACTTCCAAAAATCAATTATTCTGGAACTTCGAAACATCAATAATTCATAATAAATAGCCCTTTTATCAGAAAATTCGAATCTCGCATCTTTATTATAGGAAATTCAATTCTCTACAACTTTGCAGAAGAAAGTTTTTCCAAATTCCAAACAGAAATTGACTGAAAACCATATACGGACGATTTTACATGCTATAATCACAATTCAGTCAAGAAATGGGTCTACCAACATGTTTAACATGTTTTAAACAAATTTTGCAACAAAAATACGCTTACTCCTTATATACTCATATATCCCACATTCATTGTAAAAATATCATCATTATTCTATTATAATAATATAATAAAATATTATTTTATCAGAAAAGATAAAATATCGATTTTCAACAATTGTCACTTTAAAAATTTTCTTCATCTATATCCACATAAAATCAATATTTTCCTCATCGTATAAATCAATAATTACTTATTCACAAATAATATTACAAAATCACAGTACTGGCAACCAGACCGTTCCCAGGAAAGAGGGGGCTTTCCAATAAGAATTTCTCCTTACTGGCGCGCAATTAGGTGACCAAACCTCTCCTTAGACAGAGCTTTCTAGACATTGCCAATAATGTTTTTTAATAATATTATTCAGATAATATGAATTATTTCTTCGATAATGAAAAATACTATGTAGTGATAATTATTGAAATAACAGTAATATAAAATATCAACGCAGCAATTATTTAATCAATAAAATAAAATACTGAACAGTAATTACTGTAACAATTATTGAGTAGTGTCTTCTTACGTAAGAATCAATAATTGGTGCAATACCGTGTACTACTGTGTAACAACGCGTATTACTGTGTTTTAACCACAGGGTATTCCAACAGTATTAGCGGTAACAACTGCGCTATTATTTTTAAACAACTTATTCTTGTCATTTTCTTCATCCAATCGCTTTCCGTTATGGGCCCACACAAGGCTGCGTCGTCGTACGAATATTCTCCGACATCAAGAATATTCCATGACCAAACGAATATTCCTCGACAACAATGAGTATTTTATAACCACTTACTTATTTAAAATATTTGCGCATTTTACCCATAACTAACCACGTTAATCAAATCAACCCTTACTATTTCAAAATAATAAATAGAGGAAATTAAATTTCATTTATTAATAATTTGGGGTCTTACATTAGAGAATATTTTATGAACTTCCGCTCTCGATATTGCTTCTACACGAGCATATTCGAGGCATAAAATATAAAAATATTTTCTCTAATATGTCTTCATCAGTGTTTTTTTCACATAATTTTAATAGTGAGATTATTTTAAAAAATGTAGAATTGTTCTCACTCAACACTTTTAAAATCTTGCAACTTCAGGTGCAACCAATTATAACGAGCTTTTGGGAGAAATACAAATTTTTTATTCTCATATCTTTCCTTTAAAATCATTTTCATAAGACAAGTGATCAGTCTTTTACTGTAATGTACTCATATTTTAATTTTTCATAGAGATGATATCGAATAAAAATCATCAATTTTGCATGATCGATCCTGCAGGGATGCATGATTGTCAACTTTAATTGTATCTTCAAGGTTCTTTGCCTTTAGATGAATCTCATCATTAAGAGTATAGACGAATAATTCTTGCTCGATATAAATCAAGAGCAACAAATTCAAATTATGGGATTTAAATATTAAATAACTAAACATATTCTCCACCAAATTAAATAATTATATATATTCAGATTTAATTGCAATGAAACAATTTATAAAAATGCATTAAAACATGAAACTAAATTTGTCCACTAAAACTAAATAACAAACCAACACTACTAATTAAGCATATTTGTCATTGTAACTTCATACAAAAATATATCAAAAAGATTATTAGAAATATATCAAATATGCTACATGCCAAAAAGAAATATATCAAAAGATCATTAGAAATATATTGCTATAGAAAGAAATAATAAAACTAAAGACTAAAACCATCCATGTGGCTTTTGCTGAATAATTGTGGGTCATGACTAGCAATTATAATAGCTATAGATAAAATAATAGAAACATTTAACTTCAGTGGTTTGAATTTGATGACTACCTATGATCTACTCTTGTAACTTGTGTATGTGAAACATGCAACGACCATATTACACTACTATATCATATATATATGATTAAATTTTTTTGTAAAGGAACAATAATTATATTGAGTTGAGAGAACTCCTTTTCCAAAATTGGGTAGAACTTCGTGCTGATAACGTGTTATAAAAGATTACTAAAATTAAAAAAAAATTACTAAAATTAAGAACAAAGATGATTAGAAGAAAGAGAGCATTTTCATTATATTTTGTATATCTCATTCTCTTTTACAATACTCTTATTTATAGATATATGGACTTGGAAGTTACAAAACTCAAAAGTCATGAGTTTTAAAACTTAATGAACATGGGAGTTCCATAATACCAAAGATCATCACAATTAAATATAAAATCTAGACATTCATATATTAATAATTTTATAACAATATATTAATATATATATATATATATATATATATATATATATGATTGAGTAGTATTATAAAACTAGCTCATTATATATATTAAATAAATCGTTAAAATATTACCAACTATAATTATTCACGTAACTTACAAAAAATAGATATATAAGGTTGTAAGACTCCAACTTTTATGAATAAAGATTTAATTTTCTCTAAATATATTTTTTGAGTAAT
This sequence comes from Panax japonicus, assembly GCA_020205505.1. Classification (NCBI taxonomy): domain Eukaryota; kingdom Viridiplantae; phylum Streptophyta; class Magnoliopsida; order Apiales; family Araliaceae; genus Panax; species Panax japonicus. Next base: position 55,031,915 of record CM035109.1, read on the forward strand.
AAGGTGTGGATTTGATGTAATGTTATAGTTGTGGGTAATATTTATAAATTTTGCAAAGTAACCAAGTTGTCATAAAATATTTAATTGGTCAGGGAATATTCGTTTTATCATGGAATATTCATAAAATGGCACAATCATTTGTGGATCACACAACGGAATTATTGTCGGAGTTAGAAAAACGAGTGAAATATCTTTTTATAACAATAACGGCGAAAGTTTTACTGTTAAACTGATGAAATACCTGATGGTAAAAATATATTAATATGCGTGGTTGCATAGTAGTACATGTTATTGTATAATATCTTTGATTATTGATGCTTACGTGAGAAGACACTCAGTTTTATTCAATTATTTCCACAGTAATTGCTGCATTGTATCTCACGTTATTGATTCAATTATTATTTTATATTATTAAATTAATAATTAAGACGACAAAGTTATTCATATTATTATTTGTATTATTGACAATGTCTAGAAAGTTCTGTCGAAAAAAAGGGGTTTGGTCACCTAATTGCTCGCTAATAGGGAGAAATCATTATCGAAAAGTCCCCTCTTTCCTGGGAATGATCTGGTTATTAATATTGCAACTTATAATAATAATGATGAATGTTATTAAAAATGTGTTTTGTGAAGCCAAGTGAATTGAGATAAATAGAGGGAATTTTTATGAAATATTTGTTACAATTTTGGCCTATTATATGGACCCCTACTTATCCATTTTTCAAAATTATCGAGAGAAATTTTATCTCAGCTTTGTTTATATATATATATATATTAATAAGTTTTGTTTTTTTATGTAAAATAGAATATATTATATTTTATTATGCAGTGTTTGCATATTAAAAATCAGAAAATTTTTTGCAGAATTTTCTGCGCGCCCGTGAAGAAGCACTGTTGCATCCGTGATTTTTATTTTCAAATAGTATCATTCCATTCTCCTCTAAATAGGATGTTTAGTTTAGAATTAAAAATCACACCATAATCAAAAAAAATCTTCTTCTATAATATTGAGCGTATTTCTTTAGAGTTTAATAAGGAAGCTTTGAGTATAGAAAACAGTACAAGTTTTCTTCAAGAATATCCCCGTTATACCAATCAGAAGTACTCTCTTTTTAAGATAAGGGGTATTATTTATTTCATATTCGCTTACGATATTATTTTTAGTATTTGTAAGGAATTTTATTCCGTTCAATATTCATAAAGAATATTATTTTCGTTCAATATTCGTAAGGAATATTATCTTCATTTAATAATCTTAAGGAATATATATTTCGTTCAATATTCGTAAGGGATATTTTTTTAATATTCGTAAGAACTAATATTTTCTTCCATACTCTGCACTGTGTAAGTAATATTATTTCATTTCAGATTTCGAATTATATACTCATTTTGTTAAGTATTGCTTCTATACTCCTTGAAATTAGTAGAATATCCTTAAATTTGTGCTTCATCTAGTATCGTTTCATAAGGATATTTTTCTGATCATTCTTGTTAAATTTTGATCTTTTCCTACCGGGGTACTATTCACGAAGTACTATTCATGACAAAAATTGATTTCTTTTCTCTGTCCAAATTATTTTTAGAATATTATTCTTGAATTTTACTCCACAAAGCAATTATCATGTTGATAATTTGGACATTTTTAAACTTTGGATAAATTAAAAATTTTTAATATTTATCCTTGATTTCGTTGATTGATGCTTATATCATTGTCATCATCCTTATGCTTATATTGTGATAAAAGTCATCTTTGACTCGTAGTGCATAAATGGACTGTTGATTGGTATGATTATGAACAGTGATTATTCGGTATAATCATGACCTGTAATATTACAAATGATATGGTAAAAGTTCTCATTATATTGGCCCGTAGTGCATTGATGGACAATTATTGGCATGATCATGACCATTGGTGATAGCACGAATATCCTTGGCCCGTAGTGCATGGATAATTCGTGGATGTGATACTAATGAATATCCTTGGCCCGTAGTGCATGGATAATTCAGTGATGTGAATTATTTATTAAGCTGAGTCTCAGCGATAAAATTGATGATAAACTTTTAAATCATAGAAGATAGTAGATATCATGCTCTACTTGACTCTTCTAATGGATTATTTGTTGCGCTGCAGTTAAACTTGTTATCTATTATATTCTATCAGTTTAACACTGTTGAAGGCTAACGATAATTTATTCTGCATTATCTTAGTCATAATATTCTTTACTAGGCTAGTTGAGCTCACACTTTGCTTTCATTGTTCTCTTCAAGAAATGATAGTATAGATGGGACGAGTCGGGGAATGGAGTAATGGTCCAGGATAGGTGGCTATAGTAGTCCTCACTATTCTATGAAATAGTGTGATAATAAATGTAATGAGGACTCTATTTGAGTTTGGATATTTTCTATGAGACAATATTCATGTAAAAACTCTCAGCTACGCTTTGGTCGTATTGTATAAATGAAGTTTGTATTTAAATTTTGTACCATGTATTTAGCGACTCAGAATGGGTGATGTATACCTATTTGGGGGGCGTCACAGTTGTTATCAACGCTTAGGGATATGATCCCTGGCTGAGATGTGAGGCTAGAACTAGGACGGATAAGACGGGTAAATCCTTCGCTAGTATGACCTACCTAAGATTATTTGTTATTTAATTGGTCGGTCAGAATATAGGGATAATATGTGGCATGTCAATTAACCCTTATTTTGTGACAGTGTTTGAGAATGACATCTGAAAATGTTGAGATAAGCAAAGAAACACATGAGACCATTGAGTCACCGCAAATCAATAACTAGGATAATGTGCATCAGGAAGGCAATAATTGTGACGCCCCCAAAATAGGTATACATCACCCATCTTGAGTCGCCAAATACATGGTACAAAATTTAAATGCAAACTTCTTTTATATAGTACGAAAAAACGTAGCTGAGAGTTTTAACACGGATAATGTCTCGTAGAGAGTATCCAAACTCAAATAAAGTCTTCACTACAATTATTATCACACTATTTCACTGAATAGTGAGGACTACTAATGCAAACATCTGGACCGTAACTCCGTTCCCCAACTAGTCCCAGCTATATTCTCATTTCCTGAAGAGAACAATGAAATCAAACGCAACTAGCCCAGTAAGAAATATTATGACTAAGATAATGCAGAATAAATTATCGTTAGCCTTCAACAGTGTTAAACTGATAAAATATAATAAACATCAAGTTTAACTGCAGCGGAACAAGCAATCCATTAGAAGAGTCATGTAGAGCATTATATCGACTATCTTCTTTGATTTAAAAAATATATCATCAATTTTATCGCTGAGACTCAACTTAATAAATAAACCACATCATCGAATCATCCCTACACTACGGGCCAAGGATATTCATGTAATCATCAATGGTCATAATTATACCGAATAATTCCTGGTCATAATCATACTAACAGCTGTTCATCAATGCACTACAAGCCAATGAGGATTTTTACCACATTATTTGTAACATTACGGTCATGATTATACCGAATAATCCATGGTCATAATCATACCAATCAATAGTATATCTATGCCGTAAGCCACATATGTCTTTTATAACGATATAAGCATGAGGATGATGACAATGATATAATAATTCAATTAAAAGAAAGCAAAGGATAAATTTTTAAAGATTTATAACTTAATTTATCCATAATTCAATAATGTCCAAATTGTCAACATGATACTGCTTTGTGGAGTAAAATTCAAGAATAATATTGTATCAAAAATGATTTGGACAGCAAAGAAATCAATTTTTGTCATGAATAATTCTCCGGGTGAAAATTCCCCGGGTGAATAGTACCCCGTGAATAGTGCTTCAGGAATAGTACCTCGTGAATAGTACTTTGTGAATAGTACTCGTGAATAGTACTTTGTAAATAGTACCCCATGAATAGTACTTTGTGAATAGTACCGTAAAAATGAATACTACTCATGGACAGTACTCCGACATGAAAAGCTTCAAATTTAACAAGAATGTGTAGAAAATATCCTTGTGAAACGATACTAGTTGAAGTGCAAATTTCAAGGATATTCTACTAATTTCATGGAGTATAGAAGCAATACTTTAATAAAATGAGGGTATAATCAGGAATACAAGACGAAATAATATTACTTACATACTACAGAGTATGGAAGAAAATGTTATTCCTATGAATACCGAACAAAATAATATTCCTTACCTCAGAAGAAGACTGGATACTGAAATTGTGAGGTAGCAGACTTCTCTTCTACTTTCTCTCTAAAGCTTCTCTTTCTATAGCTTCTCTCGCTATAATTGCTCTTGTGAGTCTTAGTGAATTGGTGAGAATGAAAGAAGAATGAGCTTCTATTTATAGAAAAACATAGTTTCGATAATTGCACATTTTGGGGCTCGAAATATTACAGTATAATACCTTCATCTTTTTCTTCATTTTTAATTTAGTCGCCTGCAAGTATTATCAAACTTGCACCACCTCCCCTAATAGTACATCTTGTGAATCAATAGTATAATCATGTGAATCAATAGTTATGAGCATGTAAATTAACAGTAATTAATTGCTCATTTATCCGATTAATTACCCGATTAGTCAATATAACCTCCAGACATCCATTATTATCGAAATAGATGTCGATTTCCACTAACACTAATAATACCAACATAATGAAAATATCAATTTCATCTTTAATCAACACGAACTTATTCATCATTAATATTATAACTCACAATATTTAACAACCAGATCATTCCCAAGAAAGAGGGGGCATTCCGATAAAGATTTCTCCCTATTGGCGCGCAATTAGGTGACCAAACATCTCCTCGACAGAACTTTATAGACATTTTCAATATTGCAAATAATAATATGAATAATTTTGTCATCTCAATTATTGATTTAATAATAATAAATATTATGCAGATGATACTGTGATAATAATTGAATCAATAATATGAGAGATATTATACAGCAATTACTGTAGCAATAATTGAGTATAACTGAGTGACTTCTCACGTAAGCATCAATAATCAATACCGTGTGCTATTATGCAACCACACGTATTACTGTACTTTTACCACCGGGTAGTTTAACACTTTAACGGTAAAATTTCTCTTTTATTTTTATGAAAAGATAATTCTGTCGTTTTCTAACTACGACAATACTTCCGTTGTGAGGTCCACCAATGATTGTGTCGTCGTACGAATATTCCCTGTTAAAACGAATATTCCTCGACCAATCGAATATTATATAACCACTTGCTTACTTTGAAAAATTTGTAAATAATACCCACAACTATAATATTATATCAAATCCACACCATAATATTCAAAAATATATTTCGAGAAAAATTAATCTTTATTCATAAAAGTTGGGGTCTTACAATAATCCTCGTGTAAACAACAACACCGACCAAATGACAAATGATGCTACGTTTAGGAGCTTTTTAGAATTCATGCAACACCAAACTAGAGAGACTCCTGTTCATAATGCAGGTGGAGTCAATGACAACTCACGGCTGGTCACTACTAAGAGCATTCACAACAGTTTTCTTATCTCTATCCATATTCTGCAGTGCTATTGAGTCATTATGTATGATAGGGATTCAATTTTTTCGCTATGTACCCAACAGGTTCCTTATATTGATTCCTTAAATATTAAATTTTGAAATTTAAAATTTAAAATTTGAATGTTCCAATAGTCAAATCATGTTTTGAACGTTGTAAATATTTTTTTATTTAAAACTAATTGTTGTTTGAATTTAAAAATTGCAATTATTTTAATTTAAAAATAGATATTGCTAGAAAGCAAAATGTGCAACGATCATTATGTATTTATGAGAACTAAAACAACATTATTTTAATTATAAATAAAAAAATTATAATTAGTAGTAATATTTTTTACAAAAATAATCAAAAATTAAAATTTGACTAATTTTTAATTTTTTTATAGTTCTCTTTCTTTTCTAAATCCTATGTTTAAAAAATAAAAATAAGTGAATTTGATAGGCATACCAAAATCAGTAATTAAGTGAGATAAGATCCTTTAACTCCTTTAACCAATATAAAATCGTAATAAATAGGGTGTGAAATGTCATTTTACATAAATAGGGAACACTCTTTTGATTCCCTCACCTGAGGAGTCAAATCATATATAGGGATTAAAATAGAGAATTATATAAGGATAAGGAAACTGTTGGATATTGATTTATTGATATATTCTTCAAATATGGGGATAAAGAGTCTATTGGGGAAATTGTTGTGAATGCTCTAAGCAATTAAAGGAGCTGGGACCACCAGAGTTTTTGGGAAAGCACTACAAGAAAAAAGCTTAATTCTGACAACATATTCCCTCTGAAATAGTCTTATTCAGTCGGAAATAAAGTATATTTAACAGAATATTCCGTCAGAAATTCGGTCGTATATATACGCGTCGAAGATAAGATCTGTCAAAAATTCTGTTGGATCTGCCTTATCTTGGACGCATTTATCTCCGACAGAATTTCGTCGAACATAAGTTATCTATGACTGAATAAATAGGATAGAACTTTCCGTCGAGTATAATATACCTTATTTCTGACGGACGTATTCCCTCGAAATTAACCTATTTCCGATCGAAAATTAAAATAAACCGATATTTATTAAAAATGGCTAATTATTAACTTCGACAGATTTTTCTTCGGAGATATATTATTTTCGACGGACATATTCACTCGAAATTACCTTATTTCCGACTGAAAATTAAAATATACCGGTATTTAATAAAAATTGGGCAATTGTTAAATTCGGCAGAATTTTCGTCGGAGATACCTTATTCCGTCAGAAATAATTATTTTTTTAATGCAGATTTGAAAAGTTCAGTTTCCAGGTGTTTAAACCCATTTATGTTCTTGTAACCTATCACAACCCAATACACAGTAATATAAACCTGTATCTCACATTCAAATATGCAACGTAACGCTAAAACGTAATATCCACCAAAACGTAATCTACAACTCATTATCATTCACATTCATATTCAAATATCCACCAAAACGTATTATAAGCTAATGTTCCATAAATATAAGTTAACCAATTATAATATAAGCTCATATTCCATAAATGATAAACAATATAATTTATAATACTTATACAGACGCAATTAGACACTACAATACATACAAATGTTCTACAATAACATGAATACAAATGAACTATAAACTAGTAAAAGTATCATCATCGGGCGGAGGTGAACGACGATGCTCTGGTGTATGGAAAGCAGTGTCGTCCGCCTGCTAGTCATCGCCAGTCTGCTCTCCATCTTCTGAGCAATCTGATGAAGATGACAACTGGAAGACAACTGCTGACACCGAAAGACCGGATCGGTACCGAACCTATCCGACACGACCTCTATCACCCAGCTGGAAGATATCATCATCCAAGACAGCGCCCGTATGAGATGGTCCGACATGTGCTCTCGGACGCTGGCTATAGCCTATAAAAAGATACAAATTCGATTACTAATAATAATTTATCTAAAGCAACCATCTAAACCGTCACTCCATTCCCCAACTAGTCCCAGCTATATTCTCATTTCCTGAAAAGAACAATGAAAGCAAAGGGTGAGCTCAACTAGCCCAGTAAAAATATTATGACTAAGATAATGCATAATAAATTATCGTTAGCCTTCAACAGTACAACAACTGATAGAATACAATAGACAACTAAGTTTTAGATCAACAACTACAGCGAAAATAATAATCCATTAGAAGAGTTAAGTAAAACATGATATCTACTATCTTCTATGATTTAAAAGTTTATCATCAATTTTATCGCAGAGACTCTACTTAATAATCCACATCATCGAATTATTCATGCACTGCGTGCTAAGGATTTTCGTTAGTATCACATCCATGAATTATCCATGCACTACGAGCCAATGATATTCATTATTATCACCAATGGTCATGATCATGCCAAACAACAGATCATCTTTGCACCCTTGGCCGAAGAGAACCCATGGTCATGATCATACCAACAACTGTCCATCAATTCACGGGCCAATGAGGACTTTTATCACATTATTTGTAACATTACAGGTCATGAATATAACAAATAATCATGGTCATAATCATACCAATCAACAGTTCATTTATGTACGGGCCAAAGATGACTTTTATCACAATATAAACATGAGAATAATGGAAATGATATAAGCATTAATCAAACGAAATCAAGAATAAATATTAAAGACTTTAAATTTATCCAAGAGTTTAAAAATATCCAAATTGTCAGTATGATAGCTGATTTCTGGAGTAAAATTCAAGAATAATATTGTATCAAAAATAATTTGGACAAAAAAGAAATCAATTTTTATCATGAATAGTACCCCATGTGAATAGTACCCAAGTGAATAGTACCCCATATATAGTACATCATGAATAGTATCCCCGTGAATAGTACCCTGACATAAAAAGATTAAAAATTATCAAGAATGTTCAGAATAATATTTTCGTGAAAAGATACTAGATGAAGTGCAAATTTCAAGGATATTCTACTAATTTCAAGGAGTATAGAAGCCATACTTTAACAAAATGAGTGTAGAATTCAGAATCTGAAACGAAATAATATTAATTACTTACATACTACAGAGTATGAAAGAAAATATTATTTCTTACAAATATTGAACAAAAATAATAGTCCTTACGAATATTGAACGAAAATAATATTCCTTACGAATATTAAACAAAGACAATATCCCTACGAATATTGAATGAAAATAATATTCCTTGTGAATATTGAATGAAAAAAAATTCCTTACGAATACGAAAAATAATATTGTAAGCGAATATGAAATAAATAATACCCCTTACCTTAAAAGGAGAGTATTTCTGACTGGTAGGGCGGGGATATATTCTTTAAGAAAACTTATACTGTTTTCAACACTCAAAGCTTCCTTAAACTCAAAAGAATTACGCTCAATATTATAGAAGAAGAATTCTCTACTTCTAGTGTGATTTTCATTTCTAAACTGATCATCCTATTTATAGGAGAAAGTCATGATACTATTTAAGAAAAATAATCACGGAAGCACAGTAAAATTTTTGACAAAATCACGGGCAGGATTCTGATTTTCTAATTTTTACTATGCAAACACAATGCAGACACCATGCATAATAAAATATAATATATTTTATTTTTTATAAAAACAAAAGTTATTATAATATATATATATATATATATATATATATATATATATATATATATATATATATCATTCTTATAAATATATATAACAAAACTAAGATAACTTTCTCCCGACTATTTTGAAAATTAGGTAAGTGATGGTCCATATATTAAGCCAAATTTACAACAAATACTTCATAAAAGTCCCCTCCATTTATCTTAAATCACATGGCTTCTCAAAACACATTTTTAATAACATTCATTATTAATATTATAACTCACAATATTAACAAATAGATCATTTCCAGGAAAGAAGGGGCTTTCCGATAAGGATTTCTCCATATTGGCGCGCAATTAGGTGACCAACCCCCTTTCCTCGCTCGACAGAACTTTCTAGACAACGTTAATAATACAAATAATAATATGAATAACTTTGTCGTCTCAATTATTGATTTAATAATATAAAATATTGTGACAATAATTGAATCAATAACGTGATATACTATGCAGCAATTACTGTGACAATAATTGAATAAAACTGACCGACTTCTCACGTAATCATCAATATTCAATGCCGTTTACTACTATGCAACCACACGTATTATTGTACTTTTACCACCAGGTATTTCAACAGTTAACGGTAAAACTTTCACCGTTATTTTTATAAAAAGATATTTCTATTATTTTCTAACTCCGACAGTAAATTCGTTGTGGGGTCCACCAATGATTGTGCTGTCGTACGAATATTCCCTGATAAAATGAATATTCTTCAACCAAACGAATATTTTACAACAACTTGCATACTTTGCAAAATTTGTAAATATTACCCACAACTATAACATTATATCAAATCCACACCATAATATTAAAAAAAAATATTTCGAGAAAATTAAATCTTTATTTATAAAAGTTGGGGTACTTATAGGCGACATTTTCAACATCCTTTTCAAGAACATATTTTGCAGATTTGCAATCATTTCTGACTAAAAACTTTTGATTTAATAAGTCACTTTGAAATTTATTAATACATATTCCCTCCTATTCAGATTAAATGACATTTTAGAGTTAAGCACACTTATTAAGAAATAACACAAAATATCTTTTGTGTCCCTAATTAATTATTTCTCTCTCTACAATTGTCTCTTCTCATTCTCCACAATTGTTTCTAATTAATTATTTCTCTATCCACAATTACATTTACTAAGCATATTAAATAGAGGGGTAAATTAGGAAACAATAGTGCAATATTGCATAGAGATTCCAAAATGACACTTATATAGAATAAAATTAAACTCCCTAAAATGTCATTTACTCTGAATAGGAGAGAGTAGTACTAAAGAAAGAATTTCCTTTTTATAGTACTGTAATTTAACTACGTAGGATTCCAACAGGAATATAATGATTTGGTTATGGGTGAAATGTGCAAATTTTATAAAATAAGCAAGTGGTTATAAAATATTTATTGTGTCGGGAATATTCGTTTGGTCGTGAAATATTCTTTCTGTCGGGGAATATTCGTACTACGGTGCAACTATTTGTGAGCCTCATAACGGAAAACGATCAGATGAAGAAAACGACAAGTTTGAGTTTTTATAAATAATGGCGTAGTTGTTACCGTTAACACTGTTGGAATATCAGGTGGTTAAAATACAGTAATACATGTGGTTGCACAGTAGCACACTGTATTGCACATTATTTTTGAATTATTGATTCTTACGTAAGAAGGCATTACTCAATAATTATTACAGTAATTACTGTTCAATATTTTATTTTATTGATTCAAAAATTGCTACGTTGATATTTTATATTATTGTTGTTTCAATAATTGTCACTGCACAATATTTCTCATTATTTGATCAATAATTCATATTATTTGAATAATATTATTAGATAGCATTATTGACAATGTCTAAGAAAGTTCTGTCTAGAAAAGGGGTTTGGTCACCTAATTGCGCGCCAATAATAAGAAATCCTTATCGGAAAGCCCCCTCTTTCCTGGGAACGACCTAGTTGTCACAATTGTGATTCTGTAATATTATTTGTGAATAATTAATTATTGATTTATATGATAAGAAAATATTTATTTTATGTGGATATAAATGATGAATATATTTATTGTGGTTATAAATGAAGGAATTAATGCCTGAGGTGTTTTATCAGTCTTTTGTCAGAATAAAAGTTTTGAAAATCGTCCGTATGTGAATTTCAGTCATTTTTTGTTTGGAATTTGGAAAAACTTAAACTTACAAAGTTGTAGAGAATTTAATTTCCTATGGAATAGACATGAGATTTGAATTTTTCTGATAAAAGAGCTATTTATTATGAATTATTAAAGTTTCAAAAATAAATAATTTTAGTAAAATATGGTGGGCCCCACTTTTGGTTGGTGAGTAATGAAATGTGCTGGAATTTATTTTCAAAAGTGGTGGGCTTGAATAGTAGCAGGTAATGCCATCAGGTAGCAGGTTAGTCTGCTATGGCGTTCTAAGCATTTTTCTATAAATAGGATGCTTAGTTAGAATTGAAAATCACACCAGAAACAAGTTTAATTTCTCTCTTTCTCTCTCTATATTATCGAGCGTATTTTGCGAGTAGTTAGATACTTTATGAGTTGTTATTCATCAGTGCAAGTTTCCTTCGGCCTTATACCGATATTCCAATTAGAAGTACTTTTATTTTGAGTTAAGGGATGTTATTTTCTTCCTAATGATGTTATTCTTTCAATATCATTATACCGAAATATTGGTATGGATTTTATTATGGAATTTCTACCTTTTTGTGTCGGGGTTACTATTCACGTATATGGCACTATTTATGAATACGACACTATTCGCCGAAAAATGAAATTTTCTCCTTTTTGTCCAAGATGTCTATTATGGTTACTATCTTTGATTGTATCTATGTTTTGATCTTTATTTTTGAATTCTACTTCACAATTGGTTATTATGGAGTATTTTTGAACTTGGATAAACTAAAGTACGAATATCTAATCTTTGATCTTTTATCTCACTGAATTCGTTTTCTTTAAGATATTTTTCATCATCCTCAATCCTAAATGATGATATTACTGAATATCTTTGGCCTGTAGTGCAAAGATGAATGATTAACTGATGAATATCTTTGGCCTGTAGTGCAAAGATGAATGATTACCTAATGAATATCTTTGGCCCGTAGTGCAAAGATGAACAGGTGTTAGGATTAACATGACCAACTAATGAATATCTTTGGCCTGTAGTGAAAAGATGAATATTTGATTCAAGATGTATATTGATTGATGTTACAGGGATAAAAATTGATGATGGACTTTTAAATCTTAGAAGATAGTAGAATTCTTTATCTACTTGACTCTTCTAATGGATTGCTGTTCCGCCGTAGTTGTTGATCTAAAACTTGTTGTCTATTATATTTTATCAAATTTTTCCCTGTTGAAGACTAATGATAAATTGTTGTATATTATCTTAGTCATACTATTCTTTACTGGGCTAATTGAGCTCACCCTTTTCCTTTTTGTTCCATTTTTCTTCTCACGAGGTGGGAACAGTAGCAGGAACTAGCTGGGGTATGGAGTGATGGTTCAGGATAGTTGTATTAGTAGTCCTCACTATTTTATAAAATAGTGTATCAATAATTGTAATGAGGACTCCTTTTGAGTTTGTATACTCTCTATTAGATAATAGTTGTATTTAAACTCACAGTATATATGTTGTCGTATTTTGCACGACAATTGTATTACTGAAGTTGTATTTATTTTTGTACCATGTATTTGGCGACTCAGAATGGATGATGTATACCTATTTTGGGAGCGTCACATAAACGCTACGATATTAGGGAAGTCGTTTCTTCTGATTCTGGTGTTGTGGTTAAAGGTAGCTGCTACGATAATCTTTGGGATGACTGGTATGAACGATTGCCAGAAGTTGTCATTCTCAAATATTGGGGTCATAAAGAGTTAGTTTGTTTCAATTGTCATTGGGTTGATATTGAGAATGGAGTTAGAGTAGATAAAAATTCAGGACTAGTGACTGTTAATGTTAAGTCAAAACTAAACTCAAACAAGCCTTTTATTTTAGCAAGTTAAGCAACGCAGGTGTACTACGCGCGGAGTGTTAAGACTCCTGCAAGCCCATGGTATGCTGTTATAACCACCAAACCGCGTGATTTTCAAGGCACAACTCCTCGTCAAGAAAATTTATTAATTTTAATTTAAGTATCCTTGACGCGACGTTGATTGGGATCGTCCACAATAGATTCTTAAGCATAGCCGTCGCCAATGACTATATTAATAAATCTTTTAAATGGCTATTACTGGCGGTGTGACGCCCCCAAAACAGGTATACATCACCCATTTTGAGTCACCAGATACAAGGTACTGAATACAAATACAACTTAATTATACAACAGTCGTGTAAAATATGACAAAACATAGGCTGTGAGTTTGAATACAAATATTGTCATCTAGACAATATCCACACTCAATGGAGTCCTCATTACATTTATTATCACACTATTTTATAGAATAGTGAGAACTACTAATGCACCATCTAGGATCATCATTATGTTCCCCGACTAGTCCCAGCTACGTTCTCATTTCCTGAAGAAAACAGTGAAAGAAAGGGTGAGGTCAACTAGCCCAATAAGAAATATTATGACTAATATAATGCAGAATAAATTATCATTAGCCTTCAATAATGTTAAACTGATAGAATATAATAGACAACAAGTTTAACTGCAGTGGATCAAGCAATCCATTAGAAGAGTCAAGTAAGGTATAAAATCTACTATCTTCTATGATTTGAAAAGTTTTTCATCAACTTTATCGCTGAGACTCAGCTTAATAAATAAAATCGAATCATCCCTGCTCCACAGCCAAGGATATTCATGTAATCATCAATGGTCATGACTATACCGAATAATCCCTGGTCATAATCATACCAACAACTGTCCACCAATGAACTACAGGCCACTCAGGAGTTTTACTACATCATTCGTCACATTACGGTCATGATTATACCGAATAATCCCTGGTCATAATCATACCAAGTCCATCTATGCACGTAAGCCAAAGATGACTTTCATCACAATATAAGCATGAGGATAATGACAATGACATAATAATTTAATAAAACAAGTTTAAGAATAAATTTTAAAAATTTATAAATTAATTTATTCAGGAATCAATAACGTCCAAATTGTCAATATGATACTGCTTTGTAGAGTAAAATTCAAGAATGTTCAGAAGAATATTTCTATGAAAAGATACTGGATGAAGCGCAAATATCAAGGATATTCCACTAATTTCATGGAGTATAGAAGCCAAAGCTTTAACCAACTGAGTATAATAGAATATATGAAACTGCAAATGGATTTTCACCCGCTATACGGTAATCCACGTAGACCGATCATTTCCATAATTTAATAAGGAATGAATACGAAGGATCATTCATCGTGCATATGGTAATCCACATAGACAGGTTATTCCAACAGAATAATAAAGAATGTAATAACAGAAGGATTCACCATGCGTGCGATAAACTGCATAGACAGGTTATTCCCAACAGAATAATAAATAATGGAACCAGGTCCGGCGTAAACGCACAGACAGGATATTCCGACAGAATAACAAATAATGGAACCAGGTCCAGCGTAAACGCACAGACATGATATTCCGACAGAATAATAAATAATGGAACCAGGTCCAGCGTAAACGCACAGACAGGATATTCTGACAGAATAATAAAGAACATAATATTTGAAGAATTTCACCATGTATGAGGTACTTCGCATAAATAGGTTATTCCAACAGAATGATAAGAATGGAATAACAACAAAATTCATCAGGCATGCAATAGACCGCACAGACAAGTTATTCCAACAGAATAATAAAGAATGGAATAACAAAAGAATTTCACCAAGTATAGGGTAGCCCGCGTATACAGGTTATTCCAACAGAATAATAAAGAATGGAATAACAGAAGTTCTCTTCACGAATAAGAAAGAAAGAATACCCCTTACGAGTACAGCAAATAATATTCCCTACCTTAGAAAAACTGAATACTGAAGTAATGAAGTAACAGAATGCTTTTTTTCTTTCTCTCTCTATAGTTTCTCTCTCTAGAGTTTCAGTGAACTCGTAAGAAATAATGAAGGAATGAGCTTCTATTTATAGAAGAATGAACTGAATAGTAACTAATTCATGAACGATCCAGATTGATTTACTTTTAAACGGACGGTCCATATTGATTTACTATTAAAACTTAAAGCAACGGTCCATACTGATTTACTATTAAAACTTTAAGCCAGCGATCCATATTGATTTACTATTATAACTTTCCACCAGCGGTCCATATTGATTTACTATTATATCTTCAACCAACTGTCTGAAAAATTAGCATATCTCCTCATGGAATAATATTGTACCCAAAAATAATTTGGACCAAAAAGAAATATTTCCTATGGGTGAATAGTAACTCGTGAATAGTAACTCGTGAATAGTACTCCGACACGAAAAGTGCCCCGAATACCCGATTGAACAATATAACATCTAGACATCAATTATACTAACACAAATAAGTCCAACACAAAGGAACTATAAAATTCATCTTTAATCAACACGAACTTATTCATCATTAATATTATAATTCATAATATTTAACAACCAAGTCGTTCCCAGGAAAGAAGGGGCTTTTCGATAAGGATTTCTCCTTATTGGCGCGCAATTAGGTGACCAAATCTCTCATTAACAGAACTTTTAGACATTGTCAATATTGCAAATGATAATATGAATAATTTTGCCGTCTCAATTATTGATTTAATAATATATCATATTATGCAGATGATACTGTAATAATAATTGAATCAATAATATGAGAGATATGATGCAGCAATTACTGTAGCAATAATTGAGTATAACTGAGTGACTTTTCATGTAAACATCAATAATCAATACCGTGTGCTACTATGCAACCATGCGTATTACTGTACTTTTACTACCGGGTAGTTCAACAGTTTTAACGGTAACACCTCCGCCGTTATTTTTATAGAAAGATAATTTTGTCGTTTTCTAACTACGACAATACTTCCGTTGTGGGGTCCACCAATGATTGCGTCGTCGTACGAATATTCCCTGTTAAAACGAATATTCCCCGATCAATCGAATATTATATAACCACTTGCTTACTTTGCAAAATTTGTAAATATTATACACAACTATAACATTATATCAAATCCAGACCATAATATTCATAAATATATTTCGAGGAAATTATTCTTTATTCATAAAAGTTGGGGTCTTACAGGCAGGTCTGTCTGTCGCTCGTTCCGTCGCTAATGAGTCGTTTTCGACGGCCGACCATCGGCAAAGACCCCGTCGTCAATAACCTAATTCCCGACGGCGAGCGACATGAGCCAGGGGTGACGACCTGTGAGACGACAGGAGTGGCGACGAGTGTTGCCGTCGCCAATGATCTCATTGCCGACGACAGGGAGGTCATTAGTGATGGCAATGCCCGTCGGCAATGACCTTTTTTTGTAGTGGGACATATTTAAGAGGACCCAATTATCATGGAATTAACTACATGGTAAGTTGGTCAATTGACCAATATGACACGCAGAGAAATCACCTCCCGACCTACGCGTCAACACTATATTATCAATTGACCAAAATTAACTTTATATTAATCACTCTTAATTTAAGAACTTATTTAACCTGACAAAAACCCAAGATTGATGCCTCCACCTATGTTTATAGGATAATAACCTATATATGTTTTTTTATTTAATAATTAATTTATTAAATTCCCATGAGACAACTTTGAATATATATATGAAAGGTACAGAATTAGATATATAAATGTGATCATGGTTTTTTGAACTTGAATTGAACTTAAAGGGAGAGCAGATCCTCTGTCTCCAAATTTCCTGTCCCCTTGTGTTTCTCCATTTAAATCTTGACACATAGTCTCTTACTTAACACTAATTAATTCTAAAATTAAATAAAAGACATGTGTCAAGATTTAAATAGAGGGACACAAGTGGGACAGAGAATTTGGAGACAGAGGATCTGCTCTCAACTTAGAAGGGCATAAGATCTCTAAATAATCCCCAAAATAGTGGGAAAATTGCTTTTACGTTCTTCCTATTGCAAGTAAAGTCATTTATTTCACATGCAAAAGGGTTCGAGTGCCACACAATCCGATAGCTTTATTACTTAAAATAAAAAAATTCACATGGAAAGATGATACTATAGGTTTGTGAATTCCCGCTTTAAAATTACATACATATATATATAGAACACGGATCAGGTCCGGGAGTCCGGACTTGATCAAAATCCGGATCCAATTTTTTTTTTTTTTTTGTAGAACAACTAAAAAAAATTATGGAATTAAATTTTTTTCATAATACAGTGTTTTGGGTGCGTTTTTAATACCTACACCAACCAATGTATGTACAGTCTGCCCAGACTGTACAGACATATTTTGTTATACGTATCCAAATCACACCCAAAACACTGTATTATGTAAAAATTCAAGTTTCATAATTTTTTTTTAGTTATTTTTAAAAAAAACAAAAAAAAAAGAGGTCCGGATTTTGTTAAAATCCGGAAGTCCGGACCTGATCCGGACTATATATATATATATATATATATATATATATATATATATATATATATATATATATATATATATACTTCAATTTGATGCGCCTCATGTTCTCGAGGTGATTGATAGCTAGGTAGATCATCACGTACCTAGGGAAGTTCTCTATTTATAATTCCCTCCCCCCCTAACCCCACACCACCCCACCCCACCCCACCCCACCCCATCCCATCCCATCCCATTCCATTAATTCATCATGTAGGTTTTACTGTAACTCCCCTACTATATAGCTAGAGCTTAATTCCATGGCTTACCTTAGAATATCAATAGGCACTTGGCTAGGTTTAAGGTCAATAGTCAAAATACATACCCTAACCCTAATTATGAGCGAGACCTTTTGAACTTTTTTTAAGAGACATCCTATAGCTATGCTAAAGTCACTTTAAGCATATGCAAAATCCAACAGAAAAAATATGAAAGAATTGAAATAGTATTAAAAAAAAGAGAAAAAATAAAAAACGAGACCTATCATAAAATATTTTATATATTTTTATTAATATACAATACATGAGTCATTATTAATACATAATTTTTTGTGTATAAATTGGCCACATAATATCATTAAAAGTAATAAACTCATATGCGCGTTAGCCATATTAGCATTTCTCTTCCAAGAGCTGGATCAAGCACCAACCTTTAAATATGTGTAAGAAAATTAGGAGAGAGGAAAAGGACAATTTGATATGGAACCCCTCTTTGACTTGATAATGATTAAGATTAAAATTAGAATTAATGTATTTAAAACCGGTGGCCGGTCAATAATAGCCGTCCATGTGGACCGTTTACATGCTCAGACGAACGATACCGGTGAGGTGGCTGGTATACGGCTGACGTCAAGAGGTTGCTGCGGCTGAAGCAAGTGTCTCGCGTGCGCATCAACATCACAAACAATTAAGACTAGCAAGCCATTAAACATGACCTTAATCCTTTTTTATTTGTAAATTAAGTCGTAAGCATCGAGGTAGGGTTGGCATTATATGGAGCTTAATGACTCATAATTTAGCAAAGTTTTTATAATGACTAAACAATGATTCTTAGTCACATGGAAGGATGCTTCTGATTCTTGTGGGAAGGACAAATTTCCTAATAATTAATAGTTTTAACCTACTCATAGAATCCCAGTGTTAATTTGTTTTCTTGTGAGTTAGATGGGATTATCATGCACAAACGTGGGGTATGTGTTGTCTATATAAAGAAACCAATCAATGATTCAAAAACTTGTACTATTAGATATTACCTAGGGTTCTTATTTAGTAGTAGTATTTTTTGGGGATGGAGGAGGGAGAGGGGGATGGACCACCTAATTAAAAATCCTAGTGTCCTCATTAAAATGAGCTAAAAACAATTTAACTACTTCATTTGAGTCAGTTTCTCAAATGAAGAGATGTGTAGTAGATAAACGATATATATATATATATATATATATATATATATATATATATATATATATATATATATATATATATATATATATATATGAGAGAAACACCGAGAACAAGTTGGTAACATTATTGTATATATAATTTGTGACGCCCTCAAAATAGGTATACACAATCTAATCTGAGTCACTAAATATATGGTACAGAATTCAAATACAAACTTAATTATACATTTGTCGTGTAACATAAGTTGAGAATTTTAACACGAATATTATCTCGTAGACAATGTCCAAACTCAAATGGAGTTCTCATTACAATTATTATCACACTATTTTATAAAATAATGAAGACTACAACAACCACCATCTCGGACCGTCACTCCATTAATTCTCCGACTAGTCCCAGCTATGTTCTCATTTCCTGAAGAGAGCAATGAAAGCAAATGGTGAGCTCAACTAGCCCAGTAAAGAATATTATGACTAAGATAATGCAGAATAAATTATCGTTAACCTTCAACAATGTTAAACTGATAGGATATAATATACAACAAGTTTAACTGCAGCGGAACAAACAATCCATTAGAAGAGTCAAGTAGAGCATGATATCTACTATCTTCTATGATTTAAGAATTTATCATCAATATTTTATCTCTGTAACACATTTCAATAAATAATCTACATCAATAAATTATCCATGCACTACGAGCCAATGATATTCGTTAGTATCACATTCACGAATTATCCATGAACTACGGGTCAATGATGTGACGCCCCTAAAATAGGTATACATTACCCATTCTGAGTCGCCAAATACATGGTACTGAATACAAATACAAATTTAATAATACAAGACGACAGAACGTAGCCGAGAGTTTTAACACGGATATTGTCTCGTAGACATTATCCAAACTCAAATAAAGTCATCATTACAATTATTATTACATTATTTATAGAATAGTGAGGACTACTAAAGCAACCATCTGGACCGTCACTTCATTCCCAGACTAGTCTCAACTATATTCTCATTTCCTGAAGAGAACAATGAAAGGAAAGGGTGAGCTCAACTAGCCTAGTAAAGAATATTATGACTAAGATAATGCAGAATAAATTATCGTTAGCTTTCAACAGTGTTAAACTGATAGAATACAATAGACAACAAGTTTAACTGCAGCGGAACAAACAATCCATTAGAAGAGTCAAGTAGAGCATGATATCTATTATCTTCTATGATTTAAAAGTTTATCATCAATTTTATCGCTGAGACGGCTTAATAAATAATCCATATCACTGAATTATCCATGCACTACGAGCCAAGGATATTCATTAGTATCACATCCACGAATTATCCATACACTACGAGCCAAGGATATTTATGTTATGACTAATGGTCATGATCATGCCAACAACTGTCCATCAATGCACTACGGGCCAAAGAGGATTTTTTCCACATCATTCGTAACATTACATGTCATGATTATACTGAATAATCTATGCTCATAATCATACCAATCAGCAGTCCATCTATGCACTACGGGCCAAAGATAACTTTCATCACAATATAAGCATGAGGATGATGACAATGATATAAGAATTCAATTAAATGAAAGCAAATTATAAATAGTACTCCGGATGAATAGTACCTTAGTACTCCGTTAATAGTACCCTATGAATAGTGTCGTGCGTATAAATAGTACTATACGTATGAATAGTACTACTCCAGCATGAAAAGCTTAAAAATTAACAAGAATGTTCAAAAAAATATCTTTGTGAAACGATACTAGATGAAACGTAAATTTTAAGGATATTATGCTAATTTCAAGGAGTATAGAAGCAATACTTAACAAAATGAGTGTAGAATTCGAAATCTGAAACGAAATAATATTACTTACATACTCATAGTATCGAAGAAAATATTATTTTTTACGAATATTGAACATAAATAATATCCATTACAACTGTTGAACGAAAATAATAATCCTTACGAATATTGAACAAAGATAATATGCCTTACGAATATTGATTGAAAATAAAATTCCTTACGAATATTGAACAAAAATAAAATTCCTTACGAATACAAAAAATAATATCGTAAGCGAATATGATATAAATAATACCCCTTACCTCAAAAAGAGAGCAATTCCAACACTGTTTTCTACACTCAAAACTTCCTTAAACTTTAAAGAAATGCGTTCAACATTATAGAAGAAGAATTCTCTGATTCTGGTGTGATTTTTTTTTCTAAACTGAGCATCCTATTTATAGGAGAATAGTAGGGGCACTGTTAAGAAAAATTTTATGGACGAAACAATTGAAGATTCACGGACGAATTATTCAAATTCTTCAGACGTTTCAATTTTTAAAATAATAATATAATATTCAAGTAAAATAAATAAATTTAAATAAAATAAAATATATTTTATTTATAATCTAATAAAATAAAACTTATAAAAACGGACCAATTTTTTTTTTGCTTTTTTTTAAGACAACTAAAAAAATATTTAATATTTTATGGAACTGAAATTTTTCCATAATATAATGTTTTGGGCGTGATTTAAATACCAAACCAAAAAATAGTGGTACAGTCTGCACAGACTGTACATACATGTTTTGTTATTCGTACCCAAATCACACCCAAAACACTGTATTATGAAAAAAAAATCAATTCTATAATTATTTATTTATTTTTTTAGTTGTTTAATAAAAAGCAAAAAAAAAAAGTCCGGACATTAGATCCGTCCGGACGTCCGAACTAGATCTTGTCCCTATATATATATATATATATATATATATATATATATATATATATATATATATAGAATGAGGATCCAGTCCGGTCTCCCGGACTGGTCCTAAAATACGGACCCAATAATTTATTTTTTTTTGCTTTTTTTTGGAACAACTAAAAAAAAATATTATGGAACTGAAATTTTTCCATAATACAATGTTTTGGGTGTGTTTTTAATACCTATACCAACCAATGTATGTACAGTCTGCCCAGACTGTACAGAAATGTTTTGGTATAGGCATCCAAATCACACCCAAAATACTGTATTATGTAAAAATTTCAGTTCCATAATTTTATTTTATTTTAGTTGTTTCAAAAAAAATAAGCAAAAAAAAAAAGGTCCGGATTTTGTTAAAATTCGGGAGTCCGGACCTGATTCGGACTTTATATATATATATATATATATATATATATATATATATATATATATATATATATATATACACACTCTCATTTCAACGACACACCACCACCACCCATATTTTACACACACACATGTCCATATATATACTTTATAACTTTTCACCGATTATTTTGAAAAATGAGTAAGTGGGGGTATGTAATAAGCAAAATTTATAACAAATACTTCATAAAAATCTCCTCTATTTATCTCAATTTACTTGGCTTCACTAAACACATTTTTGAACAACAATTATTCATCATTTATAACTTGCAATATTAACAACCAGATAATTCACAAGAAAGTGGGGGCTTTCCGATAAGGATTTCTCCCTATCGGCGCGCAATTAAGTGACCAAACCCCTTTCCTCGACAGAACTTTCTGGATATTTTCAATAATGCAAATAATAATATATATGAATAACTTTGTCGTTTCAATTATTGATTTAATAATATAAAATATTGTGACAATAGTTGAATCAATAACATGAGATACTATGCAGCAATTACTGTGGCAATAATTGAATAAAACTGAGTAACTTCTCACGTAAGCATCAATAATCAAAGATACTGTACAATATCGTATTCTACTATATATGCAACCACGCGTATTACTGTATTTTAATCACCGGGTATTGCAACAGTTAACGATAAAACTTTCGCCGTTATTTTTATAAAAGTTATTTCTATCGTTTTCTCACTCTGACAATAATTCCGTTGTGGGGTCCACTAATAATTGTGCCGTCGTACGAATATTCTCTGATAAAACGAATATTTTTCGACCAATTGAATATTTTATAACAACTTGCTTACTTTGCAAAATTTGTAAATATTACCCACAACTATAACATTATAACAAATTCACACCTTAATATTCAAAAATGATATTTAAAAAAAAATTAATCTTTATACATAAAAGTTGAGGTCTTACAAAGGATATTCGTTATTATCACCAATGGTCATGATCATGTCAACAACTGGCCATCAATGTACTACGGGCCAATGAGGACTTTTACCACATCATTTATAACATTACAGATCATGATTATACCGATACATAATTCATAGTCATAATCATACCAATCAACAGTCCATCTATGCACTACGGGCCAAGATGACTCACAATATAAGAATGAGGATGATGACACTGATATAAGAATTCAATTAAGTGAGAGCACTGATAAATTTTAAAGATTTATAATTCAATTTATCCAGAGTTCAAGAATGTTCAAATTGTCAATATGATAACTACTTTATGGAGTAAAATTAAAGAATTATATTCATATATCAAAAATAATTTGGACAGAAAGAAAATCAATTTTTGTCGTGACTAGTGCCCGGGGCCGATGAATAATACCCGAGTGAATAGTATCTTATGAATAGTACCTCGACATGAAAATATTAAAATTTAACAAGAATGTTCAAAAAAATATTTCAGTAAAACGATACTAGATGAAGTGAAAATTTTAAGAATATTATACTAATTTAAGGAGTATAGAAACAATACTTATCAAAAATAAGTGTAGAATTACGAATATGAATCGAAATAATATTACTTACATACTACAGAGTATGTAAGAAAATATTATTCTTACGAATATTGAACAAAATAATATCCCTTACAACTGTTGAACGAAAATAATATTCCTTACGAATATTGAACGAAATAATATTCCTTACGAATATTGAACAAAAATAATATTCTTTACAAATATTGAACGAAAATAAAATTCCTTACGAATACGAAAAATAATATTGTAAGCGAATATGAAATAAATAATATCCCTTACATCAAAAGGAGAATAATTCTGACTGGTATATCAGAGATATTCTTAAAGAAAACTTGCTCTATTTTCTACACTCAAAGCTTCCTTAAACTCAAAAGAAATACGCTCAATATTATAGAAGAAGAATTCTATTATTCTGATGTGATTTTCTTTTCTAAACTAAGCATCCTATTTATAGGAGAATGACAAGATATTATTTAAGAAAAATAATCACGGACTGCACAGTAAGATTCGAACGAATTCACGAGCGCACCGACTTAATTTTTTTTTTGATTTTACTATACAGCAATATGTTGCACTATGCAAACACTATGTAGTACTATGCATATAATAAAATATAATATATTATATTTTATATAAAAAGAACAAAACTTATACATATATAAAGACAGACAACAATATACATGTTTTTTACTGACAAAAGAACATTTATTTTGTTCTAATCACCTAACTGAAAAGGAACGAGATAAAGTCATTAACAGATGGAAAAGATTTATTAAAAACGAACAGATAAACATTACTTTTTACGATTGGTATGGAAAATATCATGGTAAATATAATGTACTAAATTGTAAAACCAATAAGTTAAACTTCTTAAAAGAAGAAATTAAATATAAGCATGTTGAAGAGCAGCTTAATAATAAAAAAGATTCAAGAAAAAATTGAAGAGTTAAAAAATTATTTAAATGAAAATCTTTGTTCAGATTCTCCAAATGCTTTTTGGCATCGAAAAAACATGTTGTAAGGCTTCTTTACGCTAAGGAATTCAAAGAACATTTGATTCCTACTAAGGCTAGACCCATACAAATGGATCATGAACAAATGGAGTTATACAAAAAGGAAATCAATGATCTCCTTAATAAAGGCGATTAATTAGACATAGTAAATCCCTTTGGTCCCTATCATGCCTTCTATGTTAACAATGAAGTAGAAAAAGAAAGAGGTGTCTCTCGTTTAGTCATTAATTACAAACTATTAAACAAAGTTTTAGTGGATTAGGTATCCTCTGCCCAATAAGGATGACCTCCTTAATCGGTTAAGCAATGCCACCATTTTCTATAAATTTAACCTAAAGTAAGGATTCTGGCAAGTTGACATTCACCCAGATGATATGTACAAAACAATATTCACTACCCTATTTGGTCATTATGAGTGGAACGTTCAGTCATTTGGTCTGAAAAATGCCCCTAGTGAATTTCAGAATATTCTCAATGACATTTTGAATCCTTTCAGTCATTTTATCATCGTTTACATTGATGATATACTCGTTTACTCCAAATCTATTGAAGAACATATTAAACATTTGAATTCGTTCTTCAAAACAGTAAAAACCAATGGACTTATTTTGTCCCCTATTAAATACAATCTTTTTTAGACTAAAGTGAGATTTATTGGTCTTAAAATTTATCAAGGTCTTATTCAGCCAATTGATAGAGATATTCAATTCGTTGACAAATTTCCTGATAAAATTACCAACAAAACTCAGTTTCAAAGATTTCTAGGCTCACTCAATTATATTGGCAAGTTCTATGAAAATCTCAGAAAAATAGGCAAACCTCTATTTTAGCGTTTTCAAAATAATCCTCCCCTTAGACTGACACTCATACTTCGGTAGTCCAACAAATTAAAAAATATATTCAGGCTTTACCTTTCCTTGGCATCTCTAATGATTCAGCCTTCAAAATCTTTGAAACTGTTGCTTCTAAAATTGGATTCGGAGGTATCCTCAAACAAAAGTTAACTCCCACTTCATCTGAACAAATTGTTTGGTTTCTATCAATTTAACACCTTGTTATTCACAATAATAAATAGAGGAAATTCGATTTTATTCATTAAAAAGTTAGGGTCTTACAACCTCCCCTCCTTATAAAATTTCGTCCTCAAAATTGACGTACGTACCTGGTGTTTCGAAAAGGTGAAGATACCTCGCTTTCATTTCTGATTCCAACTCCCAGGTCATTTCTTCAATAGCATGGTTTCTCCACAAAACCTTAACTTGTGGTATAACCTTCGTGCATAGGACATGCTCTTTCCTATCCAAGATCTTAACAGGTACCTCCTCATACGTTAAATCTTCGGCTATCTCATCTGGTTCTAACTCAATAATGTGGTTCGGGTCTTTCACATATTTACGAAGCATAGATTTGTGAAAAACATTATGGACACAAGACATGTTTGGAGGTAATGCGAGTCTATAGGCCACATTTCCTATTCGGTCAAGAATCTCAAATGGACCAATAAATCGTGGATTGAGCTTTTCTCTCTTCCCAAATCTTGTAACTCCCTTCCATGGAGCGATACGTAACAATACATGATCCCCAATATTAAATTTCACGTCCTTTCAATGAAGATCCGCATAACACTCACTACAAAAAATAAGGTCATTGTCGACGGCATGTGCCGTCGCCAATGACCCTATTGCCGTCGGCAATGAGGTCATTGGCGACGACATTGTCCGTCTCCCTTCCCGTCGCCGTATGGGTCGTCGCCCCGGTCTCCCGTCGCTCGCCGTCGGCAAGTGTCATTGGCGACGGTGTGCCGTCGCCAATGAGTCATTGCCGACGGCATGGCCGTCACCAATGGTCCCGTCGCCAATGACCCACTTTAAAAAAAATAATAAAATTGCAAAATTCCCCTGTTCATTTACATATACATTGTACCTGTTATAAAATAAAAAAAATAAATAATGACAATATACGCATATCAATAACAATCATATCTTTTACTATCAACAATTAATATAATTAGATACCAAACTCTAATCTATACAACTCAAAAGCTAAATACATACATGAAAGTCAAAATATAAATATAAACAACTACTGCCCAAGATCAGGAATCTCTGTCCCATCGCCGGTGCCATCCTCCATAGTCTCATCAACATCAGCTCGGAGATCATCACCATCTCCTCCACGAGCATCACCTGTGCCGCCTCCACCTCCACGAGTCTCATCAACAAGACCCTACAACATTAAAATATTAATAACGGAGTCCCCAAAATAGATCATATTTATATTATTTTAGTTTGTGTTCTACAAGTGTTGTTCAGTTTCGCAAACTAGACGATAACTCGGTCTCCGTATGTCGGAATCGAGTACCGTCAGTTGTAACGCGTGTCTAATACTTACGCGGTGCTCTGTGTGTGTTTGCGTGGCGTTCGGACGGACGATCCGGGTTTTGGGCTCTTTTTCGACTTTTTGGCTAAGTGTGGTTCAGTTACGCAAACTAGGCGATAACTCGGTCTCCGTATGTCAGAATCGAGTACCGTCAGTTTTAACGCGTGCCGAATACCTACGCGGTGCTGTGTGTGTGTTTGCGTGGCGTTCGGACGGACGATGCGGGTTTCGAGCTCTTTTTCGGCTTTTTGGCTAAGTGTGGTTCAGTTTCGCAAACTAGGTGATAACTCGGTCTCCGTATGTCAGAATCGAGTACCGTTAGTTGTAACGCGTGCCGAATACCTACGCGGTACTGTGTGTGTGTTTCCGTGGCGTTCGGACGGACGATGCGGGTTTCGGGCTCTTTTTCGGCTTATTGACTAAGTGTGGTTCAGTTTCACAAACTAGGCGATAACTCGGTCTCCGTATGTCAGAATCGAGTACCGTCAGTTGTAACGCGTACCGAATACCTACGCGGTGCTGTGTGTGTGTTTGCGTGGCGTTCGGACGGACGATGCGGGTTTCGGGCTCTTTTTCGGCCTTTTGGCTAAGTGTGGTTCAGTTTCGCAAACTAGGAGATAACTCGGTCTCCGTATGTCGGAATCGAGTACCGTCAGTTGTAACGCGTGTCTAATACCTACGCGGTACTGTGTGTGTGTTTGCGTGGAGTTCGGACGGACGATGCGGGTTTCAGGCTCATTTTCGGCTTTTTGGCTAAGTGTGGTTCAGTTTCGCAAACTAGGCGATAACTCGGTCTCCGTATGTCAGAATCGAGTACTGTCAGTTGTAACGCATGCCGAATACCTACGCGGTGCTGTGTGTGTGTTTGCGTGGCATTCGGACGGACGATGCGGGTTTCGGGCTCTTTTTCGACTTTTTGGCTAAGTGTGGTTTAGTTTCGCAAACTAGGCGATAACTCGGTCTCTGTATGTCGGAATCGAGTACCGTCAGTTGTAACGAGTGCCGAATACCTACGCGGTGTTGTGTGTGTTTTTGCGTGGCGTTCGGACGGACGATGCGGGTTTCGGGCTCTTTTTTAGCTTTTTGGTTAAGTGTGGTTCAGTTTCGTAAACTAGGCGATAACTCGGTCTCCGTATGTCAGAATCGAGTACCGTCAGTTATAACGCGTGTCTAATACCTACGCGGTGCTGTGTGTGTGTTTGCGTGGTGTTCAGACGGACGATGCGGGTTTCGGGCTCTTTTTCGGCTTTTTGGCTAAATGTGGTTCAATTTCGCAAACTAGGTGATAACTCGGTCTCCGTATGTCAGAATCGAGTACCGTCAGTTGTAACGCGTGTCGAATACCTACGCGGTGCTGTGTGTGTGTTTACGTGGCGTTCAGACGGACGATGCGGGTTTCGGGCTCTTTTTCGGCTTTTTGGCTAAGTGTGGTTCAGTTTCGCAAACTAGGCGATAACTCGGTCTCCGTATGTCAGAATCGAGTACCGTCAGTTGTAACGCGTGCCGAATACCTACGCGGTGCTGTGTGTGTGTGTTTGTGTGGCATTCGGACGGACGATGCGAGTTTCGGGCTCTTTTTCGGCTTTTTGGCTAAGTGTGGTTCAGTTTCGCAAACTAGGCGATAACTCAGTCTCCGTATGTCAGAATCGAGTACCGTCAGTTTTAACGCGTGCCGAATACCTACGCGGTGCTGTGTGTGTGTTTGCGTGGCGTTCGGACGGACGATGCGGGTTTCGGGCTCTTTTTCGGCTTTTTGGCTAAGTGTGGTTCAGTTTCGCAAACTAGGCGATAACTCTGTCTCCGTATGTCGGAATCGAGTACCGTCAGTTGTAATGCGTGCCGAATACCTACGCGGTGCTGTGTGTGTGTTTGCGTGGTGTTCGGACGGACGATGCGGGTTTCGGGCTCTTTTTCGGCTTTTTGGCTAAGTGTGGTTCAATTTCGCAAACTAGGCGATAACTCGGTCTCCGTATGTCGAAATCGAGTACCGTCAGTTGTAACGCGTGCCGAATACCTACGCGATGCTGTGTGTGTGTGTTTGCGTGGCGTTCGGACGGACGATGCGGGTTTCGGGCTCTTTTCGGCTTTTTGGCTAAGTGTGGTTCAGTTTCGCAAACTAGGCAATAACTCGGTCTCCGTATGTCGGAATCGAGTACCGTCAGTTGTAACGCGTGCCGAATACCTACGCGGTGCTGTGTGTGTGTGTTTGCGTGGCGTTCTGTGTGTGTATAATGGTGTTAGGGTTTTATCTTATGTTTATCTAAGCAATACAATTACAAATTACATAAATTAAATAAGGAAATACATAATTTAATTATTTTTACCTGTCGAATATGTGGTGGGAAGATGTTGGCCAAGACAACTGCACACACGCGGATGGCCTCCTCCCGTACTACACCCATGAGATCGTCAACGACAGCTGTAGGATCGATAGAGCCGTGGACAACCTCCTGAGCCAGCTGATAGATCCGCTCGCGTGATGGTGCGCCTGACTGCACAACACCGCTTGACATGCACCCCTCTATGATCCGCCGGAAGAAGTCGTCGGATAATGAAGGGCCGGCGCCCGATCCACTCGCACCACTACCTCCAGTGGGTGGGCGTCGTCGAGATCTCGCAGCAGGGACTAGGGTGTAAGCTGGGACATGGGGAATGCCCATAACTCTACCCTTCTTCGGTCCCCTTGTAGCCTGCAGCCAGTCCTCTATCTCCTCGTCTGCACGCGTAGACTCGTCTACTGGAGTGTCACCTCTCTGGCTGCTCCGGGCCACTGCAAGATCTTCGAACCGTCGCTGACAAAAAACACAGTAGTGGATGGGATGATACACAAAGTATAAAATGAAATAATATAAAAGAATATCCGAATTTTAAATACATATTAAATAAGAGAATTAAATAACTTACAGCAATGCGTTCTGCCTCAGGTGAGATATAACCACCGTCACCTTTCTTTTGGTGGGCGTGCCACCAAAACTCCAAGCGGGAGGGTGCATGCTTTAAACTCACCTCAAGTCTCTCCCGGTATAGGTCGTACGACTGAGACCCAGTGCAGTGTGGGAGACGACTCTGCTGTCGGGCAGCTGAACGCTGTGCCGACATCTTCTTGAAGGCCTCGCCGTCCCAAATGCTGCACATCTGGTCCCACACTGCAGCAGATATGAAATCTGGTCGGACATCCTTAAGTGTATGTCCATCAGCCATCTTCGTCTGGGCCTTTTTCTTCCAATCGTAGACCCACTTGTGCCAATTCATCTCTAGGTATCTGTGCAGAACAGTCATGCCATGGGCTTCCTGTCCGTCCTCAAAATGATAATATCTCTGCACATTACACATTAAGAAGTTTAGTAGACAACATAAATCAAAGAGATTACATAAATCAAAGAGGTAACAGCATATTCAAATGTCTAATAAAACTAGCATATGAATGATTGACATCCTACCTTAAATTCAGCAATAATCAACTGACGTGTACGATCATCCACATCTGTCCACCTCATCCACGGGCTTGAGAATCGGTTGCGGACGATCCCAAGCAACGTGTTCCTTGGCGTGGCGTCAAGGATACTACAGTTGAAATTGCAAATTACAAAGAATATATAAGAACTAAATACTTATATTATAGTAATATTATATAGGATTATGAAATTACCTATGAGTCCCAACACGACATATAAGAGGCGCCTGGGGGGGATTCCCTAGCAAGCCACGTGTTAGTCCCCGCTGAGGCCTACGTCGATCACCTATGTATTGAAATACATCAATATTTATATAAACGAATATAATGTCAATACAATATAAAATAAAAAATAATAAGGTGTATCCCAATAACATATATAATTATACCTGACGATCCCGCCTGATCATCACGCGTAGAATCTCCACGGCCCCCACGACCTGCACGCCCACCACGATCTCCGTGTGGTGTGCGCGCCATATGTATGTATACTGTCAACTAAAAGAATGCAATATACAGTAAAAGAGGGATAACATAGAGGATAACATACAGATACAATTAAAAGAATGCAACATAAATAGTAACCTACATACAAATAGAATTAAAAGAATGCAACATAAATAGTACATACTCATAAAACAACTCAACACCTTATTTAGTAGATTAATATAAGTTGAAGATAATGATTGCACTACTACAAACTATTACATTTGAATACAACTAAACTGACACAAATAGTACATACTCCTAATCATTTATATCGCCAAAGCCATCAATATCAGAATCGTCATCTTCGAGCAGTAGATCTTCACTATCATTGTCATCACCATCTTCGTCGTCTTCAACGATTTCTTCAATTATATTTACCTCCTCAACAACATCATCTTCACTTTCGACAGCGATAACATCATCCTCTTCTTCACTAGACTCACTAATAATTGTCACATCAGCAGGTGTGACACTAGTAGACTCGACTTGTAAAGGTTCATCGTCTGGACGAGGAGTTGTGCCTTGAAAACCACGGGCTTTGGTGGTTATAACAGCATGCCATGGGCTTTAAGGAGTCTTAACACTCCGCGCGTAGTACACCTGTGTCGCTTGACTTGCTAAAATAAAAGGCTCGTCCATACCACTCATCAGTCTTAGTTTTGACTTAACATTAACAGTCACCCGTCCTGATTTTTTATCTACTTTAACTTCATTCTGAACATCAAACCAATGACATTTGAAGCAAACTAATTCTTTATGACCCCAATATTTGAGAACGACAACTTCTAGCAATCGTCCATACCAGTCATCCCAAATGTTATCGTAGCAGCTACCTTTCACCACAACACCAGAATCAGCAGAAGCGACTTCCCCAATATCGCAACACTTAAATCTGTAACCGTTGACAATGCAACATGTATAAGTATCTACAGATCTTTCGGGGCCGTCGGTTATAAGCTTTAGTCGATTGTCAGCTAACTCATCTGCGAGGACCTAATGTACATTAACACAACATATTCTAAAGTTAATTACGCCATAAGAATAAGTCTATGATGGTAGATTCATTGAACGTTTAAAGGTTAGACTTACATGATCCTTAAACCATTGCACAAATTCTCTATTTCTCAAATTTTGCAAATCCTCGTCCGATATACTCGGATTCGCTTCACGTACTTCAACATCATATTGATTGCACAACAGTTATATACTCAATGTGTTTGGAAAGGAACTTGACACAATTACACCAGACATATATAGTTATGACTACTTACTTAATGTATGGCGCTACTTCATTCATGTTGACAAGTGCATACAATGTGGCAGCTGCATACTCACTATCGGTCAAGAATCGCCTTTTTTTACCGCCGAATGGGCGTACAGGATGACTAAAGGCAGTTAATTCTCCATTTTCCTCGTGCGCAACAGCCTGATTCCGACGTAAGCGATTGTGCTTCGTATGAACATTCGGCTCAAAGTACAACGAGCAGAAATTAACAAGTTCCTCCATAACATAACTTTCAGCAATCGACCCCTCTACACGGGCTCTATTATTCACCTTTTGCTTTAGACGTCGCATATACCTATGTGATATATAGATTAACAAAAAAATAATGAACATTTTACCGTATTAAAAACATTAATGTCATTACCTCTCAAATGGATACATCCATCTATATTGTACGGGACCGCCAAACTTAGCTTCGTATGGCAAGTGAATAGGTAAATGCTCCATTAAATTAAAAAACGATGGAGGGAAGATCATTTCTAACTTGCACATTATTTCCACTATCTGCATCTCCATTTTATCTATGTCTTTGACCTGAAACTCCGTCAAGCATAGATCTTTGAAGAAATTAGAAAGCTCTGTCAGTGCTTCAACCACACGTTTCGGTAACAAGTCGATAAATGCCACAGGGATCAGCTTCTGCATGAATACGTGACAATCATGACTTTTGAGACCCCGAAACTTCAGCTCTTCAACTTTACAACACCTTGCTATATTCGAAGAATATCCATCTGGGAGCTTCAGTTCACTAATCCAATTACATATCAATATCAACTGTTCCCTGGTCAAAGTATATTCAGCTTTAGGCGTTACCGTCTTACTACCCTCATGATACAGCCACAAATCTTCCCTAATGTTCATTTCTACCAAATCAAGCCTCGACTTGTTGTTGTCCTTTGTTCTACCAGTGGCATCTATGACTGTATAAAAAATATTATCAAATACGTTCTTCTCAGTATGCATCGGATCTAAAAAATGACGGATGCAGAGTGTAGCCCAATAAGGCAGGTCAAAGAACATGGATCTGTGTGTCCAGTTGTGAACCTTACCGTAACCATAAGCTCGCTCTAATCTGTGATTCTTCCCTGGAGGTGGAAACTTCAAATGACTAATCCAACTCAACACTGCTGACCCAGAAAGACGGCCAAGTACTTGACGTTTCTCTGTTTTTCGATTGAATTGTCTACTCATCCGTCGATAACGATGTTCAATCGGCAAAAACTGTCTGGATGTTGCGAAGAAACTCATTTTCCCCCCATGTTTGAGCCGCACAGCTTTAACTGACCCCATGCACACGGGACATGATAAGCCCCCATGAGTCGACCATCCGCTGATCATTCTTAACGCCGGGAAGTCATTTATTGTCCACAGTAAAGCTGCCCTCATGTCAAAGTTCTGCTTAAGAGATACATCATAAGTTTGAACCCCTTTTTCCCACAACATCTTCAACTCATCAACTAACGGCCTGAGGTATACATTGATGTCTTTACTCGGACTCTTATCACCCGGAATCAGTAAAGGCATGAACATGTAGGGATCTTTCATGCACATCGAAAGCGGGAGGTTATACACCACAATAATCACCGGCCAAGTTGAGTAGGGCTTTGTGTAAGGCCCGTTAAACGGATTAAACCCATCCGTAGCAAGTCCAAGCCTAACATTGCGAACCTCTTCAGCAAACGAGGGGTGCTTGTTATCAAAATTTTTCCACTCAAGCCCATCTGCCGGGTGCGTCAGTTGACCTTCGACTATGTCCCGTGTAGAGTGCCACCTCATATCCTCGGCGGTATGTATTGACATGAACAACCGCTGAAGCCTCGGGGCAATGGGAAAGTAACGTAAGATCTTTCTCGGCACGTCTTTTCCCTTTTTCTTGCGCTGTTCACAGTATCTACTTGTACCACAAATATCACACGACCTCTTATCTTTATTGACATCACCGTAATACAACATACAGTCATTCTCACAAGCATCAATCTTCTCATACCCTAGATTGAGCCTTTTGACCATTTTCTTCACATCATAGTACGACTCGGGTAACTTATTGCCTGCAGGTAAACACTCCTTCACAATGCTTAACAGTTCATTAAAACCTCTCTCGCTACAGTCATGCTCATTCTTGAAGTGTAAAAACTTAGTCACAGCAGATAAGACGGTGTGTTTTTCGTGCCCGTCATACAGTGGTGTCGCTGCTTCATGCAATAACTCATAGAAACCCTTAGCCCCATCATTCGGCTCTTGCTCGACGCTACTGCCATCCCTGTCTGTATTCCACTGAAAGTACGAACCAGCAGCTTCGACTATCATGTTAGTACAGTCAAAGTTTTCGTCACCTCTGGATTCCGGTTCTGATTCATGTTCATCCAACCAGGTTTCCCCATAATAGATCCATGTCGTATAACCCTGCTTGAACCCATACGCAAATACGTCGCACATGACATCACTCCTTTCCTTCCACACTTCATTCACACACCTCTTACAAGGACATCTGATCTCACCGCCGCTGACTTGCTCAAACGCGAAGTTGAGAAACTGTTCAACCCCACTACGATACTCAGAGCTAAGCCCACTCCTATCAGTGGCTACCCTACGTTCCATCCAACTTCGATCAACAGACATCTCGGACAACTGTCTGCTATATATATGGAAAGTTAGACAAACACAATCAAGTCTCCAAGTTAATGTATATGCAAGCTTATGAGTTTCCTAACTTCATCTCCCACTCTAACGGGTCAGGCTTCTATCCCATTCCCGGATGTGTCGCCTCACTGATGCCAACAACTTGAACACATCTTTACATTTTTCAAAATTTTCGGCAGCACCTCCCCATGGTCTTCAAGTACACAAAATAGACTAACACATCGTAGTCTAAATATGCACCCGAAGAACATCAAGAGACATATACTGACCGAAAATTCAAAAAATATAAAGACGTGCTCAATTCGTTAACACCGACCTAAGTGAGATCGAAACATACAAGAACAGTCCCAAAACGGGGACTATTTGAGATTCACTCCTACTAAGTGAATCTCAAACGGGTTTCTAAGCTTCCTAAACTATATGAAAATATGCACATGTCAAAGTAAGGATTATTTTTGTATAACAATAAAAATACTAGCTTTTTATCAGGTCACAAAATATTATTAAACTTTTTTAATATAAGCATTTGAATATGAGCATTTGGATGAAAAACACAAAAAGAATGGCTGATAGCTCCAAATTTGAATATGAGCATTAGAATGTGTTCTTTGTAAACTCTAAATCATGTTATTACTGCAGTTATCCAAATTCAACTTGTATGCACTTGAATAACTCGAAAAAGTTGAGGTCTTGTCTTCATGTTAATGAAATATAAACACTTCATACATTCTCATTTTTCGTTTGACTGCAGTGAATTGGTCTTAGTCTATAAAAGGCTTTATAATATAAGGAATAAACTCTCCACTTTACAATATGTAAACATAGAACATAAATATATCCTTAAGTTTGTAATTTTTTTCAAATGGGATTCTTTTTGTGGTATGGTAGGAATATATAATAGTAACACAATGCTCCGTTCAATAAATGCTTACCATGAAGATGAACAGTAAACTGACAGAAACAAACTTGATCTTGTAGTACCCAAAAGACCTTTCCCCAAAATTGTCTAATGCCTGCATAAAACATACTCTACCTTTAACCATTTACTTGTAGTCATGAAGACCATTGCAAATATAAAATTATAATATCCAGGCATGTTTATAACAGTTGTGAACACTGAGATTGTTTGAAAATGTATCCTCAACATAATACTAGGTTTTCAATTTGAACTTCTTATCCCGAATAGCACATCTCGACACAATTGTATCTATTTAATCATAAATAAAATCATGATATTTAAGCTAAATGGACATACATATGACCAGCATTACATGGTTGATAAACAACAACGCCAACATAAATTAATAAAATAAACCAATTAACACCACAAAATCCCAAAACATGTATAGTAAGAACAAATGTGTACAAGAAAAATTAACTAACAAAAAAATGTGTACAAGCAAATAAATCAGTCAGAAGAATGAACCCATTAATTAGTGCTCTGAAATAGAATCGAAATTGGGAAGATTACATTGCAGTCGAGAGAGATGATAGAGAGCGAGGATTTCAGTCGAGAGAGACAGAGAGCGAGAGGGACATTGCAGTCAAAAGAGGGACGACGGGAAGAGAGAGGGACGACGGGAAGAGACCGACGACGGCGGGAAGAGACCGGCGACGACAATAAAAGGCGAGTGGGCGACGGGAAGAGAAGCCGGCGACGACGGCGCAAGGGAAGAGGGAGAAAAGTAATAAGTGAAATGGGGAAAAATTCAGTAACTGAAAATAAATATAAACTCATTAGCGACGGCACTTACTGCCGACGGCATATGCCGTCGCCTATGTCCTTTTACCACGCGCGCCAAAAAAATTCCCACCAAATTTGGACCGGGAAGGGTCATTCACGACGGTCATCATTGGCGACGGCAAAGCCGTCGAGAATGATGTTATTTGTGACGGGGGAATGGCCGTCGCTAATGATGTCGTCGCCAATGAACTATTTTTTTGGAGTGACTTTTGTCGATCCTGTGTCGTTTGTATATGTTGTCGAATCGTTTGGATCTTCTCTATAGTCATTCATACCAACTCTGGTCCCAACAACGTTGCTTCTCCCACCTCATACCAACATACTGGAGAGCGACACTTTCGTCCATATATGCAATGCTTTAAATGGAGCCACACATATACTTGTCTGATAACTGTTGTTGTAGGAGAATTCCACCAATAGTAGGTGTTTATCCCAACTCCCTTTGAAATCTAGGACACAGAGTCTTAATAGATCTTCAAGAGTTTGAATAGTCCTCTCTGATTGTCCGTCCGTTTGAGGATGGTATGCCGAACTGAATCGTAAATCCGTGCCCATAGCTTTTTGCAAGCTAACCCAAAATCGTGAAGTGAATCTTGGGTCACGATCCGAAACTATGGATACTGGCATTCCATGCAATCTCATAATCTCATTTACATAAATACTAGCAAGACGTTCAAGGGAATAAGTCTCCCGTATAGGCAAGAAATGAGCAGACTTGGTTAATCTATCAACAATGACCCAAATCGAATCTATGCCTAGAGAAACCTTGGGAAGACCCGTAACGAAATCCATAGTAATGTGTTCCCACTTCTATTTAGGAATCTCAAGTGGTTGTAATGGACCCTTTGGTACTTGATGCTCCGCCTTTACACGTTGAAAAGTTAAACACCTCGAGATAAACTCCGCAATCTCTCTTTTCATATTGCTCCACCAAAATGTATGTCGAATATCATGATACATTTTGGTACTCCCAAGATGGATTGAAAACTGTGTGTTGTGTGTCTCCATCATGATTCTAAGATTCAAGTCAGAATCGTTAGGAGCACAAAATCTGGAGTTGACTCAAAGTATTCCTTCTTCATCGATTCTTGCTTCTGGAATAGCACCTTCTTGCACTATCTTCTTCATACGCATCAGCTCCAGGTCCGTAGCTTGAGCGGCTTTAACTTTATCGATTAAAGTCGGTTCTACTCGTATGCTTGATATCATCATGTGGGTACTTGGAGCCTTTACCTCTATCTCCATCCTTTGTAAGTCATACAAAATGGACCTTTGCGTTAATAACATTACGCTCGTACCCGCGTATGATCTTCTACTCAATGCGTCAACTACCACGTTTGCTTTTCCAGGATGATATTGAATGGTATGGTCGTAATCTTTCAATAACTCGAGCCAACGTCGTTGCCGCATATTGAGTTCTTTTTGGGTGAAGAAATATTTGAGGCTTTTATGATCTGTATAAATCTCCACTTTCTCCCCATACAGGTAGTGTCTCCAGATCTTCAATGCGAAAACGACTGCTGCCAACTCCAAATCATGAGTAGGATAATTCCTCTCATATTATTTGAGTTATCGCGAGGCATAGGCTATGACTTTCCCATGTTGCATGAGAACACATCCTAACCCTTTGCCTGAAGCATCACTGTAGATAACAAATCCACCCGAACTAGATGGTATTATCAGAACAGGTGCAAAATGAATCTCATCTTGAGTTCTTGAAAACTCTTCTCACAATCCTCGTTCCAATCGAATTTTGTATCTTTACGAGTCAGCTGAGTTAACGGAGTAGCGATTCGAGAAAATCCTTCCACGAATCTCCGATAGTAACCAGCTAAGCCCAGAAAGCTACGTACTTCGGTCATCAACTTCGGTTGCTCACAACTTTGTATGGATTCAATCTTCGTCGGGTCGATCGATACTCCATGTTTTGACACCACGTGCCCAAGGAATGCTACTTCTTTAAGCCAGAACTCGCATTTCTTCAGCTTGGCATATAGCTTGTTGTCACGAAGTCTTTGAAGTACCAGCTTCAAATGGTGCTCATGATCTTCACGACTTTTAGAATAGATGAGAATGTCATCAATAAAGACAACAACAAACTGGTCCAAATATTCCTTAAATAAACGGTTCATCATATCCATGAAAGACATGACTAAGAATTCATAATGCCCGTACCGAGTTCTGAAGGCAGTCTTTGGAATATCCTCAGTTTTAATCTTCAGCTGATGATATCCAGAACGAAGATCGATTTTTGAAAAGAATAGTGCTCCTTGCAACTGGTCAATGCGAGGTAGCGGATACCTATTCTTGATGGTGAAATGGTTCAATTCTCGGTAGTCAATACAAAGTCGCATACTCCCGTCTTTCTTCTTTATGAATAACACAAGAGAACCCCAAGGAGATGTACTATGACGAATGAAACCAATGTCCAACAACTCCTGTAGTTGGACCTTTAACTCCTGAAGTTCAATAGGAGCCATTCGATATGGGGTTTTAAAAATGGGCTTTGTACCAGGTTCAAGGTCAATAAAGAATTCAACTTTACATTCTCAGGGTAGACTGGGAAGTTCTTCAGGAAATACGTCAGGAAATTCACTAACAATAGAAATATTATTCAAATCTGA
This sequence comes from Panax japonicus, assembly GCA_020205505.1. Taxonomy (NCBI): domain Eukaryota; kingdom Viridiplantae; phylum Streptophyta; class Magnoliopsida; order Apiales; family Araliaceae; genus Panax; species Panax japonicus. The sequence goes on from CM035109.1 coordinate 55,071,434, forward strand.
CGTGTTTTTGTCCAAGTCCGTGACATGGGCTAAGAAAGCTTGACATCCGTTTTTCAATAAGCGAATAGCTTTATGGCTTGATATGACATTGATTAATTTTAGTGGTTTTGTTGTTTGAATTCGCATAACAGGTTAGTTAGAAATATGAAAACTAACAACCTTACGAAAACAATCAATTTTAGCATGATGAGTGGTTAACCAATCAATCCCTAAAATCACATCAAAGCTCTGTCAGTGCTTCAACCACACGTTTCGGTAACAAGTCGATAAATGCCACGGGGATCAACTTCTGCATTAATACATGACAATCATGACTTTTGAGACCCCAAAACTTCAGCTTTTTAACTTTACAACACCTTGCTATATTCGAAGAATATCCATTTAGGAGCTTCAGTCCACTGATCCAATTATATATCAATAGCAAATGTTCCCTGGTCAAAGTATAATCAGCTTTAGACGTTACCGTTTTACTACCCTCCTGATATAGCCACAGATGTTCCCTAATGTTCGATCTTCTACCAAATTAATCTTCTCAATCTTCGACTTGTTGTTGTCCTTTGTTCTACCACTTACATCTAGGATTGTATAAAAAATGTTATCAAATACATTCTTCTGAGTATGCATCAGATCTAAACAATGACGGATGCATAGTGTAGCCCAATAAGACAGGTCAAAAAACATGGATCTCTGTGTCCAGTTGTGAACCTTGCCGTAACCATAAGCTCGCTCTAATCTGTGATTCTTCCCTGGAGGTGGAAAATTCAAGTGACTATCCAACTCAACACTGATGTCCCAGAAAGACGGTCAGGTACTTAACGTTTCTCTATTTTTTGATTGAATTGTCTACTCATCCGTCGATAACGATGTTCAATCGACAAAAACTGTCTGGATGTTGCAACGAAACTCATTCCCCCCCCCCCCGTGTTTGAGTCGCATAGCTTTAACTGACCCCATGCACACGGGAGATGACAAGCCCCCATGAGTCGACCATCCACTGATCATTCCTAACGTCGGGAAGTCATTTATGGTCTATATTAAAGTTTCCCTCATGTCAAAGTTCTGTTTAAGAGATACATCATAAGTTCAAACCCCTTTATCCCATAACATCTTCAACTCATCAACTAACGGCCTAAGGTATACATTGATGTCTTTACTCGGACTCTTATCACCCAAAATCAGTAAAGGCATGAACATGTAGGGATCTTTCATGCACAACAAAGGCGGGAGGTTATACACAACAATAATCACCGGCCAAGTTGAGTGAGGCTTGGTGTAAGGCCCATTAAACGGATTAAACCCATCAGTAGTGAGTACAAGCCTAACATTGCGAACCTCTTCAGCAAACGAGGGGTGCTTTTTATCAAAAAATTTCCACTCAAGCCAATCTGTCGGGTGCGTCAGTTGACCTTCGGCTATGTCCCGTGTAGAGTGTCACCTCATATAATCGGTGGTATGTGTTGACATGAACAACTGCTGAAGCCTCGGCGCAATGGGAAAGTAACGTAAGATCTTTCTCGGCACGTCTTTTCCCTTTTTTGTTGTTGTTCACAGTATCTACTTGTACCGCAAATATCACATGCCTTTTATCTTTATTGACATCACCGTAATACAACATACAGTCATTCTCACAAGCATCAATCTTCTCATACCCTAGATTAAGCCTTTTGACCATTTACTTCACATCATAGTACGACTCCGATAACTTATTGCATACAGGTAAGCACTCCTTCACAATGTTTAGCAGTTCATTAAAACCTCTCTTGCTACAATCATACTCATTCTTGAAGTATAAAAACTTAGTCACTGCAGATAAGACGGTGTGTTTTTCTTGCCCGTCATAAAGTGGCGTCGCTACTTCATGTAATAACTCATAGAAACCCTTAGCCCCGTCATTCGGCTCTTGCTCGACATTACTGCCATCCCTGTCTGTATTCCACTGGAAGTATGAACCAACAACTTTGACTATCATGTTAGTATAATCAAAGGTTTCGTCACCTCTGGATTTCGATTCTGATTCATGTTCGTCCAATTAGGTTTCCCCATGATAGATTCATGTCGTATAACTTTGCTTGAACCCATACTCAAATAATTCGCATATGACATCACTTATTTCCTTCCATGCACACTTCATTCACACAACTCTTACAAGGACATCTGATCTCATCGTCGTTGGCTTTCTCAAACGCAAAATTGAGAAACTGTTCAACCCCTCTACTTACTCAGAGTTAAGCCCACTCTTATTACTGACTACCCTACGTTCCATCCAACTTCGATCAACAGACATCTTGGACAACTATCTGCTATATATATGGAAAGTTAGACAAACATAATCAAGTCTCCAAGTAAATGTATATGCAAGCTTATGAGTTTCCTAACTTCATCTCCCACTTTAACGGGTCAAGCTTCTATCACATTCCCAGATGTATCGCCTTACTGATGTCAACAACTTGAACACATCTTTAAATTTTTTAGAAATTTCGGCAGCACCTCCCCATGGTCTTCAAGTACACGAAATAGACTAACACATCGTAGTCTAAATATGCACCCGAAGAACATCAAAAGATATATATACTAACCGAAAATTCAAAAAATATAAAGATGTGCTCAAGTCATTAACACCAACCTAAGTGAGATCGAAACATACAAGAACAGTCCCAAAACGGGGACTATTTGAGATTCAGTCATACTAAGTGAATCTCAAACAGTTTTCTAAGCTCCCTCAACTATATGATAATATGCACATATGATAGTAAGGATTATGCTATATAACTACACATGCACCTTTCAAACCATTACTGCCAATAATGTGAAGTTAGATAAATTTGACAAACAAGAAACTCAGTATTTTTTTCTATTTTATTAAAACTTTTAAAGATATTGCAGAGTAGAAAGCACTCATTACTAATTTCCTTCATAACACCTCATATGTAATGGTTTGACCTAACTATTTGTAAGTTTATTATGTAACTAGTAATGCAATATTGTTGTTACTGTTCAAGAGAAGAAACTACCTCACTATTTTTCTGGCACTTGCAGCAAAGAGGGGTTAATACCAGTTATAGACTTATAATTAGAGTGTTAGTATTATTGTTTATAGTTCTCTTTGTTTGTAGCAAAGAGGGGTTAATGCGATTTTTCATATCTCCAACATTATACTTGATAGAGATTTGAGTTATGTTTGTTTGAACAATTGTTTAATTATCTCGATGTTTGTGATATTATACGCAAATTAAGTAAGAATATAAGATCTATTTCACGAATGTAAAGACTTGGAATAAAAAATCCTTCAACACTATAAATGCATGAGTATGTTTATACGAAAGGCAACTGTTCTCGCATACAGTTTATATCTATATATGTACATACATAGGTAAATATATCATCATTTATAATTTTTAATACCTTGTCTCCAACCTAAAACCTTATATGACAACATTTAATATTTAAATAGATGATTACAAATGCTAACACAAACATCAACATACAATAATCAGTAATCACTCAGTATGTCTCTCATTTAACAAATGTTTATTCTAGTAAAAATTGAATATTGGAAATAATAAAAGAAATAGAAAATTACCAGAAGGAAGAGGCCCAAAAACCCTTCAAAAAAAAGGCCAAAATATGGAAATGTCAATTCTAATCACAAATTTGTTCAAACAGTGTCAAAGTATATGATTCAAACGATATTGTCCCCCTTCTTAGAATTTGCTATGAACCTTCTTAAGGGAAACACTAGCACAAAGGTCACACGTCTTCCATAACCACCTACATTAGTGGATTCACATCACTGACACCAATATAACAGAAAAAGAATTCATATTATCTGGGAATTTTGTTTTGAAGTCCAGTGAATAAGCAAAAAAAAAGAACTGCATATCACTCCATAAACAACAGCCCCACATGTGATATATTCACTCCATAAACAAACATATTGAATCCAGTAAAATGGAGTACCAAAATAGTCTCATATGTGTTATATGTAAATTGTCCAAAAACCCCAAAATAGACCAAACACAACTGAAACAAACGAATCTATAACATTTATACTTCAACATAATTGGAGACAGAGAAAATCGAGAGGTTCCAAATACCTTTCCAAACCAATATATATATATATATATATATATATATATATATATATATATATATATATATATAGAGAGAGAGAGAGAGAAGTGTTAAAAAGAATTTAAATTTTTACCAAAATGAAGTGTAGAACACATGTAGAATCAATTGGGGGCGAAATGATGAAGGAGTTGCAGTAAACTAGGCGGTGCACATGCGGTGAACTGGGTGGTGAACTAGGCGGTGATTTAGGCAAAAATGATGAGCGAGGATGCGGTTGATGACTGAATTAGGAACCAGATTCAATTGGACAAATCAATTGACCTAGCTGAGAACCAATTGAGATAGGCTAGCTTAGAATCAATTGGGGCGATATGGCCAAATTGCGAGGGAATGAGAAAATTAAGAGAGGGAATGAAAAAAATAATCGTTGTCGTCAAACGAGGGTTTAAAATATAAGACTCATTCTCGACGGATATACCATCGATAATGATCTCGTTGAGATAGAGTCACTACTAACGGCGTTCCCGTCGATGTTAAAATTATTCCCGTCGGCCAATGAGTTTTCCCTCCACCGAAAAAGTTTGACGCCAAATAATAAGGTCATTACTGACGGCATTGGCGACGACTAGACCATCGACATTGACCTTATTTTCGACGAGGATTTTGCTGTCGGCAATGATCATGTCACCGATGCCCCTTATTTTTGTAATGTCCTTTAGAACATGCTTCAATGTCACTGTATTTGAATAACTATATATAAATCGAGATGCATTTAGGTTTAGAGTTAATTAATGTTTGTGAAATAAAATTATAATATTATTATTGATTTTTAAAGTCAATTTAAGACATTTTAAAACTTAAAATTGAGATGATTCATTAGAAATTATAAAATAATAAATTTTACAATAAGTAATACTAGTACTTTAAAATATTTATCATTATTTTGACTAAAATTAATTAAAGAAATTAATATTAATTTTGAGTTTAAAAATATTATAAATTTATTTTAAAAAATCAATAATATTGTATGATCTTAGAATGAAAATAGTATATAATTTGAAGAAAAGACATATCAAGCAACATTCATTTCCTTTCTTTAATAACAATTGTGATTAGTTGTTCTTACCCGTTAGTGAGGTACTATTAACATATTCTTTTTGTCCGGAAAAAAAGAGAGTACCATTTTCAAGGAAAATTATGAAGTTCTTTCGACTGAAAATAATATAAGAGAATGAAATATATATATATATATATATATATATATATATATATATATATATATATATATATATATATATATATATATATAGCAAGGATCAGGTGCATACCCCTTATCTTACTCACCCGTGCTCACCCCCCTTTAGGCGACGGTTTCGATCATACAACTGTCGCTTATACTTTTAGCGACGGACAACATATAGCGTTGCTAAAAGTATAGGCGACGATTGTATGACCGAAACCGTTGCCTAAAGGGGGGTGAGCACGGGTGAGTAAGATAAGGGTATGCACTTGATCCGACCGTATCTATCTAATAAAATACAAATGATTTTGAATTTTCCGCTCACTCAATAAATCATCTGGGCCGTCCAAAGTTTGGGATAAATCTCACCGTTCATGCATCTATCTAATAAAATACATCTATCTATCTATCTAATAATCTAATAATAATTTAATAAAATACAAATGACTTTAAATTTTCCGCTCACTCAATAAATTATTTTGGTCGTTCAAAGTTTGAGATAAATTATATTGTCCATACAGTGCCGGAGGCACGGGACCCAGCTAGTATATATATATAATGTTTTATGGAATTTGAATATATATATATATATATATATAATGTTTTTGGCTCCGTCACTCTAATTGATCTCTAAAATTATGTTTGTTTGTAAAAATGATGCATGCGATACTATTATTTATACTAATTTAATATTTTGAGGAACTATTTTATCTCATAATTAGAATTTTAATTAATCAGCTTATAGATTATTTATTATCATTTTTTAAATTATTTGATATCTCAATAGGAGAATTATATATACACAATATCATGTTTTCACTTGAAATTATAATATATTATCAAATGGTCTTGAAATAAATAAATAAATAAAAAACATAGTATTTTTAATAATATAAACAGAATCCATACAGTTTGTTTGATTATATAGTTGTTCCCAGATTTTTTCCTTTACTTTTCTTTAAAAGAAAAAGAAAAAACTTGGGCAAGTATTCATAGCTATGGGCTTCATCTTATGTAGGCTCCATCACTAGCCGAATGGACAGGATTTAGAAACTGTTCAACCCCTCTACTTACTCAGAGTTAAGCCCACTCTTATTACTGACTACCCTACGTTCCATCCAACTTCGATCAACAGACATCTTAGACAACTATCTGCTATATATATGGAAAGTTAGACAAACATAATCAAGTCTCCAAGTAAATGTATATGCAAGCTTATGAGTTTTCTAACTTCATCTCCCACTTTAACGGGTCAAGCTCCTATCCCATTCCCAGATGTATCGCCTTACTGATGTCAACAACTTGAACACATCTTTAAATTTTTCAGAAATTTCGGCAGCACCTCCCCATGGTCTACAAGTACACGAAATAGACTAACACATCGTAGTCTAAATATGCACCCAAAGAACATCAAAAGATATATATACTGACCGAAAATTCAAAAAATATAAAGATGTGCTCGAGTCATTAACAGCAACCTAAGTGAGATCGAAACATACAAGAACAGTCCCAAAACGGAGACTATTTGAGATTCAGTCATACTAAGTAAATCTCAAACAGGTTTCTAAGCTCCCTCAACTATATGATACTATGCACATATGATAGTAAGGATTATGCTATATAACTACACATGCACCTTTCAAACCATTAATGCCAATAATGTGAAGTTAAATAAATTTGACAAACAAGAAACTCAGTATTTTTTTCTATTTTATTAAAACTTTTAAAGATATTGCAGAGTAGAAAGCACTCATTACTAATTTCCTTCATAACACCTCATATGTAATGGTTTGACCTAACTATTTGTAAGTTTATTATGTAACTAGTAATGCAATATTGTTGTTACTGTTCAAGAGAAGAAACTACCTCACTATTTTTCTGGCACTTGCAGCAAAGAGGGGTTAATACCAGTTATAGACTTATAATTAGAGTGTTAGTATTATTGTTTATAGTTCTCTTTGTTTGTAGCAAAGAAGGGTTAATGCGATTTTTCAGATCTTCAACATTATACTTGATAGAGATTTGAGTTATGTTTGTTTGAACAATTGTTTAATTATCTCGATGTTTATGATATTATACGCAAATTAAGTAAGAATATAAGATCTACTTCACGAATGTAAAGACTTGGAATAAAAAATCCTTCAACACTATAAATGCATGAGTATGTTTATACGAAAGGCAACTATTTTCGCATACAGTTTATATCTATATATGTACATACATAGGTAAATATATCATCATTTATAATTTTTAATACCTTGTCTCCAACCTAAAACCTTATATGACAACATTTAATATTTAAATAGATGATTACAAATGCTAACACAAACATCAACATACAATAATCAGTAATCACTCAGTATGTCTCTCATTTAACAAATGCTTTATTCTAGTAAAAATTGAATATTGGAAATAATAAAAGAAATAGAAAATTACCAGAAGGAAGAGGCCCAAAAGCCCTTCAAAAAAGAAGGCCAAAATATGGAAATGTCAATTCTAATCACAAATTTGTTCAAACTGTGTCAAAGTATATGATTCAAACGATATTGTCGCCCTTCTTAGAATTTGCTATGAACCTTCTTAAGGGAAACACCAGCACAAAGGTCACACGTCTTCCATAACCACCTACATTAGTGGATTCACATTACTGACACCAATATAACAGAAAAAGAATTCATATTATTGGGAATTTTGTTTTGAAGTCCAGTGAATAAGCAAAAAAAAAAAGAACTGCATATCACTCCATAAACAACAGCCCCACATGTGATATATTCACTCCATAAACAAACATATTGAATCCAGTAAAATGGAGTACCAAAATAGTCTCACATGTGTTATATATAAATTGTCCAAAAACCCCAAAATAGACCAAACACAACTGAAACAAACGAATCTATAACATTTATACTTCAACATAAGTGGAGACAGAGAAAATCGAGAGGTTCCAAATACCTTTCCAAACCAATATATATGTATATATATATAGAGAGAGAGAGAGAGAGAAATGTTAAATAGAATTTAAATTTTTACCAAAATGAAGTGTAGAACACATGTAGAATCAATTGGGGGCGAAATGATGAAGGAGTTGCAGTAAACTAGGCGGTGCACAGGCGGTGAACTGGGTGGTGAACTAGGCGGTGATTTAGGCAAAAATGATGAGCGAGGATGCGGTTGATGACTGAATTAGGAACCAGATTCAATTGGACAAATCAATTGACCTAGCTAAGAACCAATTGAGATAGGATAGCTTAGAATCAATTGGGGCGATATGGCCAAATTGCGAGGGAATGAGAAAATTAAGAGAGGGAATGAAAAAAATAATCGTTGTCGTCGAACGAGGGTTTAAAATATAAGACTCATTCTCGACGGATATACCATCGATAATGATCTCGTTGAGCTAGAGTCACTACTAACGGACGTTCCCTGTCGATGTTAAAATTATTCCCGTCGGCAATGAGTTTTCCCTCCACCGGAAAAGTCTGACGCCAAATAATAAGGTCATTACTGACGGCATTGGCGACGACTAGACCATCGACATTAACCTTATTTTCGACGAGGATTTTGCTGTCGGCAATGATCATGTCGCCGATGCCCCTTATTTTTGTAATGTCCTTTAGAACATGCTTCAATGTCACTGTATTTGAATAACTATATATAAATCGAGATGCATTTAGATTTAGAGTTAATTAATGTTTGTGAAATAAAATTATAATATTATTATTGATTTTTAAAGTCAATTTAAGACATTTTAAAACTTAAAATTGAGATGATTCATTAGAAATTATAAAATAATAAATTTTACAATAAGTAATACTAGTACTTTAAAATATTTATCATTATTTTGACTAAAATTAATTAAAGAAATTGATATTAATTTTGAGTTTAAAAATATTAGAAATTTATTTTAAAAAATCAATAATATTGTATGATCTTAGAATGAAAATAGTATATAATTTGAAGAAAAGACATATCAAGCAGCATTCATTTCCTTTCTTTAATAACAATTGTGATTAGTTGTTCTTACCCGTTAGTGAGGTACTATTAACATATTCTTTTTGTCCGGAAAAAAAGAGAGAGTACCATTTTCAAGGAAAATTATAAAGTTCTTTCGACTGAAAATATATATATATATATATATATATATATATATATATATATATATATATGAGTCCGGATCAGGTCCGGACTCCCGGATTTAAAATCCGGACCTTTTTTTTTTGTTTTTTTTTAAAACAACTAAAAAAAATTATGGAACTTGAATTTTTACATAATGCAGTGTTTTTGGTGTGATTTGGATACGTATAACAAAATATATCTGTACAGTCTGGACAGACTGTACATACATTGGTTGGTTTAGGTATTAAAAACACACCTAAAACACTGTATTATGATAAAAATTTAGTTCCATAATTTTTTTTTTTTTTAGTTCTACCAAAAAAAAAAATAGGGTCCGGATTTTGGATCAGGTCCGGACTCCCGGACCTGATCCGTGTTGATATATATATATATATATATATATATATATATATATATATATATATATATATATATATATATATATAACGTTTTATGGAATTTGGATTATGTTTGGCTACGTCACTCTAATTGATCTCTAAAATTATGTTTGTTTGTAAAAATGATGCATGTGATACTATTATTTATACTAATTTAATATTTTGAGGAACTATTTTATCTCATAATTAGAATTTTAATTAATTAATCAGCTTATAGATTATTTATTATCATTTTTAAAATTATTTGATATCTCAATAGGAGAATTATATATACACAATATCATGTTTTCACTTGAAATTATAATATATCATCAAATGGTCTTGAAATAAATAAATAAATAAAAACATAGTATTTTTAATAATATAAACAGAATCCATACAGTTTGTTTGATTATATAGTTGTTCCCAGATTTTTTCCTTTTCTTTTTTTTTAAAAGAAAAAGAAAAAGAAAAAACTTGGGCAACTATTCATAGCTATGGGCTTCATCTTATGTAGGCTCCATCACTAGCCGAATGGACAGGACTGAGAATCAGGCCCTACTATCTCAGTAAATATCCACTCATGACAATTTATTTAACAGTATTTCAATCACCTCAGTATTGTTAATAATGAGCATTTGTTCTGCATGCATATATAGCTAATAAAGATAAATCCCATATTCTGCTATGGAGAATGATATATATATTATGATTTTACGAGGGTGGTTAGCATAAAGTAAATTTTATGGTAAGTTTATTTTATAATTAATACAGTGTTGATACGCAGGCGGAGATATAATCATTCTGCTTTTGTTTCATGATCAGCACTGTATCAAGTATGAAGTGAACTTATCATGAATCTCACTTTATGCTAACTGAATCCTGATTTTAGTATTTTATATATCGATTTTATTTTATTACGAGTTAAGTTGATAATATGTTATGATATATATTTGATACAGTAAACTAATTTTATACGTCACAATCGTAATTTAACATAAATATTTTCGTAATATATAACAAGACTCTACTATTATTATTTCAAGCCCATTAACTGAAGTTCTTACCTTAGTCCACTTGCATTTAAGCACTGTTTGGCCACCAGCCTTTCTGGTTGCTCCATCCAACATCTACGCTAGCTTATCAATGACATGCAGTACAAATCTGGCATATATTCTCAACAAGCTAACCATTAGAATACAAGAGTAAAAGGAGAAATACCCTCTCGGATTCTAACTTAAGAGATTTATTTTGTAAAGTTATAAAATTTAAATTTGACAAAAATTTATTTAAGTTTCAGAATCAACAAATATGATAAATAGTAGTAAATTTTAGTAGTTTAATATAGGGGTATTCATCGATAAAAAAACCGGACCGGACCGGCCCGAACCGTACAAAATACCACTTCAATGACCTAATTGACGAAAATTGAATTTTAAGGATAGCAACTTAAAAGGACAGAAGTGTCATTTAGCCAAAAAAAAATAGTATATCATCATTATTACAATATTAAGAATTAATCAAGTTGAAGAAAAAATAAACTCACTTCACATTGACCTCAATCTTAGCCAATTAGGCTAAGTAGATCTTAATGGCATATATAGTTATAGTTGTTAATTTGTCCTAGAAAAATGTAATATATCAAATCAAAATTTAAAATTTAAATATATCATTAATTTTGAAACAGAAAGAGTAATGTATACCTTTGCATAAAAAATATTTAATACTCTATAAAATGATTTTGATATTTTTATATATAACATATACATATAAAAATAGGGAAACCTCTTTAAATTAAATATTTGCATTGAGGTTTGTTACACTAGGCCAATAAAATAAAAGGAATTTTATTTGATGCATGTAATGTGTAGTATTTTCTTTAATAAAAATCATAATGAAAATGGTGTAAATAATAAATTATCAAAAATCCAAAAAGCTGCAAAGATGATTCTCTCTGTCTGTCAAAATCAGATTATTGTTTTTTCTCTCAGCGACAAGGATGGGGGCTTTGTTTTAAAACCTTAACCAATTCGTATTTAAATTTTATTTATTTTTATTTTTATTTTTTATAAAAAATTAAAATATAAATAAATAAAATTTAAATATATTTTAATCCAATTTTCTTGTAGCTCTGACCAATTTCATGCAAGTGGAAAAAGAATCCAATTATTCAGAAAATGGGGTCTAAACACAGAGCCGAAAAACACTCAAATGACTGTTCCAAGTGAATCTTGACCTCACACTCTCTCCAGCTCATTATTTTCTCAGCAACACAAAGCTGAAACAAGTACGTTACATTGCACAGTAAAAAAAGAGAGATCGTCCGTAAAACTGCGGGTATTAATTAACGGCTTAGATTTGTAAATGAAATGGGGGAGTTAATACATTCGGGCTGTGTTTATTTGTAATTATTATACTCGAGTTAATTTGATTTTGTTTAATATTCTATCCGTTTCAAAATTATAGATACAATTAAATTTTTGAGATCAAGCGACGACATATTAAATTTTAAATTGATGTAAATTTATTTAATTTTAGTTGATACAATTATTATAATAAAGTATATAACAAAAAACTATTAATCTTAAAATTTATTTTATTTTAATGTTTTATGAGTTCTACTAATTTTAAAGTTTAATGTCGCCGTTTGACCTTAGAAGTCAAATTTTATCTCTAATTTTGAAATAGAGAGAGTAAAATATTTAGTTGATTGATAATATTTAATTACGATTGAAATTGATTAAACCACTCTTATTCCTCCCAAATTTATAAATTTTATTCCTTGAACAGAAAGAATATAAAATAAATCGTTAATAGAATGAATCATTCTATTCCTTCAATCCAAACTTAGCATAATACCATAAGTATTTAAATTATTTCTTAAAATTTACAAAAGACAAATAGAAGTAAATAAAAATTTATCTTTAAAAAAAGTTGATAAAAAAGAATGGAGGGAGTAAAGTAGGTAAGATTCGAAGCATGGCCCCACATGAAATTTCAAAATTTTAACAGATTCTATGTTAGCCACCTTCCTTTGTCACAAAGGATCAAGGGATTCATTACATGAAATTTAATCACTATATACTGTAAGGTTCATGCATTAGCAATATATGCAGTAGACTCCTAGAGGCTGTAAACTAAACCCAAAGGCGTAAATATCTATATAATTTACAGATGAAACCCTAAAAAGAGCATCTCTTCCAACTAGCCCCTAAATATGTAAAACCCGCAAGTAATATGCTATTAACACAGACACACTACAGAAGTTCCTACATTTTGTCACAAAAAACAGTTGCTTCAAGAGCTAACATTTGCTAGTGCTGTCAGAATCTGCACCTTGCTTGTTATCTTGTCAAAGGCTTGCTGTGGTGTTGCGACGATGAACTTGAGCTTGGTGATGACTCGGGGCTCTCAGAGACCTCCATTTGCGTGGATAAACGATTAGGAAAATTTCCTTGACCGGGTTGCTGATCAGAAGGATCTGGTGCATCTGTCGATAAAAGATGGACTCGAGATCTGAGAAAACAGTTGCTAAAAATTGCAATGAAACGATGAGGGATTTATGTTTAGGAGAGATTACCAAACAATGATTTTATAGACGGTCGCTTTGTCTTATTTGTCTTTTTCCTCACCTCAGCTACATAAAAGGAACAAGTAACTGTTAGAATGCAAAGTTTGAATTGTAACATCTGCAAGTTAGTAAAAATATGCTCTCAATAATTTGAATATCGAGTTAGCCTAAATTACACAATTGTACATATATAGATGTGGGGGGGGGGGGGTAGAAAATGTTTGATATGGCACTATTTGGGTAACCCGTCTTTGGCCATCCATAGGAGAAAAGGGCGGCTCAGGTTTATTTTTTCATAATAGTGTTTTGGGTGTGATTTGAATACATATAACAAAACATGTATGTACAGGTCTGTACAAACATGTTTTGTTATATGTATCCAAATCGCACCCAAAACACTGTATTATGAAAAAATTTCAGTTCCATAAAATATTAAACTTTTTTTTAGTTGTTTTAAAAAAAAAAAGAAAAAAAGTCCGTATTTTAGTCCTGTGCGGGAGTCCGGACCTGATCCGAGGTATATATATATATATATATATATATATATATATATATATATATATATATATATATACACACACACATACATATATCTGTGTGTATATATTTATATACATATAAATCTCTTGGATATATATAAGTCTCAGTAAACTGCTTGTGTTTTTGTACGATAAGAAGTATTATATTGTAGATATCGATTACTGACCAATTCCAGGCAAATGATGCTCTTTCACAATTTCAAAGTTCTTGTATGTATAGCCAACAAAATTGGCGTCTTGGGTTGGAATCATCTGCAAGAAACATAGAACAAAATAGTGTCTTTTAGCTTGGGCAATAGTAGAATGTGTGGGAGCACCGACCTTGTTGGATAAATGCCAATTCCCAGATGTTAGACATTTTATTTCCGTCCTTCCATTTTCCGGCATCATTTCATTTTATTTGCAAATTTTTTCACTCAAATTTGATAGAGTGGAAGTTTATATTGGGATAATAGACACAAACATTTAAGACCTATCCACTAGTGAGTTGGGAAGAGAGAGAGAGAGAGAACCGTCGCGGAGAGAGAGGAACATTTAATTCCTCAATCTAAAAGACAAGAAAATGATAGTTAACTTCTAAGGGGAAAATGTAGAATTAATGCAAAGACTATAACACTACCTTCCTCCATGGACCCGACTTTGACGAAGTTTGAAGTGGAGATGCCAACTGAAAACATGTAGGAATAAAAGTATTGATCATTTTCTTTTTAAATATAGAAACAATAAATGTACCATAATAAATACTAAAAGAAAACATGAATTCTACAAGCTATAAATATTGATTTGTAGTCCATACTGACATGAGCAAGGAAGCACCATATCCATATCCCAGAAACCCACTCCAACAAGATGGAATGAACCATGCAAACTAGAGATGTAAACGAACCAAGCTGTTTGCGACAAACCTTGGCACGACTTGTTTAGGCTCGGCTCGGCTAGACTCGTTTATCAAGTCAAGCTTAAACAAGGAATCGTGTTCGTTTAGTTAAACGAGCCGAGCTTGGCTCGTTTGAGCTCGACTGGTCAAAGCTCATCAGCTCGTTTAGTATTTGATTAATTATAAAATATTTTTTACATATTATTTATATATATAAATATAATTAATTAATATTACTAAATTCAGTTTAACTCGACTAAAGCTCGACTTGACTTGAGCTCGATTAGGCTCGAGCTCGACTCGCTTAAACGAGACGAATTTGAACAACATATTTAGGCCCGTCTAAAAGCTCGGCTCGGCTCGACTCAGCAAGCCAAACTTCCAAAGCTTGACTCGGCTCGGCTCGTAGTCTTCTACTACACAGTGGCAGCAGTACAATTAATGATAATACCTTGACGATTGTTCCGTTTGAGTTACTTATGACTGACCATCTATTTACACCTATAACAAGATTCTCTTGAAGGTGATTAAAGAAGAAAAATTATATTTCACGCATAATAGGCACCAATTCAACCTTATGAATGAATGTTTAGTTCTCTTTTGCGGTCAAATACTGCCACCATCCGTAAATGTGAGCCCCTTTCGACTTGTTTACTTTTGTTACGCATATTAAGGTTTATCTCGACTCTAACATACTTAATATATTATACGATTTTTTCAAGATTAAAATTTAGGATAAAATTGTCACTAAGAAAATATTATTGGAAAAAATATACGTTTAACTGCGTCCTGGAAAAATCCTAATTTGCGTTTAAAAAAAGGGAAAGAAAAAAGTCATATAGGACTCATTTTCAGACAAATTGAGTAAAATGATCATGTACATTAAAAAATCAACTAAGAGGATAATGCAAGCTAAAATTACCACAAGAAAAGAAATGGAAAAAAAAAACTTGCACTGGTGCTTGGCATGGGTAAATTGACAAGGTCCAATTAATTATTTCCTTTTTTTTGTTCTCACCTTAGGTATCCTACACCATTAGGCCCGACTAATCTGGATCGAGCTATGGTCGGACCCACGAGGAGAGAGCTCTCCCCAACACCGTTTTCTCTATTCACAAGACTCGAACTAGAGACCTTGTTTAAGGATTACCGAGCTCCTTCCACTCGGCCCAACGGATGTTGGTAATTAATTATTTCCTAGCTACATTTTTAGCAAACACTAAACCCTATATCTTCATCAAAATTTTCCAACCCTTTTCTATTACACGGATGCATGTCGTGCCACAAATCTAAATAATTTGAACTATACTGCTTATATATAGAAATACTACCGGATAAACTATGCCTTCTTACCTCTTCAAATTTCTCGAAGTTCTGAGTATCTAGTTCGCCATTAACCTCTGGCAGAAATGCAGCTTCTATCTGATATAACTCATCCCACTTGATACCTCTAAACCATGGGTGTGCCTGATTTATAAAGCCAAAGCCAACCATCAGAATGAACAACACAAAATAACCGTATATTGCAGCTAAACTATCCTTTTATTCCATATATCGCAGCTTAATTATCCTTACTTTTATTTCATGTGCCCCTCTAGTCCCAAGCCTCTTCTCAACATTACACAGAAGTCTCATAATGAGATCTTTAGCCTCAACAGACAGTTTTGCTTCTTCAGGGAATTTCAAGTGAGTTCTCCAATTTACAATCTGCAAGGCAAAAACTGATCAATTTATGAGAAAAATCTAGAAATTAAATTTTAGCTGCATATATTTTCATCTACCCATATTAGAAAAAGGAAAATAGTTCCATTACAAACAGAAATTCACTAGAGAATACATCAAAGGAGACTTCGATGTCTAATAGAGAAATAAAGGAAAAGAAGAAGACAAATCTTTGCAGTGCTGTAAAAGTTAGAACTATCAAAATTTAGACAGAAAGTAAGTGGCATTTGGAAACCAATCAATATAATTATTTGCATAATGGTATAATCTTTTTCTATCCAACACTATTAAAGCAAATAAAACAAAAGGCAAGCTGGTATGCTAATATATTCTAGATTTCTAGTAGATTCATAATGAGTCAAAAAAATGATCCAATTCGTTTTAACTTTTTTTTAAAAATTATTTCTTCAGCACATTTTTGATAATCTTAAATCTTAATACATGTGCTACATTATAATGGTGTCCCAGTTGGCATCAAACTTTTACCATGCATTGGCATTATCAGAAACAACTTCGGTAATATCATTTCTCTAAGTTTCAGATTTGGGAGTACTACAAGTCCCAAATTCATCCTCAATTTAATAGAGAGATCAGTTCAGAGAAACTTTCAACGCTTTTTGAATCCCTATTTGATTGTGTAATTTGAAGCAACCTCAAGTGTGATGCATATAACAGTCAAAGGTGTGTGCAATGCCTACTTTCTTCCTTTCCTTTTGGTTTATGACTTTAAACCACTATAGATCTGAAATCACTTGTGTTTTCTAAATCTCAAAATATAGCTCCAATCAAATCCTTCAACAAAGCCCTCCAATCTAAAAAGGGCTCACAGATACCAATTGTCTCTATTTTAACGTGATGAAACTTCAAACAGTAACCTTTTCCGATACTTCTGACAAATCCTAAACCACAATCTTCCTGGACTACTTTTAGTCACAGAACTTAATAATAGCAACCCTCAGAACACATCTCTTCTAAGGGGAGTGTCCCAACTCTAGTCATACTTAAACAAAACCTAGATCCTCCACATTAACAATAATGGTTAACTAAGAAGTTAAATTTGAATTCACCTTTCGGCACGTAGACATTGGCTCTTCGGAATAGAAAGGTGGATATCCCACAAGCATCTCAAACATAATTGCCCCGAGAGACCACCTATAAAAAAATCAGTTTATTAAAGTACACAGGGTAATACAACAATGCTACAGACGAAAAAGATTAACCAACCAATCACATTCCATTCCATATCCTTTCTTCAGCAACACTTCGGGGGCAATGTAGTCAGGAGTTCCAACTGTTGAATAAGCCTGAATGGCATATGACAGTCAAAATACAATTAAACAAGAAAACTATTAACACTATAGAATCCTTAAAAACAATGCAGTAACAAAGGCGTTTAATATTCTTAATGCAGGAACATAATCAGTGATTGCAAAGCGGACACTAAAGTAACAGGTGCAAAGGTTCGATACTTCGTTTTTGTTTATAAAGATCATGTAAGACAATTTTTGCCTGCTTTTCGGCACATATAGTGCACTTGCATACCCAAAAAAAAACTTGGTTGGCTTAGTGTTTCTAAACACACACAAAAAATTACTTACTAAAGGCAAAGGGACCAACCTAACTGGCACACATGAGGTGATTATATCACTTCGCTAAAAATTAAGTAGATACAGTCAAAAGGGCAAACTAAATGAACCTTATATGAAATGTGATGTCAAGTTGTGTGCAACAAATTGGCAAATTTAGCAAACAGTTTGTCTAATCATACTGCTGTAAAATAAACCTTTACAATGAAAAGCCACAAGTTTGAGAGAATGCTAGTAAAAAAACAGAAAGAATTTTCAAACTTCAAAACAACTGGAAAGAAGATAGTTATCCCACGATAAACCCTTAAAAAATTGGCAGGAGTATGACAAGAGTAAAAGAAACCACAAATTCTGACAAGAGTAACCTACAACTGGTTCATTGTTTTCTTCAAAGTATGCCTTCAGCAGCATTCAAATGCCAGAACTTAAAGCTTAAATATTACTCCCTCCGTCCCAGAATAAAAGTCCCAGGATAAAAGTCCTGGTGGACTTTTCACGCATATTAAGAATATGAATGAAATGACAAAATTGCTCATAATAATGTCATTAATTATTTTCAATGTGGGTGATAGAGTGACTTTCTAGCTATTCAATTCAAAATATTCTCTCTCCATACTTATTAAATATGGAGAGAGAATTAGAATAAGAAAAATATGAGATATTTAATGCTACGGGCATAATAGGAAAAAATGTGTAAAAGTTTGGTTATTAAAGGAAAGTGGACATTTAACATGGGACTATCCAAAATAGTAAAAAGGACTTTTATCATGGGACGGAGGGAGTACAATTTAGCTACTCAGTGGTGTTTCTTGCAACTAATTATGTATGACAGAAAGGTGTTCAGGTAACCAAAGAGAACATACCAACATTCTTCTGTTCTTTTGCCAGTGTAACAACTGTTCATGTTGTGTCCTCTTTGGTGTAGTAGTGTTGATATAATACTCACCACCCTCTGAAGAAGGTTTAGAATTCCTTCCATCTCCATAATCATTCTCACTAAGATCTGGAAAATTACTACGGTCTAAGGGTTTGCACAACCCAAAATCTGAAAGCTTCATATGACCATAACGATCAAGCAGCAGGTTGTCAGGCTTGATATCCCTAATAAAAAAATATAAAATTAGTATACTGATGTATATATCTAGGAAAGAATGATGATGAAGATACTTTAACCAATCTAACATACACAGGGAGAGAGAACTCAAAAGATTTTTACATAATTATTTATTTTTTTATAGGAAAATTTGGCCCCCGAGTATGGGAATAGGAATCAGCAACTTTTATCAGGTCATTTCTCAAGGTCTGCCATTTCTCCCACCACTAGGTGCTCGAAAGATTATAATATGAAAACAGTCAGCAGACTATATCTACCTACAAGGAAGCGTTAATCAGAGATTTGATGTCAAATTTTATAGAGTTTACATGCAGAAAGCTAGGGTTGTCCCATGGCCAGCCAAGCAATTCAACCAGACTTGAGATTTTCTCCATAGGCTGGCTAAGCTGGCTCAGTAGTTTAATCGACCCAAACATCAGTTGTATTTAAGGGTTGTCCTCAATCAGTTGGAATTTAGAAACATTCTTTAAGCCATATCAAACAATAAACATTTTGTTACAACATCCAAATTAAACCAAGCTTTCAGCCTAGCTCAAGTAGGGCCCCTGGCCAAACTGCCTCTGAGAAAAAATCAAATAGTAATGAGATTATCGCAATTTTAAAACATTATTTGTAGCATGAGGCCTGAAATGACTTACAGATGGTTAGTAACAGCACAGACATAAAGTGTCCATGGGGAAGGATTTGGTTTATCCAATTCTACAGGCCAGAGGAGAAATGATCAGGTGATTGTTACAATCTTATTTTTCTTATTCATTCTTTGACAGGGATATTATTTCATATTTATCTAACAAAGATTGAATCTTGAAAGACTAATTTATAGAGTAAGCTGGAAGGCACATGGATGTAAACCAAACAGTATCAGAGAGCCACAGATTGACTAATTAAAAAAAGATATAAATGTGAAGTAAACCTGTGGATATAGTTATGCTTGTGAATTGACTCAATAGCAAGGACTGCTTGCCCAACATAAAACCTAGCTTCATCCTCTGTCAAGGTATCTTTTCGCATTAGTAATGTCATCATGTCACCCCCAGGAAGATATTCCATTATAAGATACAAATACTCTTCATCTTGAAAAGAGCAGTATAGCTGAACAATGCAGCCACTATCAACCTCAGCCAGGAGATTTCTTTCAGCTTTAACATGTTCAACCTGCAATAAAATTATATTATTAATTATTATCATTACATTTAGTATTATATAGTCATTTCTATCAACTACTCCCTCCATTCCTAAATAAGTGTCTTTTAAAGTTTTTACACATGGATTAAGAAAGTCATTTAATACTATCATTTAATAATTAAAATCTGTGTGAAATTCCATCACTACCCCTTTATGGAAAGTTGAAAACTATTAATATTAAGGGTGAGAATTTCTTGGGACAATGAAAAAAGGTAAGGGTGATATAGGAAAGTAAATAATTTATTCTCCTAGAAAGTTGTAAACAACGGATAATTTGGAACAAATTTTTTCTTCCAAAACGTCACTTATTTAGGAATGAAGGGAGTAGTAATTTATTATTTTCATAATGGTTAGTTATGATCATTAGAGAGGGATACAGTGTGAAGGGCTATGAAAGCATAAATATAAGTAATTTTTAATAGACAGCTATGATGCTCCATAAAAACAAGGAACTATTTCATTATTACTAAGCTGATAAAATGTTTTTCACCAAGTGTTTCTTTCGGTAACAATGTTAAGTAGATTTTAATTGAGTCGTTATGCATCACCTATCTGCCAGTATATTCAAGAAAAGGAAGAGAAAAGGGAATTATAACCCAATATAGTACCTGGCCTCTACGTAGCATTTCAGATTTTTTGAGCTTCTTCATGGCATATACATGCCCAGTCGTTTTTTCTCTGCAAATTCTAACCTGCATGATTACAGAAATTATTTTCATTTTATAGTCTCCGAGAAGCCATTAGCTATTGAGAAGTGAAAGAGGAAAATTATAGGGAATTAATCCATAAGTAAATTTGATACTTCCACAAGGTCCCACTCACGTGAATGTGAGACCCATTTACTAAATTACTATTCATGTGAGAGGGAAATGTCACTTTTTACTTGTGAAAATATCAATTCCCAAATTATAAATCAAATTGATGTAAGATATCTATATGCCTCTGTTGGATATGACCAAATCATCTCAACCTATGTTCTCTCATCTTCTTTTCAATCGGTGCTACCCAATTCTCTTTCAAATCGTCTCATTTCTGATCCTATTCATATGACCACACATCCTTTCTAAAATAAACTTGCAGATTAAAAAACAACAGAAAAAATAAAAGCTTTTTAAGAATTTCATTCTGCTCAAAGAAGCATACATGATATATGCAAGATCACATAAACCATAAGAACATGGTCCAGTGGACTGGCGACACTGGCCTCTACTTAGTCAAAAAGAGAAAAAGAAAAATAGTACAAGAGAAATTATAAAATAATTACCTCCCCAAATGCACCCCTTCCTACTATTGTTAGAAGTTCAAAATCATCAACACCCATCTTATGTCTTTGAATACGCATATATTCTGTCTCCTTTCTCTCTAAAAATTTCAGAAGATTAATTTGCTCTTCCTCGGGAACATCGCCGTCGGCAAGCTTCCTCTCCAAGACCCAGCGCCTGAATTTAGTTATGATCAAATGAAATCTGATTTAGTTAAAAATTACAGAACACGCATTTATTGTAAAAGTCACAAAAAATGTCCAAATGTAAAGATACCACTATAAGAGAATTAATCCAAGAATCACTGATTTGCACCATCACTTAAGACATCTACATACCATCATAAAGCATGGTAATCCAAATTTGTTCCAACCCCATCTACAACAACCATGCATTATACTGTTCTAGACAATTCCAGATCATAAAAAGCCAAATCTAATTTATTAGAAGACATTTACTTTTTACAAGTATAGATAGTTAGCCAAGAATCTTGATGAATGTAAAAGCAGAGCTACGTATATGTTTAGCAATAGTTCAACAGACAAATAATGTCTAAGTAATGTCAAATAGAAGTAAAGAGCCAAGGTAGATGGCACAACTGAGATATGGACACACAAAACTTACCTAATATTTAAAATCTGTTCCTAGTATTTAAAAAATTAATGGCAGAACTAATGAGCAATGGACACCCAATAAGTACCTAATCTCTAGTCTTTGAAATAAAATTTCTAGATACGACACAGAGTTCTAGTGATAGGAACTATGATCAATGTGCACGCTTCTTCTTAAGTATAAAGATCAATCCACTTCATGATAATTAGTTATCCCAAAAGCTAAAACGTTGGCCTTCCAAAAAATATATTCTAAGTATGCAATACTAATACATCAATTATATATCTTCCTCTTGAAAAAGTGAGCAATGTTTCATTCAATGAAAAGGTACACTGTGACTCTTATCTTGAGAGGAGTCCGGACACTCTATCTTATCATCAATTATTTACCCTTATGTTGGTCCTATACATTTTAGATACCCCAAGCAGAATAAACCCTATTGTTTAATGTAACATAACTTAATTTATTCATTTCAAGAAGGAAACTGTTAAATGTAATGCTGGTTTCAATGCTGCAACCAAACCAGATGGACATGGATCTTGTTAAGTTGCAGACATAACAAGAGGAACATGCAAACCAAAAGGCATTCCAATTTATGATGGAAAATGAAAATCAAACACACAAAATTGAAGTCCAACAAAGTCCCAAAGTAGCTGCACCAAGAAGCACATTGAAATCTCAAATCTAGCCAAGTAATTTCCCGAAAAAGAGACAGAAAAAGAGAATAGTTGAGTAAACTTACCTCTCTTTTCTATCTTGCAAACACTTCATTTGATCTTTGTAATGATTCTCTATATACTCCTTTGCAGCAGCAACTTTCTGTTGTGTGACACTGGAAGGTGCCTCTTCCTCCATCATGGACTTTGTTGCACTTTCTGTTTCTTTCTTTTTGGTGGGCACGGATTTCAGCTTGTTATCTTTATGCCGAAACATCTGAAACCAACTTTTGGTGGAGCTCATGGCTGATAGTTTTCTAAATCCGTCAAGATATCATGCTTTTATCACCTAAGCGTTTGTTCAGTACAATTCTGTAACAAAACAATAACAAATGATTTGCTTAATCCATTCATCTACTCTATATCAAAAACATAAACATATCATGAGATAAGTAACAATAGACCACCATGGAGGGATCAAGAACATCGCATATCGATATCTCTATATATATATATTCAGATATATATATATATATATATATATATATATATATATATATATATATGCATATACGCTATACAGTGCATGTTGTGCCTTAAAATGAATGACAAGTGCAACGTGGTGTGAACTTCTAGACTTCAAAACCTTAACAACACTCTGCAATGCTTTCAGATACTTCAATTCACTAAAAATTATGTCGCCCCTATTTTTGTAATTTAATCTATTAACTAAAGCTCTTGTGTCCAGGTGGAGTTATGTTAAACTAAAGACACATCAGGCATTGAGAGGCAATTCCTCTTCTGCGGTCTATCTGCAAGGAGTGTAATAACCAGTGGTGAAGCCGCATAGAGTTCTATGGGGTCAATCGCCCCCACTGGGAAAAAAAATTGTTTTATAATGCAAGGTAAATTTTAAAATTTTTAAGTATTATATATAAATTGACCCCACTATAATTTTTTAAATTTTCTATTATACGGGGTCAAATTGAAAATTTATAACTTTGTCAATTAAATTTTAATCACATATGACTCATATCCTCTTAATATATGTATCTCTCTATACTATTTTAAACTAAATAATAATCTAATTTATATTATTTTTAAAAATAAATAATAAATTACTTACTTATCAACAGTTGTAATTAAAAAAGTCTAGTATGAGTCAATATAGTGTATATATACCATATATTATTACTCATTATATTTTTATTGTAATATAGTATATATATATATATATATATATATATATATACTTGAAAGTATAAAGTATTAAAAAAAAATTGGCTCGGGGGCGTTGTCCCCGCCAAATTATTTGTAACTCAGTAATAATTTCGACCCCACTGACAAAAAATCCTGGCTTCGCCACTGGTAATAACACAACGGGATGTTTTATAAGATCTTTTGATGTTTAACCACTAATTTTTATGCCTTCATGAAGTGTCACTATCCCTTTTCCTTTAATGAATTTTTGGGAGAGGTTGCACGTGGATAGTAAGTGTTGTCATTGTTATCTTGAGCTGCCTCTGTTCTGATTCGATGTTGGGTATTTCACCTTAATGCAGCTTAGCGCTTCTCTTAGTCTGTACACACGGTTACATTGTGTACATGTACACGTGCTCTCCCCTGGTATTACGATTTTATTTTTATTTATTTTTTTGCTAGTTTTTAGCTGAAATCTTAACATTCCTGCCTTCTATACGAATGGATCCCAAGACCTTTTGCACTCAAAGCCTTATGAGTAGTTGTTTTACCATTGAGTCAAGAGGGACTTGGTAATGAATTAATTCACTGTTTTCAATGCTTACTAGATTTAGACCTTAAAACCAAAAAGAAGAAAATATAACAACAGTGAAAGCTTAATCTTTTATAACATTCTTGTGTTCAGTGAACAAGACTTCTGCCCTAGAAATTTTATAAAATCATTCAGCTAGTTGAATGAAAATTTTCTCCCAAAAATTACAGTATCCATCAACAGAAACAGACTGCTAGTAACTTACAACAAGAACATATCAAAAATGCAAGAAACTGAAATCAAGAAGTCAGATAATTTTTTTTTTCATAAAACCAAACGAAACATAGAAAAAGCAAGAACTCAAAACAACAATAGACAATTACTCAATCGAATTTCTATCCATTCAAGCTCAAAATCTACCCAAATTTTAATTAATTTTTTTTTTGCTAAACTAAACTCTCCACCAAATTATGCAGTAGTAAGTATCAATTTGATTCACATACATACAAAGGATATTAGATAATGAAGAAGAAAAACATATAACGTTCAAAGAATGAATTAAAAAGATACCCAATTGCAGAAAATGAATAGAAATTACCTGTAGACGTTCCGACTACGATTGTGGGCGTCAGTTGATCTGATACTTTCAAGAGTTTTTTTGACTTCTTCAACTATCAATCAATAGCTTTCACCACTATCCCTCAAAAATAAACTGTGAAACTCCAATTAAAGGAAATAAAAGTCAAAGTACTAAACTGCCCCGTGCTTTTGGGTCGGTTCAAATGGACTTCTGCTCGGGTACAAGTTCAGGGCCTTGTGGATATTGCCAATAAATATTTATATGTTTGAAATTCATTTTATATTACAAAACAAAAAGACATTCGTGATTTTGCAATTAGATGTTAAGAAAGATACATTAAAAAATAGAAATATTTCATCGGTTTTAAAATGTAGGATTACTTTTTATAATCATAGAAATATTTTAAATTCAAATTGATATGAATTTATTTAATTTTAGACAATACACTTTTCATAAATACTGTAAATTATCTGATAAAAATGATATTATTTATAAAATTTGTTACTTTCAAAAGTTAAAATCAATATCAGTTTGAAATCTACAAATATTTCAAAATGGTTATAAAAAGTCATATTTAATATTATATAGTATTGCATAAACGAAAAAAATATAAATATGATAAACCATCTACATATTATGAATAACTCATGTCTTAAATCTATAAGTAAGAAATATATTGTTTTAATTATTTGATTTTTTTTGTTATACTCTTCAATAATAACATTAGAATAGTTCCATACATGATGACACTTATTTATTGATTTTTAATTTTCGAACAATGTACATGCATGGATGAATAAAAAGAATAACACCACAACATAATTATCTAATTAAAAATATTTATAAAATTTATCATTAATAAAAAGACACGTAACTAACAATTCAAACCCTTATATTTTGAGTATTATTTTCTATAATATTAATAAAACTATAACTTGCACACATATAGTTGATCCAAACAACTAAACAAGCATCATATTTACCTTTTTGTATATCTATTTTTTATAGCAATTGTAATAACCTGATAACCTTATGCATAAAATGAGTAAACGGGTCGGGTCAAAGAGGATACACGGAGAGGGTAGAACAGTCAGTATGTTGAATAATAAAATGCCGTGTAAGAATGGATTACATCAACGCGGGAGCTAGCGTCGGGTTAATGTTGTGGCGCCTTTATTCCCCGTAACTCAATTACTTACCGGCACGTGCCAGTTCAAATACAACTAGTTGCCGGCCAAGACCGGCAACCTGAGACACCAGTAACCTATTGCTGCTCATCTATCTAGGAATAGAAGTCATAGATTTTCAGCACTCAATTTGAAATAAGTGTAGAATTATAGATGTTTTCAAATCCTTTCTTATCTATTATCTCGCCTTGGAATTGGATGATTAGAGGGTTTTTACTATAATGGGTTGTTTAACTTGTTTTGATTTTGCATTGGTAGTTTACTTTAAGATGCTGAGTTATGGAACTTTGCCTGATAAGTATAGTTTTCCTTGTGTTGTCAAAGCTTGAGGTGGTTTACATGCAATGGAGTTGGGTAAAATTGATTCATGACATGATTAAGTTGACGGGTTTTGAAATGGATGTGTCTGTGAGTAGTTCTTTGATCAAGTTGTATGAACTTGTATGCAGAGTATGATCGTATTTATGATGCTGGTTGCTTGTTTGATAGAAGATTGCCTAGTGTTTTGTCAAATGTAATGCTTAATGGTTATGTGAGGCATGGAGATTCGGGTAATGTCATTCGGTTGTTTAGGCAAATGAGAAACGGTGAAATAAAGCCCAATTCGGTGACTTATGCATGTATTTTGTCAGTCTGTGCTTCGGAGACCATGATAAAATTCGATACTCAGCTTCATGGTCTTGTTATTAGATGTGGGTTGGAGATGATTTTTTCAAGGGCAGAGCTAGGAATTTTTGCCGCCCTGTGCTACCAAGTACCAACAATATACACAAAAAATTATCCCATAAGATCAATCATAAATTCAAAAAATATGTAAAGGTTACCTTGCCCAAAACATTGGTTAATTCACAAGTTTTAGCATAACAACCTCTTAGAGTGACAAAATTTCAAACACCGTGAAGGCGTACTCTAAAATCCCAGATTTCATAAGCATAATAGATGGAGCTTAGCCAAAAAATTCATCCTTATTACTCCAATTAGCATATATATAACCTCCCATCACATCAACAAAGCAATTTCAATACGTTATTTATTTCAAATTCACGAATTTAACAAGTATAAATTAAATTACCTCTTTGCTTCATGTTTTTACTTGAATCCTTGATTCAATCTTGCTCCCAACTTGCTTTGATTGAATTTAATTCTTCATTTGGACAATACTTTTGCTTCACTTCTACTTTAATTTCAGTACTTACTTGCTTTGATTGAATTCAATTCTTCATTTGGACAATACTTTTGCTTCACTTCTACTTTAATTTCAGTACTTGATAACCTCAATTCCTTAAGAACTTGATGGAGTTTTTAGTCCAAGCAAAGAGAAAGAGGTTGGAAAGGATGGAAAGCAAGGAATTGTCAAAAACTTCACCTGGGCTAGAGCCCACCCCAGCCCAAGCGTGGCTCCGCCCCTGGATTCTCCGGTGGCTAACATGTTGATTGCATTGTATATTTGTATGCCAAATGCAGTTGTTTCTTTGACACAGGTGAGTTATTTGATAAGATACCAGAAATTGATTTGGTGAGTTAGAATGGGATGATCGGAGGGTATGTGTTGAAGCCTGAATGGGCATATGCTCGAGTCTTAGATTTGTTTCGTAAGATGATATCTGCTTGTGTCAAACCGGACTCAGATCACATTTGCAAGTTTTCTTCCATCAGTTTCAGAATCAACAAGGTGAAATCAAGGTAAGGAAGTTCATGGTTATATTATAAGACATGGTGCGACTTTGGTTTTTTTTGAAGAATGCACTTATTAATATGTACTTTAAGTGCAGGGATGTGGAGATGGCACATCATGTTTTCAGTGATAGCACTGCAGTAAATATTGTCATTAACTCGACCATGATTTCATGACATGTGCTTAACGAGATGAACATTGATGCCTTTGCAGTTTTTTGGTGGCTGATTCATGAGCAAATGAGGCCTAATGTGGTAACTCTATCAAATCTTTTACCAGCTTGCGCTGGTTTGGCTGCTCTAAATTTGGGCAGGGAAATACATGGTAACATCCTCAAACACGGGCTTGAGGGAAGTTTCCGCATAGGGAGCGCGATCACTGATATGTATGCAAAATGTGGAAGAATAGATCTTGCTCATCAAGTTTTTTTAAAGATGCCTAAAAGGGATGCTGTTTGCTGGAACTCGATAACTACAAGCTGCTTCCAAATCAAAATGGCAAATCAGAAAAGTTGATTAATCTTTTCCGTAGAATGGGCATTGAAGGAGTCAGTTATGATGTTATTGCTCTTTCAGCATGTTCAAGTTTATCAACATTTCATTGTGGGAAAGAGATCCATGGTTTCATGATGAGAGGTGTAGTCAGTTCAGATATTTTTGCTGAGTGCACTAATAAATATGTACGCTAAATGTGGAAACTTGGAAATAGAACGCCGTGTATTTGGCATGATGAAATAGAAGAATTAAATTTCATCGAGTAACATTATTTCTTCTTATGGAAATTATGGTCGCTTGAAGGACGCTCTTGCTCTCTTTCATAATATAAAAGAAGAGGGATTTCAGCCTGACCATATCACTTTTCTTGATATAATATCTGCTCGTGGACATATTGGTCAGGTTGAAGAAGGAAAGCACTACTTTCAAGTGCATGGCTAAAGATTACAAATTGCAGCTCGGATGGAACATTATGCATGTATGATCGATCCAGAGCCGGTCCTGGATTTTTTAAGGCTCAGGGCAAAGTTTTTCAAGTGTACCCTTTTATACAAATTAAATTAAAAAATAAATAAATTATCAACTAATTATTTTTATTAAAATTATAAGAATTTACAAAAGATAAGGAAGAACACTTTAAAATATCATCGAAGCAAAGAATCATCACATGTATCTACAAAATAAAAATATCAATGAAATCGGTAAAACTAATGAAATACCCACTATAGTTGGCAAGTTTTACTGATTACACAATTGAACTTTTAATTTTTCAAATTACCCCACTAAACTAATTATTATTTTGAAATTGGGTTATTCCGTTAAAAAAAATAATTGGACGTTAATTTTTTATCTACAAAACTAATGAATTAGCCACTGTAGTTGGCACGTTTTACTGATTATACCATTGAACTTTTAATTTTTCAAATTACCCCCATTAAACTAATTAAAAATAAATATTTTAAATATTTTTAAAAATAATTATTATTTTTAGTAAAAAAATTTAGAAACTTTAATTTTTTTTCCCCATAAAATGCGTAAAGTTTCATAAAATATAGATTTAAAAAAATTAAAGTTTTATGAAACGTTACTGTTTTTAAAAAAAAAACTCTTTTTCCCTTTTGAAAATAAAGTTTATTTTTTGAATCTATATTTTATAAGATTTTATTCATTTTTTTAACATATGAAGAATTTTCCAATTTTTTTCTTGAAAATAATATTTATTTATAAAAATTATTATTTTATTTTTTGAAAAAATTGAATCAATTTTTTAATTTATCATTTACTGTTTTTTTATTTTAATTTATATTTTTTGTTTTTTTAAAAATTTCTAATATTAAGAATGGGTCATTCTGTTAAAAAATTAAGTAGACATTAATTTAATTTAAAATCACTTTAATTTGTTTGAATCTATATTTTATGAAATTGTACTCATTTTATAAAGAAAAAAAGTTTCTAATATTTTTTACTTAAAATAATTATTTTTAATTAATTTGATGGGATAATTTGAAAAATTAAAAGCTCAATGTGTAATCAGTAAAATGTGTCAACTACAGTGGGTAATTCATTAGTTTTGTAGATAAAAAATTAACTTCCGTTTATTTTTTTTAACGAAATGACCCAATTTCAAAATAATAATTAATTTAGTGGTGTAATTTAAAAAATTTAAAGTTCAATGATATAATCAGTAAAACCTACCAACTACAGGGTATTTCTTTAGTTTTGTCCAATGAAATCTAAACCACAAAACATCATTTAAAATGTCTTCTTGTTGCACTTTTAGATGCAAAATCATCAATTATACTATCATATTTAATGTTTTCTAACATATTATTTTTAATGCATAATATCGTTATATAATCTTTTTATTATTTTATTTTTTTATACACATAAATACATAAGTTTATACAAAAATTTGAGCCCCTCAACTGTGGGCCTTGGGCGGTTGCCCCGGTGGCCCTTGTCCAGGGTCGGCTCTGGATCGATCTATTTATTGGGCGTACTGGTAGTTTAGAATAAGCATTTAAATTCATAAAGAGCATGCCTTTTGATCCAGATACAGGCATTTAGGGAACATTACTTGGTGCTTGATGAGTCCATGGCAATGTCGATCTTGCTAAACTGGCTACAAGTCATCTGTTCAATTAGACCCTCAAAATTCTGGTTATTATATACTACTAGCAAATGATTCCGGCAAATGGGGGAGGGTTCTAAGATCAAGAAGCGTGATTAAAGAAAGAGGAGTGAAGAAAGTACCAGGCTACAGCTGGATTAAGGTAAATGATAAGCCACGAAGGTCGGCAAGGCCCCTTAGGCCAAATCCCAAATACCTAGGGTACTAAAGTTTGATGTGGAGAAGTGAGTTGCATGGGACATTCAAGTGGAGTGGAGATTATGGATACATGAATAATTGCAAATGGAGTGGAGATTATGACTACGTTAGGAATGTGAAGGTTACGGGTAGGGGTGTTAAAACCGGTCGGTATATTCGGTTTTTAGGGAAATCGAACCGGTCAGTTTGGTACCGGTACACAAAACCGGTACATACCGGATTTTTGATTCCGATTCCGGTAGGGTGTTTGGCTTTATCGGTAAATACAGAACTGAACCAGTTGTACCGATTTTTTAAATAATATATTAAAAAATAACTTGAAAGACCAATTCTTTAAGACTTTGTTGTCTAACCATGTAAAATTAACTTGAAAGTCTTCTCTATTTATAGAATAGAGGTAAGACAAGAGATGACATACTAGACAATGTGGGATGTATTTAAAAAATAACTTGAAAGACCTTTTCTTTAGACTTTTTTGTCTAACCATGTATGTGACGCCCCCAAAATTAGGTATACATCACCCATTATGAGTCGTCAGATACATGGTACAAAATTCAAATACAACTTTATTTATACAACTGTTGAACTGTGGTATATAATACGACCACAATTAACTATGAGTTTTAATACATATGTAACTCTCATGGTGCCTCGACCACAACCTTACAATAGTACTTTACATAAAAATATAGTCAAAAACTATTTTAGAAATTAAAATATTTGAGAAGTGCTCAAGGAAACCTTTGTACATTGGAGGCCATGCGTCTAGGTTATAATAGATATCATATGTCCACAGAATTATCCTTGGTTGACCCAATAGACCCTAAATAAAAATGAGAAGATTACTATCATCTTCTTTCCAATGGTGAGTCTTCTCTTGACATATAACTATCTCCACTGTCTCCAAGTGAATATTATATTTGAAATAAACTCCAAGATCATATAGGTAGTGCCCGTAGATATACTCAGTAAGTGGATGCGCACAACCCTATCTTATGATAACACGAGGTTGTATGTCATTAGACATCTTGTATGATAGTGGCAAAACACCCTTCCAAAGTTGGGTTTGCCTCACCCTATTTGATTCACCAAATATAACTACTAAATGATGTATAGAATACAACACACTTTTTTAGACTGTTTAGGGAGAACCTCCACAGCTAGAGACCACCGTTCTATTCCCCTATTATCCTCGCTCGACCCGGCAACACTCTTATTACCTTAAAAAGAAAAGTATTCCGACTGGTAGGGCGGGAATATACTTGAATAAAACTTGCACTACGCTCAAAGCTTTCTTAAACTCTAAAGAAATACGCTCAAGATTATAGAAGAAGAACTCTTTCTATAGTTTTTCTCTCTAAAGTTTCACTGAATTCGTAAGAAATAATGAAGGAATGAACTTCTATTTATAGAAGAATGAACTGAATAGTAACCAATTCATGAACGGTCTAGATTAATTTACTTTAAACGGACGGTCCAGATTGGTTTATAATAAAATATAATATATACTATTTATAATCTAATAAAATGAATAACTTTATAAAAGATTTCTATTTTATATAAAAAGATTTTACTATACAAACACTATGGGACACTATGCAAATGCTATGCATAATAAAATATAATATATTCTAATTATTGTCTAATAAAACAGATAACTTTATAAAAGTATTATGTTTTATATAAAAAGATTTTACTATTAGCCTAATAAAACGAATAACTTTATAAAAGTATTTTGTTTTATATAAAAAGTTTTTATGTTTTATTACATTAATAATACTAATAAAACAAAACTTCATCATCATTATTATAATTCACAATATTAATCGACCAGGTCGCTCCCAGGAAAGAGGGAGCTTTCGAATAAGGATTTCTCCCCATTGGCGCGCAATTAGATGACCAAACCTCTCCTTGACAGAACTTCTAGACATCGTTAATATTGCAAATAATAATATTAATAAATTTGTAATCT
This sequence comes from Panax japonicus, assembly GCA_020205505.1. Taxonomy (NCBI): domain Eukaryota; kingdom Viridiplantae; phylum Streptophyta; class Magnoliopsida; order Apiales; family Araliaceae; genus Panax; species Panax japonicus. The sequence goes on from CM035109.1 coordinate 55,104,331, forward strand.
CTATTATTGATTATAAAATATTAACAATAATTGAATCAAATAACGTGAGATACCATGCAGCAATTACTGTAACAATAATTAAACAAAACTGAGTGACTTCTTACGTAAGCATCAATAATCAATACAGTGTGCTACTGTGCAACTATGTGTATTACTGTACTTTTAACACCGGGTGTTTCAACAGTTAACGGTAAAACTTCCGCCGTTATTTTCATAAAACATTTTTGTCGTTTTCTCAATCCGACAATAATTCTGTTGTGGGGTCCACCAATGATTGTGCCAGTGTACGAATATTCCCTGTTAAAATGAATATTCCCCAACCAATCGAATATTATATAACAACTTGCGTACTTTGTAAAAAAAAATTCACATATTACCCTTAACTTTAAACTTTTATCAATTTAACTATTTACCAAAATAGAAAAAAAATTGAATACTTTTATTTCATAAAATTCGAGTTTTCACAATATCTCCTCCTTATGAAATTTCGCCCTCGAAATTTACGTACGTACCTGATATTTGAAGAGATGAGAATACCTTGATTTCTTTTCGGATTGTACCTTCACGGTTATATCCTCTGTATCATGATTTTTCCATTGCCCATCTCCTGTATTTCAGATATCATTCTAGAATATATCTTCAAAACAAAGGTTAATTGACATATTACAATTTGTCAACTTATCAAGTAAACAATTTCAGCTTAGGTAAGTCACACACTATCGAAGTATATAACTCGTCTCTCCCCTCCTAATTCTAGACTCTTATCTCCGCCAGCGACCATATCCCTAAGCTCTAATACCAAATGTGACACCCCCAAAATTAGGTATACATCACCCATTATGAGTCGTCAGATACATGGTACAAAATTCAAATACAACTTCATTTATACAACTGTTGAACTGTGGTATAGAATACGACCATAGTTAACTGTGAGTTTTAATACATATGTAACTCTTATGGTGCCTCGACCACAACCTTACAATGGTACTTTACATAAAAATATAGTCAAAAATTGTTTTAGAAATTAAAATCTTTGGGAAGTGCTCAAGGAAACCTTCGTACATTGGAGGCCATGCGTCTAGGTTATAATAAATATCATATGTCCACAGAATTATCCTTGGTTGACCCAATAGACCCTAAATAAAAACGAGAAGATTACTATCATCTTCTTTCCAATGGTGAGTCTTCTCTTGACTTATAACTATCTCCACTGTCTCTAAGTGAATATTATATTTCAAATAAACTCCAAGATCATATAGGTAGTGCCCGTAGATATACTCAGCAAGTGGATGCGCACAGCCCTGTCTTATGATAACACGAGGTTGTATGTCATTAGACATCTTGTATGATAGTGGCAAAACACCCTTCCAAAGTTGTGTTCGCCTCACCCTATTTGATTCACCAAATATAACTACTAAATGATGTATAGAATACAACACACTTTTTTATACTGTTTAGGGAGAACCTCTACAGCTAAAGACCACCGTTCTATTCTCTTGTTATCCTCGCTCAACCCGGCAACACTCTTATTACCTTAAAAAAAGTATTCCGACTGGTAGGACGGGAAATACTTAAAGAAAACTTGCACTACACTCAAAGTTTTCTTAAACTCTAAAGAAATACGCTCAAGATTATAGAAGAAGAACTTTCTCTATAGTTTCTCTCTCTAGACTTTCAGTGAATTCGTAAGAAATAATGAAGGAATGAGCTTCTATTTATAGAAGAATGGACTGAATAATAACCAATTCATGAACGGTCCAGATTAATTTACTTTAAACGGACGGTCCAGATTGGTTTATAATAAAATATAATATATGATATTTATAATCTAATAAAACGAATAACTTTATAAAAGTTTTCTATTTTATATAAAAAGATTTTACTATGCAGACACTATGCAAACACTACGCATAATAAAATATAATATATTCTAATTATTGTCTAATAAAACAGATAACTTTATAAAAGTATTCTGTTTTATATAAAAAGATTTTACTATTAGCCTAATAAAACGAATAACTTTATAAAAGTATTCTGTTTTATATAAAAAGTTTTTCTGTTTTATTACATTAATAATACTAATAAAACGAAACTTCATCATCATTATTATAATTAACAATATTAATCGACCAGATCGTTCCCAGGAAAGAGGGGGCTTTCCAATAAGGATTTTCCCCATTGGCGCGCAATTAGGTACCAAACAATAATATTAATAACTTTGTCATCTCAATTATTGATTATAAAATATTAACAATAATTGAATCAAATAACGTGAGATACTATGCATCAATTACTGTAACAATAATTGAACAAAACTGAGTGACTTCTCACGTAAGCATCAATAATCAATACCGTGTGTTACTGTGCAACTACGCGTATTACTATACTTTTAACACTGGGTGTTTCAACAGTTAACTGTGAAACTTTCGCCGTTATTTTCATAAAGTATTTTTGTCGTTTTCTCAATCCGACAATAATTCTGTTGTGGGGTCCACCAATGATTGTGCCGTTGTACGAATATTCCATGTTAAAACGAATATTCCCCGACCAATCGAATATTATATAACAACTTGCGTACTTTGCAAAAAAAAAAAAATTCACATATTACTCTTAACTTTAAACTTTTATCAATTTAACTATTTACCAAAACAGAAAAAAATTTGAATACTTTTATTTCATAAAATTCGGGTTCTCACAATGTAAAAATAACTTGAAAGTCTCCTCTATTTATAGAATAGAGGTAAGACAAGAGATATTATACTAGACAATGTGGAATGTATTTGAAATTTGGTGTGGCTTCCTTACATGCAGTAGTGGTCATTCAATGGGGGACTTATTAGACAAGAGATGGCATACTACATTTGTAACACCCCAATCCCACATCGAAAGATAGGAGAAAAATTTATATGCATATAAGGAAATAAGTTACTATCAATAGTACCTTCAAGTCATGACCTTTTGGGAGCCTGTGGTGGGCTAATATGACCCAAGAAAATACTATTGGGCCAGTAGTTTGAGGCCTTATTTTGATTGATTCGATTCAGACTTGGGATTTGACCCAAGATTTATTTCGGACTCGGGATTTGACCCAGGTTTTTCATATGGTATCAGAGCCGACTCTCGGGTCGGGTCATCCGATCGCGTTGCCGATCGATAGGGTTGCCGGAGGTGGGGACACGAAGACTGGTGGTATTATCCCACAATGGAGAGATGGAGGTCCGGAGGTGGGGACACGAAGTCAGCCGGTATTATCCCACAATGGCTAGAGAGGCAAGGATCTTTGGGCCCATGTGTGTGATCGGTTCTGACGGGGACGTCAGAAATTTAAGTGGGGGAGTTTGTAACACCCCAGTCTGCATATAAGGAAATAAGTTACTACCAATAGTACCTTCAAGTCATGACCTTTTGGAAGCCTGTGGTGGGCTAAGATGACCCAAGAAGATACTATTGGGCCAGTAGTTTGAGGCCTTATTTTGATGGATTTGATTCAATTCGGACTTGGGATTTGACCCAAGATTTGTTTCGGACTCGGGATTTGACCCAGGTTGTTTCAAAATTACTACCAACCGAAGTCCCGTATTGGCTAAATTGGTAAAACTTTAAAGAAATTTTCCCTATAATTTGATTACCATATAATAATGAATTTAAGATATAACAAGTAATCAAAACATTATTACTTATTAATATTAAATTAATATTGGGATATAAATACCAACTTGACCCTTATCAAATCCACTAAAATAACACTAATAGGGATGTAAATACCAACTTGACCCTCATCAAATCCATTATACTAATGAATGCCAAGGAAATCACATAAGGGAACTTATGGCATCGTTTCACATAACTGGTGTCTAAGTCCCACATTGATTGGATTATAAAATTTTAAGAAAGTTTTATTTATAAAAACACTACCAAGTGAAGCCTTTACTAATTAGTTGATTACCATTTAATAATGAATTCAAGATAACAAGTGATCAAAACATTATTACTTAATATAGGGATGTAAATACCAACTTAGGAAATCACACAAGGGATCTTATGGCACCATCTTACATAACTTATTTCTAAGTCCCACATGATTAGATTATAAAAATTTAAGAAAATTTTCTTTATAAAAACACCATCGCTAAAACTTTGAGTATATTTTCCTTATAAAATGATTACGTGTAATAATGATTCAAGATAATAAGTAACCAAATTATTACTCCCTCCGTCCCATAGTTATAGGCTGATTTTTCATTTTGAGATGTCCCAATATATAGGCTATTACTATTTATAAAATTTAGTTGGTTCATTATTTTACTTTTATGCCTTTATAATAAATATTCAACCATTACTCTTTTTTTGAAGAAACAACATTCAATGTCACTATTTTTATCACCACATTTAATATTGTTGTATTCTCTTTGGTTAAAGATCTATGGTTATGGACTTTAATGGTCAGTACACGTCAATCAATGAAGTTGAGAGTTCTAGTGTGATAAGTAATGAGTAATTAATCTATTCATTAATTCCATATTAAGGGGTATATGTGAAAAATTATGTTAAAAATTGCCACTTAAACTGATTTTCTTAAACTATGTGTCAAAAGAAATCAGCCTATAACTATGGGACGGGGGGAGTATTATTTAATATAGGGATGTAAATTTAATATTGGAATGTAAATACCAACTTAGACTCTCATCAAATCTGACACTAATGAATGCCAAGGAAATTACATAACATAAGGGAACTTATGACACTATCTTACATAACTTGTTTCTAAGTCCCACATTGATTAGATTATAAAAATTTAAGAAAGTTCTCTTTATAAAAACACTACCAAGTGAAGCCTTTACTATTTAGTTGTCTCTAAGTCTCATATTGGATAAATTGGTAAAACTTTAAGTTTATTTTCCTTATAAAATTATTGCCATGTAATAATGAATACCAATTGGGCTAATTTTTGGCTTATAGTTTTGGGTCTGGGTTGTTCTAAGTGCTTAAATACTAAGCCCTTGGGCTGACATAATTTTGGGCTTAAAAACTAGTCAGTATTTAAGTTTTTGGGCTGAAAGTTTTTGGGCTAAAAATCCAGTTTTTGAGTTGAAATTGTTTGGACTGAAATTCCGGTACAAACCGGTAAAAACCAGAACCGATCTGGTACCGGACCGGCTAATCGGTTCGGTATACTGGTTCAACCGGTACCGATATTGGGTCCCAATTTTGGGTACTATCGATAATCGGTTCGGTTCAGGCCAGTTCGGGCCGGTATTTTACTGATGAACACCCCTAGTTACGGGTGGACTAAGTTACTTGCAGTTGTGAATAGTGGGTCACTTTTATTTTCAATTGTTACGCTTAGTGTTTTTATCGTGGTATCATGTTCTGATTTTATTTGGTTTAAGTTTCAATGGTTAGTTACCAATTTTCCTTTTATTTAGGATTTTTTTGTACATGGCTTTGCTTATTTAAAGTAATTGTAAGTTATCAATAAAGTAAATCATTTTGTTATATAATCTTACGGTACTTTCTCACCCGAAGAGAAACATCACTTTATCTTTTGAATATTGTTGGGACCGTATCAAAGCTATTATTGGAACCAATAAAGAATGTATTGAGCAGCTGGAGGAGGGGTTAAATCGGATAGAGCTCGACATGGCTGACATGCCGCGACATGTGGAAGAAACTCTTAATCGTCTATCTGATACACTGCTTGCAAACCAGGAGCCTCCAAATCATGGCAATCAACACCTTGAAGGTCGCGAATGACTTGTTGTCTCCTCCAAGATAGTGAAACTTGAATTTCCTAAATTCGCAAGAGATGATCCGACGGAGTGGTTCAATCGTGTGAACCAAAATTTTGCTTTTCAGAATACTCCCAAAACTCTGAAAGTTTCTTTGGCTCCTACCACTTGGAAGGAAAGGCCAACCAATAGTGGTAGTGGATTTGCAAGACATTCCAAGAAGAAGGACATGCTCTCTCCTGGGCAAATTTCGAAGATGAACTTTGGGCATTCGAAGTGCGAAGATTTTGATGAAGCCATTTCAAGGTTAAGTCAGGGAAGTTCATTGCGTGATTACCAGCGGGAATTCGAGCGGTTGGACGCAGATGGTATCCGAATGTTTAAACCTTCAGACCTTGAAAGAAGCCATCAGCTTTGCCCGGATGAAAGATTATCAACTTAATAGACAAAAGAGGTCGCTAAAACCTGCACTACCGATGCGAGCTTCCCCATCCCTTCCCTTTGTCAATCTAGCCACACCATCAGCCACTGCCAATCCTGTTCGTCATCTCACCTGGGAGGAAATGCAGCGGAGGAGAGCACATAACTTATGTTTTAACTGTTATGATCGTTATACTGCAGGACATAAATGTCAAGGACCACGAATACTTATGTTGGAGGGTTACGATGGCAGCAACACTTTTTTATGTGACAATGACAGTACTGAAGAACAACTAGTCTAGGAGAATTATGAGGAAACCATCGAACCATAAATCATGTTGCATGCGTTAACGGGTTGGACTGTGTCCAAGACCATGCGAATAGCTGCCAAGATCAGGGCTCACGATGTCATCGTACTCATCGACATTGGGCCTACTCACTATTTCATTAGTGAGGGGTTGGCCAATGGGCAGTGATTACCGGTGGTGCCAACCAAAACTTTCACTGTGCGGATAGCTAATGTCAAGAAACTGAAGTGTCAGGGGCGTTTTGAAAAGGTATGAGTGGACCTACAAGGCACTCATTTCTCTTTTACTCTCTATTCTCTTCTTCTTACAGGGTTAGATATAGTCCTGGGAATACAATGGCTCAAAATTCTAGTATCAGTGGTTTGCAATTGGAAGCAGTTAACCATGGAATTTCTTTGGGAGAACCAGATCAGGCGGTTGCAAGGGGTTAACAGTGAAGCCATTCAGGCAGCATCACTCAAGAAACTATCAAATGAGGGTCGCCATAACCATGTAAACATAGCAATACGCCTACAGGTTAGTGCTACGGAGCCACACAAAAAAATACAGCCTGACATGCAGAAAATATTGCATGAGTTTTCGCTATTATTTAACGAGCCTTCGGGTCTACCGCCCATTAGAGAAGTTGATCACTGCATCTCCCTCAAAGAAGGAACCTAACCAATTAATGTTCGACCACACTATTATGCATACTATCAAAAGGAGGAGATCGAGAAACAAGTCCACAATATGTTAAACTCCGGCCTCATTCGACCTAGTACGAGCCCTTTCTTATCACCAGTACTATTAGTGAATAAAAAGGATGAAAGTTGGCGTTTTTGCACAGATTATTGTGCACTCAACGCTGTCACCGTGAAAGACCGCTTTCTCATTCCAACGGTTGATGATATGTTAGACGAGCTCTACGGTGCTTCATATTTCACCAAGCTAGATCTGAGAGCTGGATACCATCATGTACGAATAAATCCTCTGGATATTCCAAAAATTATTTTTCGTACTCATAACATCATTACGAATATTTGGTTATGTCATTTGGCCTATGTAATGGACCTTCTACATTTCAAGCTATCATGAACTCTATATTTCGCCCTAATCTTAGAAAATTCATAATAGTTTTCTTCGAGGACATATTAGTTTATAGTCCTACTTGGGACAAGCATTTGATGCATGTCAAATAGACTCTGGCGATATTGAAGCAGAAATAGTTATTTGTCAAGGCTAGCAAATGTGCTTTTAGTCAACAAGAGTTGGAGTACCTAGGGAACATTGTCACCAATCAAAAAGTAAAAGTAGATGAAAGTAAAGTTGCAGCAATGGTGGCCTGGCCACGACCTACTAACATTACTAAGCTACGTGGTTTTTTAGGGTTGATAGGATATTATAGGAAGTTTGTCAAAAATTATGGCATTATTGCGCGGGCCCTCGCCAATCTCCTTAAAAAAGGCCAATTCGGATAGCATGAGGAAGCCGAAGCTGCTTTTATTGATTTCAAAAAAGCCATGACCACCACACCAACACTGGTAATGCACAACTTCAACGATGTCTTCACTATCGAAATCAATGCATCGGGAGAAGGAATTGGAGTTGTGATGTCTCAGCAAGGCAAACCAGTGGCATTCATGAGTCGATCCCTTGGGGTGGAAAAAAAATCTTGGTCCATTTACACCAAAGAGATGTTAGCCATCGTAGAAGCAATCCACTTGTGGCGACCGTATCTCCTAAGTCAAAACTTCTATATTCAGACGGATCAACGAAGCCTAAAGTATTTCCTAGAGCAACGCATCGCCTCGCCAGAACAACAAAAATGGGTAGCCAAACTCTTAGGCGATGAATACGAGATCATTTACCGTCCGGGACGTGAAAATTTTGTAGCCGACGCTCTCTCACGAAAGCAAGGTGGCCACGTTCTTCACCATATTTTTATTCCTCAGGTTAAATTATAGAAAGAAATTAAGCAAGCTGCAAAGGATGACCTCTACATCCAGTCCATGAGCCGAGTAGCCACCGACCAACCCAACAACCACTATGTGTGGCGCAATGGCTTACTTCGTTACAAATAATGGGTCATCGTACTAGCTGATCCTGCCTTACGTGCCAAGCTATTGCATGAGATGCATGACACCAAGGTATGCGGCCACTCTGGCATACTGCACACATACAAAAAATTGGGGCAACAATTTTTTTGGTCGGGAATGATCAAATCGGTCCAAGAATATATAAAAGGTTGCATGGTGTGCCAGAAGACAAAGTCAGAATCTTTGGCACCCACGGGACTCCTACAACCGCTACCCATTCCTTACCAAGTGTGGGACGACATCACATTGGATTTTATTGAAGTGCTACCCACTTCGCATGGCAAGGATAGTACCATCATGGTCGTCGTCGACAGGCTCAGTAAGTCAGCTCACTTTCTTACCTTAACCCATCCCTTTACAGTTAAAAGTGTAGCATAAAAATTTGTTGAGGGTGTTCTTAAGCTACACGCCATGCCTAGATCCATCGTTAGTGATCGCGATCCAGTTTTCGTTAGCAACTTCAGGCAAGAATTTTTCAAAATGTTGGGCACTAAACTGCAGCTCAGCTCTGCGTATCGCCTGCAGACCGATGGCCAAAGAGAATGACCGTTTTTCAAGCATTGTATGGTAGACTACCCCCCACCATTCTATCATACAATGAGGGACTCTCACCAGTGCATGAAGTCAATTAGCAACTACAACACCGAGATGAATTACTCCAACAACTCAAGGTCAACCTTGCACATTCAATTAATCAGATGAAACAATTAGCAGATCACAAAAGAAGAGATGTGTCATTCGAGGTTGGCGAGTTAGTGCTATTGAAGCTACATCCCTATCGCCAACAAATAGTTTTCAAAAGAGTACACCAGAAGTTAGCCAGCCGCTTTTATGGGACCTACGAAATTCTGGAGAAAATCGGCTCGGTTGCATACAAGCTCCACTTATTAGAAGGGTCACGCGTTCATCCCATATTTCACATATCCTTACTTAAACGGTACAACACTAATAAAGAAGGGGCGCACAGCACGAAGTTGCCACCATTCACCGACGACGGGGTAGTCATACCAACGCCACATGTTATTTTAGATTATCAATGGATTAAACAAGGAGCCCATATTATCGAAGAAAGTTTGGTCCATTAGAAAAATCTACCGACAGAAAAGGCGACATGAGAACTTACCAAACAATTGTTGAAGTTATTCCCTAATGTGGACCTTGAGGACAAGAATCCACATAATGGGGGAGGTATTGATAGGCCACGAAGGTCGATAAGGCTCCTTAGGCCAAATCCCAAATACCTAGGGTGAAGTTGGATGTGGAGAAGTGAATTGCATGGGACATGCAAGTGGAGTGGAGATTTTGGGTACGTGAAGAAATGCAAGTGGAATGGAGATTATGGGTACGTTAGGAATGCGAAGGTTACGGGTGGACTAAGTTGCTTGCAGTTGTGAATAGTGGGTCACTTTTATTTCCTATTGTTACGCTTAGTGTTTTTATTGTGGTAAAATGTTCTGTTTTTATTTGGTTTAAGTTTCAATGGTTAGTTACCAGTTTTCCTATTATTTAGGATTTCTTGTACATGGCTTTGCTTATTTAAAGCAGTTGTAAGTTATCAATGAAGTAAGTCATTTTGTTATATAATCTTGCGGTACTTTCTCACCCAAGGAGAAACATCACTTTATCATTTGAATATCGTTGTGACCTATCAGTAAACAACACCAACCATATGTTTGTTGATTCAGATACAAGCCATCCTTCTTATGGAACTGAGAAAAGTGGGATATGTTCCTCCACCTTACCTTCCAATGCACCCAAAATGGCTAAATCACTAGCTATAGTTTTCCAATTCTGATATCCGAGAATTGAATATTAGGCGGGCAATTAGTTACGCATAAACAATAGTAATTGTGGTATCTGATATTTTACTTTCTAACGAAAATTGCATTATATTCAACATGTATGCCATTTAGTTTCTAATCCCCTATAGTTTGTGTTAGAAATTTAAATAGAAACTAACGCATAAACAAGATTTACATATGAATCGGTAAGTATCCACGAAACGGAAGCAGTTAAACCAAATGCCCAATCTACAAGCAACACAACAAACACAGCTACAACGATCCTTCATATTTCTCATCAATATATAGTTGTTACAAGCAATCAATGCGCGCGAATAAACTAATTAAGTGTTCACACCAAGTACACCCAAGCTAATTGATGGAAGCTTGGAAATACTAGAGAGAGAATTTAGAGAGAAACTGTATAAGAAAAATAATACGTTATTTTTTTTCTTAGCCCTATACACAGTAGGCTTCATTATTTAACGTAAAACCTAATAAGTCCTAACCATATCACATATTATTTAAAATACTTCCAAGTAATATGGGACAGTTTCAATCCTTATTGGGTTATCCAATATCCATACCCAAGTGGATGTCCATGATCCACGGGTCCAACACGGATCAATTACTAACATCTCTCACTCAGACACTTGGTTTATAAAGGTATATATTCATCTCAAATCAATAATCTCTAGATTTCCTCGTACAGGTGCCTTGGCGTGAGACTGACGAGAAATAAATGATATCAAAGGTGAGAGCTCATACACTAAGTCTCCATCAATAATAATATGAAGCATCTGAAAAAAAAAATCGTCATGTCCTAGACCATTCGATCACATTCTGTTGAGTATTTTGAATCCCTCATTGATTATATTTTAGAAATACACTCAACCCCATTTGCCTTGGTATGCTAACCTTTAAAAATATACATATAGTATAATATATAAAGTTTAAAATAATTACGCGTGCATAGCATAACCAACTGCTGAATGTGATGCCAGACAAGTATCTTCCCTAAACTCTCATGTTAATCTTCATTAAGTTTATGACTTTACCAGACAAGTACCCATGGAACCTCATTATGTGAACTTAAGAATATAAACTAGAGTAGCAACATAAAGTCTTTGTTTCATGACATAGGTTCAAGTTATTAAGGACACTAATTAATGTACAGGGCTCACACAGTGATTGGATAGGGATCCACCACATCACTCTTCTGTATGTCGCTTCTTTTGTACACGAGGTAAAATTCTCATGTTATGGTGGATAGGGGTGTTCATCGGTAAAAAACCGAACCGGTACCAAACTGAAAAACTCAAAAAATCAAGAACAAGTACCAGTACCGAATAACCGGTTTCGGTACCGATTTGGTACAAATTCGGTACCAATTTTTTTTGTTTGGTTTTCGGTTATACCTCAATAATTAAATAATTTTTTTATATTAACAAATTTTTTAAAATTAAGAAATGAGACTAGTAAATTACATTCTTACAAATACTAATTACAATTGTTAGTCTTAGAGTATTTAATTATCATAGTTGTAGTAAATAGTAATAAATAACCATATATATTAGTCCCTCTTTTAGTCTTTTATCCTACAAAATGTGTCTCATTAACTATATTTTTTCATAAAAAGAATCTAACTAAACTATTATCATATATTTAGGGTAAACAATTGAATTACCACGTTCTTTTTAAATTAAAAACAAATACTTATTACTCATGTATCAAATAATATAACAAAATAATAAAATTTATTAATAATTTAAATGATAGGATCTGTATGTTATTTTTTCTCTACTCATAATTAAACTTCAAATAAAAGTAATCATATTATTTTTTCCATGCTCATACCAAGTAGTGGCAAGCTATTTTTTCTTATTAGGACTGAGAACTTTGGCCTATTAACCCAAAGTTGGCATCTTCATTCTTTCTTGGGCTGATTGGGCTCATAAGATTTTTTTTGTTCATCTATAGCTTCCGGATGATATGTAACCACTGGATAAAAAATTTGGTCTTTTCGGGTTTTTTTTGGTTTTTTAGTATTTACCGAATTTAAAATTTTCATTACCTCTAACGGTGTCGAAAAGTATAAAAAAATGAAAAATCAGTACCGGAAAAAATCGGTACCACCGGTACCGGTTTCGATCGGTTCGGTAAAAAACTGAATTTTTTGAACACCCCTAACCGTGGAGCTCCCAAATAAATGTCACTCTAGTTAAAATAACACTGTACAAATAGTAGTTAATTGCTCTCTAGCGTTTAACCTTAGAAAACATCTCAAGCCACTTCAGATAGTATCTAGTATGAATCTAATGTCCGGCAACCCAAAAAAAACAAAGCTACTCCTCTTACAAGTGTTCGATATATAATGATACCTCTTCTTGGACCCAACCAAGGTGACTAAATCATAGTGTCTCAAAAATGGTGCCCAACCATTTAGACCACCACAAAATAGTCTCATATTGCTCGCTATTACAAGCTCTGAGGTAGGTTATCAGTGTGAGTAGATCAACCTTTTTGCCTTGTGATATTTTATATATGTGCTTATATATTTACAACAAGTTAAAACATAGAACTGAATAGAAATCAACATTTTGTAATAACTTTTATTGCATAAAAATATAGTGATAGGGTCACTCGAATGTGAACGAACATGCAGGCACTTGAAGAATCTTTGTAACTATACTGCCACTTGTACTGCAAAGCAACATACAATGTATTCTTACTCCATAGTGGATAAAGAAACACATGGTTGTTTCTTGATCAACCAACTAATGGCTCCACCACAAAGTAAGAAGTTATACCTAGTGGTAGACTTGCGCTCATCCAAGTCGCTAGCCCAATCTAGGTCGATGTACCCCTGTAAGCGTACCTCACCACCCTAATAACACAACATATAGTTCATGGTGCCTCTCAAGTAACGAATTATCCTCTTAACTGCCACCCAACGAGCAAATCCGGGGTTACTTTGAAACTGAATAACCATCCCCGCTACAAAACTTATATCGGGACGTGTACACATCATTGCATACATCAACTTACCAACTGCACTAGCGTAAGTAAAATGAGCCATCTGTTCTTTTTCTTGATCAGTCTTAGGGCAAAGATCATGGCTTAGTTTATCATCCTTCTCAATGGGAGTGTCGATCGGTTTAAAATTATGCATACGAAAATGCTCTAAAATAGATTTTATATAAGTCTCTTGTCTTAAACCCAAAAATCTTTTAGAGTGATCCTTATGAATCTTAATTCTGAGTACAAATTCTGCCTTACCTATATCTTTCATCTCAAAATTAGAAGATAACCACTTTTTAGTGGAGACAATCAATCACATATCATTTCCAGCTATCAAGATGTCATCAACGTACAAACACAAGATCTTAAAGCTTTTGTTGACTTATTTAACATACACACAATGATATTCCTCAATCATTATAAACCCATCAACAGTGATAGCTCGATGAAATCGAAAGTACCATTGTCTAGATGATTGCTTTAAGCCATAAATAGAACGTTTGAACTTACACACTTTGCGCTCTTGTCTGTTAGCCTCAAAGCCAATTGGTTGATTCATTTAAATCTCTTCATTTAGTTCTCCACATAGAAATACAGTTTTAACGTCCATCTGATAAAGTTCCAAATCTAAACGTGCGACAATAGCTAGAATAAGGCGAATGGAGCCAATTTTCATAACTGGTGAGAATGTCTCATCATATTCCACACCCTCCTTTTGATTGACCCCTTTAGCCACAAGACGAGCCTTATACTTGTCGATTGATCCATCCTCCTTATATTTAATTTTGACAACCCATTTATTTCCAATGACCTTATGACCAGGCGGTAGATCAACTAACTCCAAAACCTGGTTCTTTCCCATAGAACCAATCTCATCATTTATAGCATCTATCAATTCATTACGAGTAGGTGAAGTGAGAGCTCCTTTATATGTTGTAAGCTCATTATCATCTTTCAGAGCACACATAAGAGCCTTTCCTTCAAACACAAGAAGGGATTACCCTTCAATTTCAGAAAAACCGAGGTACTTTTGCAAGTTTGCTTTGACGTGGCTCAAGATTTTGTGAATTAAGTAGTGCCCCGTTAGGCGATAGATAACTCCTACCATCCTTAACGACAAAACGATGAGAATCAAATTCCCTTCCTTCGCTAAGGGATGGTGAAACGTACTCCCACTGATTCGGCCATTTCATATAGCTCAAAATCCTTTCTCGTGTTACCCCTGTTTGGAAACTCATTCTCTATGAATTCCACATCTCGTGATTCAATCTCAGTCATTACTCCATCAGGTTATTTGCATATCATCACATAACCCTTTGAGTGTTCAAGATACCTTATAAAGATACCATTTCTTCCCCTAGAATTTAACTTCCCAAGTTGTTAGGAAGGAATGCGCACATATCCTACCGACCCCATGGTCTCAAATGATCAAGGTTTGGTTTTTTGCCTTCCCAAGACTTATATGGTGTAGAAGTAACCGACTTACTAGGCATATGATTAAGGATGTAGGCAGCAACAATTAGTGCATCTCCCCAAAAATTAATTGGAAGATCAGCTTGCACCATCATCGACTTAACCATCTCTAATAGTGTATGATTCCTTATTTCTGCAACACCATTTTGTTGCGGAGTGCCATGAATCATTAGCTGTCTAATGATATTATTTTCCTCATCGAGTTCTTTAAATTGCTCAGATAAATATTCGCATGCCATTTTAATGATTCATTAACAGTATCATCATGAGAAGCGATATAAGAAAAATGAGATTTACCTTTATTCAAAACATAAAGACCATCCGATAAAGTACCATGCCCTACAAAATCATTATTAAAATAAATAGATACGCTACTTGTGATGCCCCCAAAATATGTATACATCACTCATTTTGAGTCGCCAAATAGATGGTACAAAAATAACTACAACTTCATTATTACAATTGTCTTGCAAAATATGACAACACATAAACTGTGAGTTTATATACAAATATTGTCTTCTAGACAGTATTCAAACTTAAATAAGTCCTCATTATAATTATTGATACACTATTTTACAAAATGGTGAGGAATGCTAAACAACTATCTTTATCCATCATTCCATACCCCGACTAGTTCCCGTTATATTCTCTCCTCATGAGAAGAAAAATGGAACAAAAAGAAAAAGAGTGAGCTCAACTAACTCAGTAAAGAATACAATGACTAAGATAATGAACAACAAATTATCGTTAGCCTTCAACAAATCAGATAAAATATAATGGACAACAAGTATTAGATCAATATTCGCAGCAAAAATAACAATTCATTAGAAGAGTTAAGTAGAGAATGAAATCTACTATCTTCTATGATTTAAAAGTCCATCATCAATATTTTATCCCCGTAACATCAATCAATATACATCTTGAACCAAATATTCATCTTTGCACTACGGGCCAAAGATAATCATTTGTATCACCAGTTGGTCATGTTCATCTCAACACATGTTCATCTTTACACTACGACCAAAGATATGCATCAGGTAATCATTCATCTTTGCACTACAGGCCAAAGATATTCAGTAATATCATCATTTAGGACTGAGGATGATGAAAAATATCTTTCAAAAAAACAAATCCAGTGAGATAAAAGATCAAAGATTAGGGATTCGTACTTTAGTTTATCCAAGTTCAAAAATACCCCATAATAATCAATTGTGGAGCAAAATTCAAGAATGAAGATCAAAACATGGATACAATCAAAGATAGTAATCATAATAGACATCTTGGACAAAGGAAAGAATTATTTTTTTCGAGTGAATAGTGTCGTATACGTGAATAGTAACTCCACCACAAAAAGGTAGAAATTCTACAAGAAAAATCATACTTTATGAATAGTGGCGTATACGTGAATAGTAACATCGACATTAAAAGGTAAAAATTTCACAATAATATTCATACCAATATTTCGGTATAATGATATTGAAAGAAAAATATCATTTACGAAGAAAATAACATCCCTTACCTCAAAAGAACAGTACTTGACTGAAATATCGGATATTGTGCTGAAGAAAACTTGCACTGAATAACAACTCTCAAAGTATCTAAATATTCACAAAATACGCTCGATAATATAGAGAGAAAAAGTTTATGCTTCTGGTGTGATTTTCAATTCTAACTAAGCACCCTATTTAGAGGAAAATGTTAGAACGCCAAAGCAGACTAAATTAATAAAATAATATATTTTTTAAAAATTTCTACGCACACCTCTTGGACCAAAATTCAGCAACCACCAATGGGGCCTACCAAAATTCATATTTTCCACACCAACCAAAAGTGCGGCCCACCCATGTTTTTAATAAAATAACATTTATTTCCGTAACTTTAATAATTTATAATAAATAGCTCATTTATCAGAAAAATTCAAATCTTATGTCTATTACATAGCAAATTTAATTTTCTACATGCGGATGATTTTTAACACCTCTATTCTGACAAAATACTGATAAAACACCTCAATATTAATTCCTTCATTTATATCCACATAAAAATAAATATTTCCTTATGATATAAATTAATAATTAATTATTTACAAATAATATTACAGAATCTCAATTATGACAACCAGGTCGTTCCTATGAAAGATGTGGCTTTCCGATTAGAATTTTTCCTTATTGGCGCGCAATTAGATGACCAAACCCCTTTCCTAGACAGAACTTCCTTAGACATTGTCAATAATGCTATATATCTAATAATATTATTCAAATAATATGAATTATTGATCTGATAATGGAAAATACTGTGCAGTGACAATTATTGAAACAATAATAATATAAAATATCAGCGTAACAATTATTGAATCAATAAAATAAAATATTGAACATTAATTAATGTAACAATTATTGAGTAGTGCCTTCTTACGTAAGAATCAATAATTAAAAAATACTGTGCAATACCGTGTATTACTGTGCAACCACGGGTATTATTGTATTTTAACCATCGGGTATTCCAACAGAGTTAACGGTAACAACTACGCTGTTATTTATAAAAACTCAAACTTGTTATTTTCTTCATCCGACCGTTTTCCATTATGGGGCCCATAAATGGTTGTGCCGTCGTACGAATATTCCCCGTTTACCATGCGGCGCTTAGCATTACCCTTCTGTTGTGATGCATTAGTCTTAACCTGATCGTTCTCATTCTCTTATCATGCGCTTACCTTTTGCATTGCGCGGACCAACTTGAGCCATGAAGACAAAGTTGTCATCTTTAGCACGTACCACGACGCTCATATTCAAGCTCAAGATGCTCTTCAGTAAGGGTTGTGCCAGCTTCATTAAGCTCACATATCATTGTCGACATTACTAGAAGGTGCTCCACCATAGTGTGTTTGGGCTCCTTCTTGTAACAGTCCATCTTATAATTAAGCTTGCGCAACGTAGTAGCAGTAGTCCCACCATAGGACTTCTTAAACATATCCCATATTTCCATTGCAGTTTTTGTGATGCCACCAAAACAGGTCTAATCCATCCAACCTATTCTGAGTCGCCAGATACATAGTACAGAAAATAACTACAACTTTATTAATACAATTGTCGTGCAAGATACGACAACACTTAAACTGTGAGTTTAAATACAAATATATACCAACTGTGACTCATGTCCCAACCGTGGACAGCACCTCATAATGACACCTTACATAAAGGTATAGTCGAAAACTATTTTAGAAATTAGAATCTTTGGGAAGTGCTCAAGGAAACCTTCGTACATGGGAGGCCATGCGTGTAGGTTATGATAGATATCATATGGCCACATAATTATCCTTGGTTGACCCAATAGGCCCCAAAGAAAAATGAGAAGATTACTATCATATTCTTCCCAATGGTGAGTCTTCTCTTGACATATCATTATCTCCACTGTCTCTAATTGGGAATTATACTCCAAACAAACACCAAGATTATATAGGTAGTGCTTGTAAATATACTCAGCAAGTGGATGAGCACATCCTTGTCTTATGATGACACGAGGTTGTATGTCATTAGACATCTTGTGTGATAGTGGCAAAACACCCTTCCAACGTTGGGTTCGCTTCACCCTAGTTGATTCACCAAATATAACTACTAAATGATGACCACCATTTTATTCTCCTGTTACCCCCGCTCGACCCAGCTACACTCTTATTACCTGAAAGAAATTTTGAAATAGAAGGGTGAGCACAACTAGCCCGGTAAAGAATATTATGACTAAAGATAAATAAATTATCAATAGTCTTCATCAGTAATAAATCAGAGATTTAGAACATATGGTAGATGATAAAACTTTTCAACCATAGTTACAGCGGAACGAGCAATCCATTAGAAGAGTCAAATAGATCATAAAATCTATTATCTTCTCCATGTTACTAGTCCACCAACAATGTTTTATTCCTGTAACATCAATCAACAATTCCTGTCCACAATCACATGTATAACTCATAATCGTAATTGTAGTTCTAAATTGCTTTTGTCATCCAGGACAAAGATAATTTTCATCACCTGAAACATCAAAGATCATGGTTATACCAAATCACAGTTCATGTTCATAATAATACTAATAAATTTATCTTTGCACTATGGGCCAAAGATATCCATCAACAAGTCATGTTTGCACTACAGGCCAAAGATATTCAACAACAGGTCATCTTTACATTACGAGCCAAAGATATTCATCAACAAATCATCTTTGCACTACAGGACAAAGATATTCAACAACAAGTCATCTTTGCATTACGAGCCAAAGATATTCATCAATAATTCATCTTTGCACTACAGGCTAAAGATAATCGTTATCATTTCATCTTTGCACTACAGGCAAAAGATATTCAACAACAGGTCATCTTTGAACTACAGGTCAAAGATATTCAACAACAGGTCATCTTTGCACTACGGGCCAAAGATATTCATTAACATTTCATCTTTCCACTACATGCCAAAGATATTCCTCAACAGTTCATATTTGCACTACATGCCAATTATATTCATCAACAGTTCATATTTGCATTATATGCCAAATATATTAATATCTCAAAGAAATACATAATCATTTCAGAATTTATATAAACCATAATTATAACCATGTTGATCAATTCACCTTGCACTTAAGCTAAAAATATTTCATTATAAATTCAATGGTCATGATCATACTAGTCAACAATTCAACTTTGCACTACTGGCCAAAGAGAACCCATAGTCATGATCATACCAATACTTTACCCATCTTTACACTCAAGTCAAAGAGAAATTCCATCTCCAGGGTTATAAAAATATTATATATGATAATAAAAACAATAGGATCAACAACTACATTTAATTTCAAGAGTAAGATTTATAAATCAATGATTTCATAACACCTTAACCCAAATGTTATAAATCACTTAATAATCTAATAATCTAATATTATTAATATTACCACAATATCTTAATCATTTCTTAAACTTATAAACAATTTATTTTAATTGCTTATACTTTACTAATTAATGCATTTAATCATTCTAAAACGCCAAACTAATAAGATTTCATCACCAATAACCAAAACCCTCATAAAAATCTACATATACCTTATATAGGATTCTTAAGCCATAAAATCCTATTTTCTAAATTTTTTACTTCACATAACATATTTAACTCATTTACTCATAACTAGACCATTTTTATGAAAAATGCCAAATCAGTTCCAAAAATATTTCTTTTCTGGGATTTAGCATAATATAGTCCCATATTGAACATATATTTTTCTCAGAATTTTTAAAATTCATTTACTATTTTCATATGGCCAAAACTGCCGAATATTTAGACATTTATCATAAATTGTACTTTTGTCCAAAACTTCTGAAATTTACACGGTATACTTCTTTTATATACATGTACTCCCAATAAAAATTTCATCAATTTTGAAATTAACCACAATGAGTTATAAGCATTTACTTTTAAAATAGTCTTTTCTCATAAAATCAATAACTCTTAATCTATATATCCAAAAATTTCCATTTTTGGACACAATCAACAAAACTCATCAAATTATCATTTCAAAATGTTTGAAGGTTCACAAAAATTTCGAAACTAAAAAACATAATAACCCTTAAAATCTCTTATTATCCCTTACCTCAAAAGAGCAATACTTCTGACTTGAATAACGCTGAAGAACTTGCACCGTATAAAAATACTCAAGATATCAAAATACTCACAAGAATACACTCGATAATATAGAGAGAGAAATAGAGAGAAAACTTCAGTTTTTGGTGTGATTTTCAATTCTAACCTAAGCACCTTATTTATAGGAAAATGCTTAGAACACCAAAGTAGAAAATTTAATTTAATAATATATATATATATATATATATATATATATATAAAATTTTCCTTAGCCCACCTTGACCATCTGAATTCAGCATCTAACATGTACAAGTGGGGCCCACAACAATGATAAAAACATTTTTCTTTAAAAAATATTTAAAACTTCAAAAATCAATTATTCTGGAACTTCAATAATTTATAATAAATAGCCCTTTTATCAGAAAATTTGAATCTCGCGATTTTTTATAGAAAATTCAATTCTCTACAACTTTGCAGAAGAAAATTTTTCCAAATTCGAAACAGAAATTGACCTAAATCCACAAACGGACGATTTTACAGTCTATAATCAAATTTCAGTCAAAATTTGTGTCCATCAACATGTTTAACATGTGTTAAACATTTTTTTAACACACAAAACATGTGTTTAGAATTTATAGTAACAAAAATATTCTTCCTCTTCATTTATTCATATATCATACATTCATTGTAAAAATATAACCATTATTTTATCACTGTAATATAATAATATATTTTATCAGAAAAGATAAAATATCAATTTTTAATAATTGTCACATTAAAAAATTTCTCCATCTATAACCACATAAAATGAATATTTTTCTTATCATATAAATTAATAATTAATTATTCACAAATAATATTACAGAATCACAATACTGGCAACCAGGCCGTTCCCAGGAAAGAGGGGGTTTTCCAATAAGAATTTCTCCTTACCGGCGCACAATTAGGTGACCAAACCACTCCTTAGACAGAACTTTCTAGATATTAACAATAATGTTAACTAGTAATATTATTAAAATAATATGAATCATTGATCTGATAATGGAAAATATTGTGTTGTGATAATTATTTAAACAACAATAATATAAAATATCAACGTAGCAATTATTGAATCAATAAAATAAAATATTGAACAGTAACTATTGTAACAATAATTGAGTAATGCCTTTTTACGAAAAAATTATCATGCTTCATGAATAGTACTCGTAAATAGTAACTCGTGAATAGTAACTCATGAATAGTAATTATAAAAAATTGAATACTTTTATTTCATAAAATTTAGGGTCTTACAATCTCCCCTTCTTATGAAATTTTGTCCCCGAAATTTACGTACTTGGTATTTCAAAGAGTTGAGAATGCCTTGCTTTCATTTTAGATTCCATCTTCCATGTCATCATGATTTCTCCATTGCTCATCTCCTGTATTTCAGATATTATTCTAGAATACAGCTTCAAAACAAAGGTTAATTGAACAAATTAACATATCACATAATATCCCGATATTATGACTGACCAGCAAATAAGCTTAGGTAGGACACACTAGCGAAGGATTTACTCGTCTCTCCCCTCCTAGTTCTATTCCCCGATCTCCGCCAGAGATCATATCCCTAAGCTCTGATACCAACTGTGATGCCCCCAAAACAGGTCCAATCCATCCAACCTATTTTGAGTCGTCAGATACATAGTACAGAAAATAACTACAACTTTATTAATACAATTGTCGTGCAAAATACGACAACACTTAAACTGTGAGTTTAAATACAAATATATACCAACTATGACTCATGTCCCAACCGTGGACAGCACCTCATAATGACACCTTACATAAAGGTATAGTCGAAAACTGTTTTAGAAATTAAAATCTTTGGGAAGTGCTCAAGGAAACCTTCGTACATGGGAGGCCATGCGTCTAGGTTATGATAGATATCATATGGCCACAGAATTATCCTTGGTTGACCCAATAGGCCCCAAAGAAAAATGAGAAGATTACTATCATATTCTTCCCAATGGTGAGTCTTCTCTTGACATATCATTATCTCCACTGTCTATAATTAGGAATTATACTCCAAACAAACACCAAGATTATATAGGTAGTGCTTGTAAATATATTCAGCAAGTGGATGAGCACATCATTGTCTTATGATGACACGAGGTTGTATGTCATTAGACATCTTGTGTGATAGTGGCAAAACACCCTTCCAACGTTGGGTTCGCCTCACCCTAGTTGATTCACCAAATATAACTACTAAATGATGACCACCATTCTATTCTCCTGTTATCCCCGCTCGTCCCAGCTACACTCTTATTACCTGAAAGGAATTGTGAAACAGAAGGGTGAGCACAACTATCCCAGTAAATAATATTATGACTAAAGATAAATAAATTATCAATAGTCTTCATCAGTAATAAATCAAAGATTTAGAACATATGGTAGATGATAAAACTTTTCAATCATAGTTGCAGCGGAACGAGCAATCTATTAGAAGAGTCAAATAGACCATAAAATCTATTATCTTCTCCATGTTAAAAGTCCACCAACAATGTTTTATTCCTGTAACATCAATCAACAATTCATGTCCACAATCACATGTATAACTCATAATCGTAATTGTAGTTCTAAATTGCTTTTCTCATCCAGGACAAAGATAATTTTCATCACCTGAAACATCAAAGATCATGGTTATACCAAATCACAGTTCATGTTCATAATAATACTAATAAATTTATCTTTGCACTATGGGCCAAAGATATCCATCAACAAGTCATGTTTGCACTACAGGCCAAAGATATTCAACAACAGGTCATCTTTACATTACGAGCCAAAGATATTCATCAACAAATCATCTTTGCACTACAGGACAAAGATATTCAACAACAAGTCATCTTTGCATTACGAGCCAAAGATATTCATCAATAATTCATCTTTGGACTACAGGCTAAAGATATTCGTTATCATTTCATCTTTGCACTACAGGCAAAAGATATTCAACAACAGGTCATCTTTGAACTACAGGCCAAAGATATTCAACAACAGGTCATCTTTGCACTACGGGCCAAAGATATTCATCCAAAATTCATCTTTGCACTACATGACAAAGATATTCCTCAACAGTTCATATTTGCACTACATGCCAAATATATTCATCAACAGTTCATATTTGCACTACAGGCCAAATATATTAATATCTTAAAGAAATACATAATCATTTCAGAATTTATATAAACCATAATTATAACCATGTTGATCAATTCACCTTGCATTTAAGCTAAAAATATTCCATTATAAATTCAATGGTCGTGATCATACTAGTCAACCATTCAACTTTGCACTACTGGCCAAAGAGAACCCATAGTCACGATCATACCAATACTTTACCCATCATTACACTCAAGTCAAAGAGAAATTTTATCACCAGGGTTATAAAAATATTATATATGATAATAAAAATAATAGGATCAACAACTACATTTAATTTCAAGAGCAAGATTTATAAATCAATGATTTCATAATACCTTAATCTAAATGTTATAAATCACTTAATAATCTCATAATCTAATATTATTAATATTACCACAATATCTTAATCATTTCTTAAACTTATAAACAATTTATTTTAATTGCTTATACTTTACTAATTAATGCATTTAATCATTCTAAAATGCCAAACTCATAAGATTTCATCACCAATAACCAAAACCCTCATAAAAAATCTTCATATACCTTATATAGGATTCTTAAGCCATAAAATTCTATTTTCCAAATTTCTTACTTCACATAACATATTTAATTCATTTACTCATAACTAGACCATTTTCATGAAAAATGCCAAATCAATTCCAAAAATATTTCTTTTTTGGGATTTAGCATAATATAGTCCCATATTGAACATATATTTTTCTCAGAATTTTTAAAATTCATTTACTATTTTCATATGGCCAAAATTGCCGAATATTTAGACATTTATCATAAATTATACTTTTGTCCAAAACTTCTGAAATTTACACAGTATACTTCTTTTATATACATGTACTCCCAATAAAAATTTTATCAATTTTGAAATTAACCACAAGGAGTTATAAGCATTTACTTTTAAAATAGTCTTTTCTCATAAAATCAATAACTCTTAATCTATATATCCAAAAATTTCCATTTTTGGACACAATCAACAAAACTCATCAAATTATCATTTCAAATTTTTCCAAAATTTTTGAAGGTTCACAAAAATTTCGAAATTGAAAGACATAATAACCCTTAAAATCTCTTACTATCACTTACCTCAAAAGAGCAATACTTCTGACTTGAATAACGCTGAAGAACTTGAACCGTATAACAATACTCAAGATATCAAAATACTCACAAGAATACACTCGATAATATAGAGAGAGAAATAGAGAGAAAACTTCAGTTTTTGGTGTGATTTTCAATTCTAACCTAAGCACCTTATTTATAGGAAAATACTTAGAAAACCAAAGCAGAAAATTTAATATAATAATAATATATATATAAAATTTTCCTTAGCCCACCTTGACCATCTGAATTCAGCATCTAACATGTGCAAGTGGGGCCCAAAACAATGATAAAAACGTTTTTCTTTAAAAAATATTTAAAACTTTAAAAATCAATTATTCTGGAACTTCAATAATTTATAATAAATAGCTCTTTTATCAGAAAATTTGAATCTCGCGATTTTTTATAGAAAATTCAATTCTCTACAACTTTGCAGAAGAAATTTTTTTCAAATTCAAAACAGAAATTGACCTAAATCCACAAACGGGCGATTTTACAGGCTATAATCAAATTTCAGTCAAAATTTGTGTCCATCAACATGTTTAACATGTGTTAAACATTTTTTTTAACACACAAAACATGTGTTTAGAATTTATAGTAGCAAAAATACTCTTCCTCCTCATTTATTCATATATCATACATTCATTGTAAAAATATCACCATTATTATATCACTATAATATAATAATATATTTTATCAAAAAAAATAAAATATCAATTTTTAATAATTGTCACATTAAAAAATTTCTCCATCTATAACCACATAAAATGAATATTTTTCTTATCATATAAATCAATAATTAATTATTCACAAATAATATTACAGAATCGCAATACTGGCAACCAGGCCGTTCCCAGGAAAGAGGAGGCTTTCCAATAAGAATTTCTCCTTACTGGCGCGCAATTAGGTGACCAAACCTCTCCTTAGACAGAACTTTCTAGACATTACCAATAATGTTAACTAGTAATATTATTAAAATAATATGAATCATTGATCTGATAATGGGAAATATTGTGTGGTGATAATTATTGAAACAACGATAATATAAAATATCAACATAGCAATTATTGAATCAATAAAATAAAATATTGAACATTAATTACTGTAACAATTATTGAGTAATGCCTTTTTACGAAAAAATTATCATGCTTCATGAATAGTACTCGTGAATAGTAACTCGTAAATAATAACTCATGAATAGTAATTATAAAAAAATTAATACTTTTATTTCATAAAATTCGGGGTCTTACAGTTTTGAAGGACTCAAATTCGCCAATAAGGTCGTTATGCATGCTGCTAAACATGGTAAACTACGCACACCGATCCTTCTTGACCCATTCATCGTAGGTTTGTTTGTCTCGACAGTGATGAACATTGGTGCCCTCTTCAGGTGGTTAAATAGTGGTAATTAAAGTTTCAAGTACATCTAACTCATTAAACAGATATTGAATTTTCTTCGACCAAAGGTAATAATTTTTAACATCCAATTTTTCACCTTTGTTAAGGTCAGCAATCACATTTTTAGAGGTCATTTCAGTACAATAAGGTTGCACGAAATATAAATATTAGCACACATAATAATTTTGTCATTAAATCCCAAGTAATCACAATTATTTAGTCTATGGATAGAAATCGAAAAATCACTAAGCTCATAATCATCATTCTATGTCATAAAATAAATAATTTTGATTAATTTTATTTTATATGAAAAAATCCAAATAGCCCATTACAACAAAAAAAAAAGGACGAGGTTTATGAAACAAAAAACCCTATTGATAATTTAATTGTTCTTTGGGAGATAAAATCAATTAATTGAAGAACAAGTGCAAAATTACATTCCCTTACAAGGCTTCGATATAAATACATCAATACCAAAATTTTACCTCAAAGATTCCTACTACATCAATCTAATAATAAAATTGGGAATGCTGCACTTATTTTCTTTTAAATATTTTATCTCAAGTCTCTATCACAATCCCATCCCCAAAAATAATTAAATATCAATCCTTTTTAGTCCATCCAAAGCACTATACAATAATAAATATGGGGTATGTGCATGAATAGACCCATCATAGATCGCACTAGGAAGCCGGATGTATTTGATCAAGTTCTAAGGGAACGAACGCAACAAATATGCGCAATAAACATAATATTTACATATAAATATGCAACAATAAATGTTAAATAATATTCAATGGTACTCAAAATTGACCAAATATTTTTCTAATAGTATGTATACATGAAAATATAATATTATGATTTTTCTAGATTTTTTGAATTTTTTTTACTATTTAATGCAATTATTTTTCAAATTAATAATAACTAATAGTAAAATAATTTAATATACTAAAACAATCCAATTATCAGTACCAAAAGTGGAGAACTTGTAAACATGCTTCTAAAAGCGCACAAAAAAAATGTGGGCAAAAAAATAAAATTCTGGACTATTTTAAAACCATTTTTAATGCACTTTAAAAAAATTAAAAACAATTTGAAAAAACTTAAATATGAATTAGGGTTTGCATTTTCTCTCAAAATACAAATTCGATTGCAACGAAAATTTTGCAGGTGTCTTAACATGTAAAAGGACTACATCATACTGTATTTTCAGCCTCTAATATGTACTATAGCATATTATGCTATTAATTTCATATATCAAGTTTTATTTGAAAAATCATAAATAATGACAGAATATTTATGTGAAACCCTAGATTTTATGAATAAATAATTAATTTTCTGGAAATAATTTTTTATATTATTATGTGAATTTGAGATAATGTTATAGTTGTAGGTAATATTTATAAATTTTGCAAAGTATGCAAGTTGTCATATTATATTCGATTGGTCGGGGAATATTCGTTTTAAACAAGAAATATTCGTACGACGACACAATCATTGGTGAACCCCACAACAAAATTATTTTCGGAATGAGAAAACGACAAAAATATTTTATTTAAAATAACGGTGGAAGTTTTACCGTTGATACTGTTGAACTACTCGGTAGTAAAAGTATAGTAATACGCGTTATTGCATAGTAGCACATGGTATTGATTATTGATATTTATGTGAGAAGTCACTCAGTTTTGTTCAATTATTGCTACAATAGTTGCTGCATAGTATCTCACATTATTTGATTCAATTATTGTTAATTTAGAAGTTTTGTTTTATTCGTAATAAAATAGAAACATCTTTTTATATAAAATAGAATACTTTATTAAAGTTATTCTATAAATAGAATATATTATATTCTATTATGCATAGTGTTTTGCATAGTAAAATCTTTTTATATAAAACAGAATACTTTATTAAAGTTATTCTATAAATAGAATATATTATATTTTATTATGCATAGTGTTTGCATAGTTCCCGCATAGTGTTTGTATAGTAAAAATCTTTTTATATAAATAGAATATATTATATTTTATTTAAAAAAAATTCTTTAAATATGGACCTTCATATTAAAGTAAATCAATCTGGACTGTTCATGGATTAGTTACTATGCATTCCATTTTCCTATAAATAGAAGCTCATTCCTTCATTATTTTCTTACGAATTCACTGAACTCTAGAGAGAGAAACTATAGAGAGAGACTATAGAGAGATAGAAGAAAAATTTTCTGCTACTTCACTACTCTTATATCAAGTATTATTTTACGGTAAGAGATATTATTCTTTTATATTCAAGAAGATAACTTTTGTTATTCCATTTCTTTATTGTTCTGTTGGAATAACATATATGTGAGCGCTACCCTATACTTGGTGACATTCTTCTATTATTCTGTCTTTATTATTCTGTCGAAATATCTTGTCTGTGCTATACGCCGGACCTGGTTCTATTTTTATTATTTTGTCTTTATTATTCTGTCAGAATATTCTCTCTGTGCTATACGCCGGACCTGGTTCCATCATTTATTATTCCGCATTTATTATTCTATTGGAACATCCTGTCGGTGTGAATTTTACCTGACCTGATTCCATTATTATTATTCTGTTGGGATAACCATCTATGCGAAGTACCGGATGCGTGGTGATATCTTTTGTTATTTCATTCGGTATTATACTCAGTTGATTAAAATTTTGACTTCTATACTCCATGAAATTAGTGGAATATCTTTGATATTTGCGCTTCATCCAATATCTTTTCATGAAAATATTTTTCTGAGCATTCTTGAATTTTACTCTACAAAGCAGTATCATGTTGACAATTTGGACGTTATTGGTCCTGGATAAATTAATTCTGAAACTTATTTTATTGAATTCTTATATCATTGTCATCATCCTCATGTTTATGTTATGTTGAAAGTCATCTGTGGCCTGTAGTGCATAGATGGACTTGGTATGATTATGACCAGGGATTATTCGGTATAATCATGACCGTAATGTTACAAATGATGTGAAAATTAAAAGTCCTCATTGGCCCGTAGTGCATTGATGGACAGTTTTTGGTATGATTATGGCTATGGATTCTCTTCGGTCCAGGGAGAAAAGATGAATTATTTTATGGCATGATCAGGACCGTTGATAAAAACATGATTATCTTTGGCCTGTAGTGCATGAATAATTCGTGGTCGTGATACTAAAGAATATCCTTAGCATGTAGTGCAGGGATGATTTAATGATGTGGATTATTTATTGTGCTGAGTATCAGCGATAAAAGTGATGAAAAACTTTTTAAATCATAAAAGATAGTAGATTCTATTCTCTACTTGACTCTTTTAATGGATTGCTTGTTCCGATGTAGTTAAACTTGATGTCTATTATATTTTATCAGTTTAACATTGTTGGAGGCTAATGATAATTTTTTCTGCATTATCTTAGTCATAATATTTCTTACTGGGCTAGTTGAGCTCACCCTTTCTTCACTGTTCTCTTCAGGAAATGAGAATATAGATGGGACGAGTCGAGGAACGGAATGATGGTCCAGAGAATAGCATTATATAGTAGTCCTTACTATTCTGTGAAATAGTGTGATAATAATTATAATGAGGACTCCTTTTGAGTTTGTATAATCTCTAGTAGATAATATTTATATTCAAACTCACAGTTTATGTTTTGTCGTATTATACACGACAGTGGTATTAGTAAGTTGTATTTGAAATCTGTACCATGTATCTGGCGACCCAAGATAGGTGATGTATACCTAATTTTGGGGGCGTCACAATTTATGTGAGATTAAGCATAACCTGGCTTTGATACCAATGTTAGAAATTTAAATAGAAACTAACGCATAAATAATACTTAAATATGAATCGGTAAGTATCCACGAAGTGGAAGCTGTTAAACCGAATGTCAAATCTACAAGCAACACCACGAACACATCTACAACGATCTTTCGTACTTCTCGTCAATATATAGTGGTTACAAGCAATTAATGTGAACAAACTAATTAGGCGTTTACACCAAGTACACTCAAGCTTATTGATGGAAGCTTGGAAATACTAGAAAGAGAATTTAGAGAGAAACTGTATAAGAAAAATAATACGTTATTTTTTTTTCTTAGCCCTATACATAATAGGATTCAGTATTTCACTACTAGAAAAACAAGAATATGTGACAAAATTTTGCAATAATTTTAAAAACAATCACAAAAGATAGTAATTTGTGATGGACTTTTTAAGCAATCACAAAATAATACTACCTCCGTCCCACAATAAGTGTTTTTTTAGGCTTAATATTTTTTCTCAAAATAAATGATGTGTTAGAACTCCAATACAATTTTTACAATATTTTCTCATATATGCCCTTATTCTTTCAATGATATTTATTGCATCTTTCAATCACTACAATTAAATGACACTTATTAACTCTTCAACTTCAAAAAAAATATATTAAGGATATTTTTGTCATTTTAACTTGTGTATTGGTATGCGTGATTTAAGCTAAAAAAACACTTATTATGGGACGGATGTAGTAGTATATATGATGGCTCTTAGTGATGACTAATTGTGCCATCAATGTATTATAATTATGATGGTCATTTCAATCACACCAAATTTTTCACGCAAAATAAATTTTTTTTTATGACGCACTAAGTCATCACTTATAGATATACCCTTTTCGTGATTGCATTTAAACTATCACTAATATTTTAATATAAGAAATAATCAAAACAATATTTTATGGCGGTCGTGACAATCATTAAAAAGATAGATTTTTGTGACGACTTTTATTTGCAATTTCAAAAAGAATGTATTTTGTGATGGAATTTTCAAGTCGTCACAAAACAATAAAATATATGATGGCTCTTAGTGATAACTAATTTTATCATTATTATAGAGTATTTGCGAATGTCATTGCAATAACCAAATCTTATTTGGAAGTAATTTTGTTTAGTAAATCAACTCACATATGTTTCATTTTATATTTTGTTTTAAAATTATAATCATGATCTGAACTTTGATCTAATGGTAGATTCACGTTCTTACATTTGATCCTTAAAGTCTTAATTTTTTTTTGTGATGACTTTGACAATCACAATAGATTATATGTTAATGTGATTCTATTAATCATCACAAAAGCACTAAGCGTTTGCGTGATTGCCAAAACCATCACGTAAAACCTTTCATGATGAGCGTATACAAGACGGCTATTGTAATGTTTAAAGTCATCACGTAAACCTTTCGTAATGATTTTCCTACTTTTTATGATGAATAAGTCTACAACGAACTAAATCAGAAAAATTATCTCATATAAAATCCTAACCATATCACGTATTATTTAAAATACTTCCAAATGATATGAGACTTGAGACTTCCAAGTTCCAATACTTATTACGTTATCCAATATCCAATATCTAATATCCATTATTCATACACAAGTGAATGCCAATGATCTAATGGTCCGACCCGATCAATTACCAACGGTTTGATTACTTGCTGGATTCTTATATCCCAAAGAAAAGTATATATGATGTAATTTTTATATATTTTTTCCCGGTAGAGATCCTTTAGTTATCTTGAGGAATGAGGACCAAAATTGAGTCTGACAATTTTAAAAATAAATTTATCTCAGTTTTCTCGTGAGCCTGTAATAGTAAACAGCTCAGGTCTCTATATATTGTGAAAATGCTCTCAAACATCTCTATGGATGTTATGCAAAAATGGATGCTGTTTCAGATTTTAGGTATATGCAGATAACATCTAATATGTTACCACAAAAACACAACAAATTCATGCAAAGGAGGGTAATAAAGTCCCCTTTAAATTTCTTCATTACCTATCAAGGCATTAATTAACAAAACCCAGAAGAAAGAAATAAGCATCAAGAAGAATTACTATAAATACTACTATAGCTTCATACTATTATATAGCAGTACTAGTTCATAATAGACATAGGAATCAGGGAGCTCATTGAATAAGATGAACCCACCATGGTTAAACCTTCAAAACTCCCTTCAGAAAACTGACCATTAAAACTATCAAATCCTTCTTGACCAATCAACTCATTAGAATTAGAATTTGACTGATGATCATGGGGTTGCCGTGGCTTCTTATTCCTTTTCTTCTTCTCATAAGCTATCCCTCTAGCCTTGGCCTGAGAATCCCTCACCTCCCTCAAATACAACCGGACGGCCCGTGCGCCGAACGGGTTCATCTCAGGGGACCCACCGTGCTCTTCGAATGCCGCACGAAGACGGCCCACTAGAGCGTCTAGGCTACCCCAGGCTTGTTTGAGTGGGCAAGGGCACGGTGCTGGCGGGTGAGGGCAGCCAAAGAAGGGACAGCTGTTGGTGTGGACTTTTGTTTTGCCAAATTGGTCGAGGTACCGGAGAAACTCTAGTACGTGGGCTCCGCTGCACCGGGAGAGAGTGAGTGGGGGGCGGTGGTTTTTTAGGTATTGACCCAATGTGTTCCAGTCTCGGCGTTTTTGGGACTCGTAACGGCTGAACGGTGGCGGTGGTGGTGGTGGTGGAGAGTGATGACCGTTTGGAATGTAGGTGTTGTAGTTGGCTTCAGAGTTAGTGGCGGTGGTGATGGTGGTGGGGTTGCACCGGTTAATATGGGCAGCTGCGGCGGCTACTGCAGCTGACATGATTATCTCTCTTTTTTTGCTATATTTTGCTTTGTTGAATTGAATGAGGTATGAGTTTACAAGCGTTTGTAACTATTTTGTGGCTATATATATATATATATATATATATATATATAGATTGAGATAGTTTAATAGAAGGAGCTAGAGACTGGAGTGTACTTTGGCAGTGCAAGTTTGTTTGAAGGTGGAGTGAGAAGTTATAGAAAGGGAGAGAGTGTTGAAGGGTGCAAGGAAATTGAATGAAGGTGGTGGGAAAATAACTTCATATCTTTCTTGGCGTTTGTATATTTATTAAAACATAGAATGAAACAGAAAACTGAAATGAATAATAAATATTTATATTATAATTACAGTAATAAACATTAAATTGGATAACTATAAGTAAAGAAATGGAATAGATCAGAAGAAAATAGAACTGTAATATATGAGTTATTTCGTACCTTCTTCCAATAAAATAATCATAGTATTTTAAAATGAGTCATTCTATTGTAAGTTTTATTCTTTCCATGCAAATGTATCATTAGACCAGAGAAAAATAGAGTTGGAAATGAAAATGAAGAGGAGGGAGGAGGGGGATTAAGCTAGGGGGACAAGGGCAGGTCCCATGCACCTATAGGCTATAGCGAAGTGGACAGATTGAATATCACTTCAACTTGTTTTTTCTACCCATTTCCTTTCCTTTCAAAAGCTGTCATCTCCTCTGTAGATCTCTTTTCACTGGTATTGTCCATTCCTTTGGGTATAAAAGTACTTTTCATGTACAAGTACTAGGACTACAAGTAATAATTTTGCATGGGATGTTACTTCTTCCATACATTTACCTATTCTATTCTATTCTTATTATTATTATTGCATCTGTTGCTGCATGTGGTAAGTCTGACCCTATTATTCAACCAATCCTTTGCTACTACCCCTCTTATATCTTTATAAAAAAGAAAATTCACAAAAAAATTTATTAATTATATAATGACATAATATTTTAAAATTTGTTATTATAATTTTGCCTAAACAAACTATATGCTTGCTTAAGTTCCTGATTAATGTAATTTATGCCTTGTATTAAATTTCTGTTTTCAGTTATCCTAAATAATTTTTGCAATACAGGAATAGGAATTGACATTAATTGTATTAAATTCTAAAAAGAAGAATGCATTAATTTTCACATTATTTTTGTTATATTTTTACATGAAGAATCCACAAATTAGCACAAGTGTTAATTTTTTATTAATTAATATGCGAATTTTACGTGTAAAAATATCAAAAAAAAATGACATAAAATTTAGTTGTCTTTGTCTAACTAAATCTGAATTGAGTGACAGAGGAGGGAGAATTGGTGTCCTTTGGCTGACAGATTTGATGTGCAGTTGTTGTTCTCATTGGCTGTCTGGCAACAAAGCAGGGTAAAAAGAAGGATCGGAAAGATTACATCTTGTCAAATCTGAAGAAAAGATGTCCTTTCGTTTTTTGTCCACTAGTTAGAAGTTTTACCTTAAATTTTTTTTTTAAAAAAAACAAGAAGTTTAGGCCTTTTTTGTGTAAGTTTAATTTAAAATAGCTTATAGTTTATTTATTAGCTTATTTTAACCAGCTTATTTAATAAATTGGATTATCTTGTTTGCTGCAGTTTTATTAAAACAGCTTAATTTATATGGTAATAAACTATTATAGTGTTTGTTATGTTTAACAAATAACTTAAAAATATGTGCTTAAAATGTTCAACAAGTTAAAAAATAAGTGCTTACATATTAAGTGCTTCCGTAAATTGTACTCAACTTATAATTTATTTTATATAAATTATAACAAACACTATTTTTTTAACATATACTACTCTACTTTAAAATAAGTTGTGACAAACATGACCTCAATCAATCAATCAAAAAGGCCTGTTTTTATTCTTCACTCGTTTAGTATTGTGTAGAACTGAGCAAATAATCAAATTAGAACCGAAATTGTACCAAAAATTGTACGAACCGCACCTAATTAAAACTGCACCAACGGTTCTGACGTATGTGGCTGGTTTTAGCTGAGTTGAATAACTAAATTTACGGTTCCGGTTTGGTTACTAATCAAAACCGCACGCATAAAATCGAAACCGCACCATGTGTGTGTATATATGTATTATCTCTAGTAATTCTAAAATTACTTTTCACTTGAACTCGCTCAGAGAAAATTTCAGTCTTGCATTGTCATTTTTTCACCAATTGAAAGAAGATGTTAGAGGTTATAGAGTCAAAAATTAAGCAATTGAGTTTTGGAATTTCGAATTTGTTTAATGCGTTATTGGAGGGGCTTATAGTTATAGTTGAGGGGCTCGAGCACTTGATGCATTAGTTAATGTGAATCCTATAATAGTAATAGTCTAATAGATTATTTTTCAAATCAGGTATAGTTATGATTATATTCTATAAGTCCTCCCTACAATATATGAGATAGAATATCATTCTATCTCCAGTATATACTTTTAATTTTTGGGGAACTAGATAAACATTCTTGCTTGTTATCGAATATATGGTCTCCGTTATTTTATATAGCGTATGCTTTAGTTTAAAAGCATGCTTGATATAATTCCCATTGTCGGCTTTGTCACTAAGTTAATTGCTCGATGTAAGTTTTATATTAAATTTTATTGAAGGCTTAGACTTTTTGTTGTTTCAATTGGTTTTGGAACCGAAACCGAATCAATTAAAACCGCACCGTACCAATCACAAGTGGTTTCGAGTGCGGTTTTGAATTTTTCAAACTGCACCTAAGCGGTTTCGGATACGGTTTGGATTTCAAACCGCACCATGCTCACTCCTAGTAGTGTGGATGGCACGTGGGTCATACAAATCTTAGCTGCGAATCCCCCTTTTATTTTTTTAATTCATTTTACTGATTTAATTAATTGGTTAATTACTCATTTGTTTAATTTATTTTTATTTTTTTAGAAAACACCAAACCCAGCTACCTCTTAAAAAAGTCATGGAAATTACATACAATCTTCTTTAAGTCACGGGTTGGCGTGCATGTGAATTTTTTTCAGAACACTTTATGGTTAGTGATGTTATACTAGTGCGATATAAGCTTCTTTAATAACGGGAGAAAAAAGTGCTTAGGCTTTTTCGTTTTTTAAGCTTTCTTTTGTAAATGGAGAATAATGAAAAATAGAAAGCCTTAAATATGAAAAAAAGAAATAGAACGTTAGGTGTATAGTGCTTGTTCGTCTATCGTTTTAGAGAATGTTTCAAGAATTTTATTATTTTATAAATAACTTATTTTAAATGCAACTTATTTAAGTCATAAACATTGTGTTTGAAGTTTAAACGCAACTCTACAAATGTGGTGAGTTGCATTGAATTTTCAAACACACCGAACACTATCGTTTCAAACATTTTAAATGCCGGTAATCGAACATATCCATAAAATATCATGACAAAAAAATTTGAAAAGGGAGCTCACATTTCCCAATAAAAAAATATAAAAAAAGATATTATTTTGCTTGTTGTATGTAAAATTCTACAATATATAAAAGATACAACTTTGTAAGCCCGAGCACGAAGCACAATTTGCAAAATATCACTATTGAAATTGCAATATTCCAATCACTTATCTCAACACGTTTTTGATTATTATGTATACTAATTGATAACTCGTGCAATTCACGAGCTAGTTTAAATAATAAATTGACATATGATAAACGGATTGCTTATATCGTGCTCGACGACGCATATTTCGATGACTCCTATCACTTTCTGACTCACGCTCCACCCTTTTTCTGGAAGCCTCCCCCTTGCGACGTTGCGAGCACCTCTTCGATCTATGAGAAACCATATAATACATGTATACAAAAATATATAGAGGCTGACATGCAAATATGAAGACGCAACCAATTGCAAATATGAAATTGGTAGCAAAATATAATGATCAAAACATTCAATTCTCATATTCTCATGGCAGCTAGTCAGCTATGGGATAAGTTTTGTTTAGTTTTAATTTTTTAATTAAAATACTATACAACATATGTCCTCATACATGACATGAAAGAGTACAAATGATGAACTTGATGCTCATAATATATCCTTGAGGTTTGTCAAGTTACTCTTTAAAGCAGTTGTACTTTGAATTTAGGACCTCTCAAGTTAGAAGATGAGATTACATATAATGTTAATGACTAACGCACAGAAAACAATGAAGGTTTAGACAGACATATCAATTGTAAGTATGATGATTTGAAACATTAATGCTACATAAAACACATATTTTGGCAATCCTTGGTTTGATAGGCATATTATATTATATACTAGTTCTATAGTGGCTTCAGACTTTTTGGGTTTTCTACATTGAACTAAACCTTGAAGCTAGAAAATGCTTGAATTCAAATGCATATCCTTGTTATTATTCAAGTTTCAGATGCAATGTGCTAGTTTATGATGTGTTGGCATGAATTCTATAACCTGTGATTTTCTGAAGGAGTTTACCATCACTGGTCATAAGTAGATCCAAAGCAAAATATTCCACAAAAAATTGTGTATTATGTTTCATGGTCTGCCGGTATAATGTGTGCAACAAAGCATGCCAAGTTTAATCAGCAGCACATGCACAATGATATGTTTGTCCATCTAGAGAAACAACATGTAGGAAGTTAAAGTCAAAAATCAAAAATTAAGATTTAGCCAAACAGCAACACTTCATACCTTTTCCAAATTCTAAACTTTGACCACCAAATACACGTTGATAAATTTTTCCATCTTCATTCTGAGAAAATGGTAACCCATAGTTCTCAAGATCTATAATAACTTTTGGAGCTTCCCTGCACATATATTGAATATCACCTGTAGAAACACAATCGCAAGACATCACAATAGATTTGATTAAATAACTTTCAGAGATGTTAAGTCTCCTTGAACACAAGGGACCAGAGGGGAGGGGGGCTGATGTTACCATGACTACAGATCATAAGAAACATTGTTTATGTGTAAATTATTAGGAATTGAGGAGTGTCCATTCAAACAATATCACCTTACCTAACCAATCACTTCCCTTAACTGTGCCATACATGTGCAACATTTATACTACCATGTGTTAAGGAATTAAGTTAATGCAAACCGCACAATAAAATAAAAAGAGATAAAATAACACAAGATTTAATGTGGAAAATCCTTAAAAGAGAAAACTAAGAGGTCAAACTCTGAATCTCTATTATATCAAAATAATAGGCTTACAATAATCCTCACAAGTTTTACGCCTTAAAAAAATTGAGATTTCACAAAATCGCGACACAACTTTTTGCATGGACTAAAAGCTGTTAAACCTTCTCACTCACAATACAATTTTTCTGCACAGAATATAAAAGCTGCAAAAACCCTCCCCTCACAAAAACACAAAACCCACACACACCATCTCTCAACTCGTAGGATGCTACATGACTTTTAATTGTACTACACTTCAACAACTAAACATAATACTCTGTTTATAGAGTACCCCACATATCTCTTCTTCCTATTCAAAATAGGACACTTCTAAATTAAAATTCCTACTACAAATTGATTTCTTTCTAAAATAATACTCCTATTAAAAATAGAAGTTCTTCCTTTTCATATTAACAAATTCATTGCAAGTATATTGGTAGAATAACAAATGCCTATTGAATTCATTGCAAGTATATTAGTATAATAACAAATTTCCACTTGCTTATAGGATTGTAAAAAAAATAAGGCATCACCTTAAATTACTTTCTGATATTCGATGAGTATATATCAAACTCCGAGGATCTTTAGCTTCACAAATAAAGAAATTTTAATTGAAATGAAACTTGCAAAATTAAGACAATTTTACTGAGAAATTGTAATCCACTAAAGTGAAACCAAAGCTTAAAAATATCCCAACTTATACTTTTGTTTGTGTGACAAAGAAGAAAAATTAAGATTTCTTAACTTGGTCATGGGAACGGGCATGGACAAAATTGAAGAGGTCTGCTCCACAGTCTACACTCCAAGCATTTGTAACATATTATATGAAGTTGAGAGGAAGAAGACTTGGATTCTCCATCTTCCCAGTTCGAATAGTATACATATTGATGTTAATGTATTCTAAGAAATTAGTTGATGTCAAATTCAGCCAGTGAATACCTCTTTGAAACCCCTAATTGTTCTACCCTGAGTTCTATGGTGTATATATTGTATACATATTAGTATATCAATGTTTTAAACCTCCATTGTTGCTTCTTCCTTTTTTTCAAAGTCCCACATTAGTCCCCCCCCCCTTTCTAACTTGATAGGGTATACAATTATATACATGTTATTTCAATCTACCAAGTCGTACAATAGAATGCACAACTCTTTTACCCTCTGCCACATTCATGAATAATTAATTTTGGATATGAAAATATTAAATTTAGAAGCTTATTTGAAAGGACTCTATATTAAATTTAGAAGCTTACTAAATTCATGGAGTATGCTTAATTATTAATGCAACTCTATAAGCAACAAGTACCATCTATATATTTTGTGGAAGTAAACCCAATGAACTTTTTTGTGATTAAAATACATTTTGAAGTAAAGTGGTGTTTGCTAAAATCGAGTAATTAAGATCTGAAAGGTTGATAAATTTTAATAAATTAGATTATCTGAATTTAAAAAACTGTTTGATAACTAAAAAGTGTAAAACATCTGAATGACACTAGTTTACCATTTTAATCCTTGAGTTATTTAAAAATTTTATTTGAATGATCTTAAAATTTGAAATTGAAGGAGTACAATATTTATTGAGACTATTTTTGTCCATAAATTTTAAATAAACTATTAAGAGACAGCTCTTAAAGATTTTAAAAGTTTTGTTGTATTCAATCAAGACATTTAAAGACTTTATAAAAGTTTACTGGTATTCAATTATAATTTTTTTAATGTCTTTAAAAGTTAGGTGGTATTGAATTAAGATTTTTACAAAATCTATAAAAGTATTTTGGTATTCAAAAAATCATAGATTTTTCAGATTTTTATCAAATGGTAGAGTTTGACAAATTTTAGAAGAAAAATTATAACTATCAACCCATATCCAAAGTCTAACATCGTCTCTAATAAGGCTGTAAAATGAGCAAACAGTTCAGGCTCGATTCGTACTCGGTCGACTAAAAGTTCGATTCGAGCTCGACTCAAAATTCGATAAATTACTCGAACCACCTCAAATAATATTTTTTTTATTGATATTCAGATCATATTCGTTTGAAAAGTCCAAACTGTTCGGACTCGATTCAAAATCGTGCTCGACTCGGTAGTTAAATGAGCCTTAATGAAACTTTATTTTATACTCGATAAATTTTGTGAACAAAATCTGAACAATTCAATACTCGGATCGACTCGGTTCGTTTACACCCTTAGTCTCTAAGGGGGGTGTATTCAATTAAGACTTTTAAAAATTTTAAAAGTTTGGTTGTATTCAATCAAGAAATTTAAATAGTTTATAAAAGTTTAGTGGTATTCAATTACAACTTTTATAATGTCTTTAAAAGTTAGATGGTATTGAATTAAGATTTTTACAAAGTCTATAAAAGTATTTTGGTATTCAAAAAGTCATAGACTTTTCAGATTTCTATCAAATGGTAGAGTTTGACAGACTTTAGAAGAAGAATTATAACTATTAACCCATATCCAATGTCAAACCTCATCTCTAAAGATTTTTAAAGACTTCCAAATAAACACAAAAGTGGATAAAACAAGTTATTAATTGGACTTTGTCTTTTATTGGGTTAAACTAATTATTTATTTTATATAGGCTAATAAATATTAATATGTGATGGATAAATAATTTAGTAAAATTTGGGCCATAAAAATAATTGGATTTATTATAATAAGAGAATTAACAAGATATATATGAATAAGTAAACAAATAACTTAATACCTAATCTGAATTGATGAGGAAAAAAGTAGCCGTTCGAAAGCTTTCAATAGAAAGATGAAAGAGATTTGTTCAACAAAGGTGAGATAAAATCATGAAACTCTCATATCAGTTGTAAAGATTATGTATGTATAATATATGAAAATAGAAAATATATGATGTGTATGTGTATGTTTTGTTTTTTAGTTTTCTAACATTTTAAACGAAGAAAATTACTGTTAATTTTTGAGACATTGTCCATATTCGTCTTCAAGTGTCTTTGGTGTATCGTAGTGAACTAATGTAACATGTGGTTGTATTCCTGCATGACAAAAAGCGTATGCATATGCATAAAGTATATATAGCTCAATGAAAAGTGAGCTTAATTTTTATATTGTGTTTGTAGTTTCTAAAGTTTTATTGGTATCCGAGTATCCAAATGTATCATGAAATGAGAAGAATAATATAAACGCTTTCAGCATATATAAAATCTCATGCCACAATAATATAATGAGATTTACTCTAGTTCATGAAAAAAGAGGAAGAGGTTATACACATGGGCTAATTAACAATTAATATAAGTTGCAAGATATATTAGAAGTATACAAAAGTCTATCACAGTCTTGATAAAAAATTTATAAAAGTCTGTTACTTAATTCATGGAGTCTATAAAAGTCATTTTAAAAAAGTCTTTAAAGTCTTTGAAAGTCGTTAAAATCCCACAAAATCTATAAAAGTTTGTCACTTAAAAAAGTCTTTCAAAATCTTAATTGAATACACCCCTCTAAAGACTTTTAAAGACTTTTAAATATTAAATACAAAGGGGGAAATTCGAATTGTATGACCCCAACTTTTAAAAATAAAGATGAATTTTCTATAAATATTATTTTTGAATATTATGGAATGAATTTGATATAATGTTATAGTTGTGGGTAATATTTATAAATTTTGCAAAGTACGCAAGTTGTTTTATAATATTCGATTGTTCGGGGAATATTCATTTTAACAGGGAATATTGGTACAATGACACAATCATTGGTGGAGCCCACAACGGAATTATTGTCGAATTAAGAAAACGACAAAAATACTTTATGAAAATAACAGCGGAAGTTTTACCGTTAATTGTTGAAACATCCGGTGTTAAAAGTACATTAATACGCGTAATTGCACAGTAGCACACGGTATTGATTATTGATGCTTACGTGAGAAGTCACTCAGTTTTGTTCAATTATTGCTACAGTAATTGCTGCATAATATCTCACGTTATTTGATTCAATTATTGTCAATATTTTATATATTATTAAATCAGTAATTGAGACGAAAAAGTTATAAATATTATTATTTGCAATATTAACTGTAAAACCCCAATTTTTTGAATAAAGATGAATTTTCTATAAATATTATTTTTAAATATTATGGAGTGAAATTGATATAATGTTATAGTTGTGAGTAATATTTATAAATTTTGTAAAGTACACAAGTTGTTATATAATATTCGATTGGTCGGGGAATATTCATTTTAACAGGGAATATTCGTACAACGACACAATCATTGGTGGACCCCACAACAAAATTATTGTCGAATTGAGAAAACGACAAAAATATTTTATGAAAACAACGGCGGAAGTTTTACCGTTAACTGTTGAAACAACCGGTGTTAAAAGTACAGTAATACGCGTGGTTGCATAATAGCACACGATATTAATTATTGATGCTTACGTGTTAAGTCACTCAGTTTTGTTGGTATTATTAATGTAATAATATAAAAAATCTTTTTATATAAAACAGAATACTTTTATAAAGTTATTCTATAAATAGAATATATTATATTCTATTATGCATAGTGTCTGCATAGAATTTTGCGTAGTAAAATCTTTTTATATAAAATAGAATACTTTTATAAAGTTATCTGTTTTATTAGACAATAATTAGAATATATTATATTTTATTATACATAGTGTTTGCATAGTGCCTGCATAGTATTTGCATAGTAAAATCTTTTATAAAGTTATTCGGTTTATAAGATTATAAATAGAATATATTATATTTTATTTAAAAGATTTTGCTTTAAATATGGGCCGTCAGATTAAAGTAAATCAATCTGGATCGTGCATGAGTTAGTTACTATGCAGTCCATTTTTCTATAAATAGAAGCTCATTCCTTCATTATTTTCTTACGAATTCACTGAAACTCTAGATAGATAAACTATAGACAGAAAGAAGAAATTATTCTGCTACTTCACTACTTATATATCCAGTACTCTTTTTCTTAAGGTAGGGAATATTATTTGTTGTACTAGTAAGGGGTGTTATTCTTTTGTATTCATGAAGAGAACTTATGTTATTCCATTCTTTATTATTCTGTTGGAATAACCTGTATACGCGGGCTACCCTATACTTGGTGACATTCTTCTATTATTCCGTTTTTATTATTTTGTTGGAATATCATGTCTATGCGTTTTACGCCGGACCTGGTTCCGTCTTTATTATTATTCTGTTGGAATATCCTGTCTGTGCGAATTTCGCAGGACCTGATTCCGTCCTTATTAGTATTCTGTTGGAATAACCTGTCTATGCGAAGTACCGCATGCATGGTAATTTCTGTTGTTATTCCATTTTTTTATTATTCTGTTGGAACATCCTGTCGGTGCGAATTTCGCCTGACCTGGTTCTGTTATTTAGTATTCTGTTGGAATAAACTGTCTATGCGAAGTACCACATGTATGGTAATTTCTTTTGTTATTCCATTCTTTATTATACTCAGTTGGTTAAAGTTTTAACTTCTATACTTAATGAAATTAGTGGAATATCCTTGATATTTGCACTTCATCTAGTATCTTTTCATAGAAATATTCTTCTGAGCATTCTTGAATTTTACTCTACAAAGTAGTATCATGTTGATAATTTGGACATTATTAGTTCCTGTATAAATTAATTCTTGAACTTGTTTTATTGAATTCTTATATCATTGTTATCATCCTCATGTTTATATTTTTTTGAAAGTCATCTGTGGCCTGTAGTGCATAGATGACTTGGTATGATTATGACTAGGGATTATTCGGTGTAATCATGACCGTAATATTACAAATGATGTGGTAAAAGTCCTCATTGGCCCGTAGTACGTTGATAGACAGTTGTTGGCATGATCATGACCATTATTGAATACACAAATATTCTTGGCCCGTAGTGCATGGATAATTGTGGTCGTGATACTAAAGAATATCATTGGCCGTACTGCAGGGGTGATTCGATGATGTGGATTATTTATTAAGCTGAGTCCCAGCGATAAAAGTGATGAAAAACCTTT
The DNA here is from genome assembly GCA_020205505.1 of Panax japonicus. Taxonomy (NCBI): domain Eukaryota; kingdom Viridiplantae; phylum Streptophyta; class Magnoliopsida; order Apiales; family Araliaceae; genus Panax; species Panax japonicus. Next base: position 55,148,237 of record CM035109.1, read on the forward strand.
TAAATCATAAAAGATAGTAGATTTTATTCTCTACTTAACTCTTTTAATGGATTGCTTGTTCCGTTGTAGTTAAACTTGATGTTTGTTATATTGTATCAGTTTAACACTGTTTAAGGTTAATGATAATTTATTCTTCATTATCTTAGTCATAATATTTCTTACTGGGCTAGTTGAGCTCGCCCTTTCTTTCACTGTTCTCTTCAGGAAATGAGAATATAGCTGGGACGAGTCGGGGAACGGAGTGATGGTCCTAGATGGTGCATTAGTAGTCTTCACTATTCTGTGAAATAGTGTGATAATAATTGTAATGAGGACTCTTTTTGAGTTTGTATACTCTCTAGTAGACAATATTTGTATTCAAACTCACAGTTTATGTTTTGTCGTATTGTAAACGACAGTTGTATTATTAAGTTATATTTGAATTTTATACCATGTATTTGGCGACTTAAGATGGGTGATGTATACCTAATTTTTGGGGCGTCACATTAACGATATCTAGAAGGTCGGTTAAGGAGAGGTTTGGTCACCTAATTGCGCGCCAATATGGAGAAATCCTTATTGGAAAGCCCCCTCTTTCCTAGGAACGACCTGGTCGATTAATATTATGAATTATAATAATGATGATATATGTTGTTAAAATTATTAATGTGATTTTTTTTATGAGGTATTTGTGTAAGTTTTGCTTATTTTATGAACCCCCATGTAAGGCCCCAACTTTTTATAAATGAAGATTTAATTTCCTCTATTTATTATTTTAAAATAGTAAGGGTTGAATTGATTAATGTGGTTAGTTGTGGGTAAAATGCGCAAATATTTTAAATAAGCAAGTGGTTATAAAATACTCATTATTGTCGGGGAATATTCGTTTGGTCGTGGAATATTCTTACTGTCGGGGAATATTCGTACGACGGCACAGCCTTGTGTGGGCCCATAACGGAAAGTGATTGGATGAAGAAAATGACAAGTATATGTTGTTTATAAATAATGACGCAGTTGTTACCGTTAATACTGTTGGAATATCCGGTGGTTAAAACACAGTAATACGCGTTGTTGCACAGTAGCACACGGTATTGCACCAATTATTGATTCTTACGTAAGAACGCACTACTCAATAATTGTTACAGTAATTACTGTTCAGTATTTTATTTTATTGATTCAATAATTGCTGCGTTGATATTTTATATTATTGTTGTTTCAATAATTGTCACTACACAGTATTTTTTTTTATCGAAGCAATAATTCATATTATCTAAATAATATTATTAGATAACATTATTGGCAATGTCTAGAAAGTTCTGTCTAAGGAGAGGTTTGGTCACCTAATTGCGCGCCAGTAAGGAGAAATCTTTATTGGAAAGCCCCCTCTTTCTTGGGAACGGCCTGGTTTCCAGTACTGTGATTCTGTAATATTATTTATGAATAATTAATTATTGATTTATATGATGAGGAAAATATTAATTTTATGTGGATATAGATGAAGAAAATTTTTAAAGTGACAATTGTTAAAAATTGATATTTTATCTTTTCTGATAAAATAATATTTTATTATATAATTATAATATAATAATGGGGATATTTTTATAATGAATGTGGGATATAAGTGTGTATGAGGATGAGGAGTATTTTTGTTGTAAAAGTTATTTAAAACATGTTAAACATGTCCGTGGGCCCATTTCTTGACTAAAATTTGATTATAGCTTGTAAAATTATTCGTTTGTAGATTTCAGTCAATTTTTATTTGGAATTTGGAAAAACTTTCTTTTGAAAAGTTGTAGAGAATTGAATTTCCTATAAAAAGTTGCGAGATTTGAATTTTCTGATAAAAGGGCTATTTATTATGAATTATTGAAGTTCCGAAGTTTTGAAATAATTAATTTTTGGAAGTTTTAATTATTTTTATTTAGAAAAACGTTTTTGTTGTTTTATGGACATGTGTTAGGTGTTTGAGATCTGCTGGTAGGATGGCGTAGAAGATTTATTAAATATATTAATATTATATTAAATTTTTTGCTTTGGTGTTCTAAGCAATTTCCTATAAATAGGGTGCTTAGGTTAGAATTGAAAATCATACCAGAAACTACAGATTTCTCTCTTTCTCTCTCGATATATTGAGCGTATTCTTGTGCATATTTTAGTACTTTGAGTATTGCTATACGGTGAAAGTCCTTTCAGCACTATATCCAGTATACCAGTCAGAAGTACTATCCTTTTTAGGTAAGGGATGTTATTTTCTTCTCAAATGATATTATTTCTCCAATATCATTATACTGAAATATTGGTTGGAATTTTTTATCAAATTTAGAACTTTTTCATGTCGGGGTTACTATTCATGAGTTACTATTCACAAGTACTATTCATGAAGCATGATGATGTTTTTTGTGAAATTTCTATCTTTTGGTGTCAGAGTTACTATTCACATATAAGGTACTATTCACGTATATGACTATTCACGAATACGATACTATTCACAGAAAAATTAATTTTTTGTTTTTCGTCCAAAATATCTATTATGGATACTAGCTTTGATTGTATCCATGTTTTGATCATTCATGAATTTTACTCCACTCTGGTTATTTATGAAGTATTTTTGAACTTGGATTGTTTAAAGTATGAATCCTTAATACTTGTTCTTTTGTTTCACTGGATTAGTTTTCTGTAAAATATTTTTCATCATCCTCAGTCCTAAATGATGATATAATTGAATATCTTTGGCCTGTAATGCAAAGATGAATGATTTCTTGATGAATATCTTTGGCCCGTAGTGCGAAGATGAACAAGTGTTGAGATGAACATGACCGACTGATTAATATCTTTGGCCCGTAGTGCAAAGATGAACAGGTGTTTAGATGAACATGACCAACTGATAAATATCTTTGGCCTGTAGTGCAAAGATGAATATTTGATTCCAGATATATATTGATTGATGTTACAGGGATAAAATATCGACGATGAACTTTTAAATTCATATATAGAAGATAGTAGTTTGCATTCTCTACTTAACTCTTCTAATGAATTGTTGTTTCCGCTGCAGTTGTTGATTTAAAACTGGTTGTCTATTGTATTCTACTAGATTTTTCCCTGTTGAGGACTAACGATAATTTGTTCTATATTATCTTAGTCATAATGTTCTTTACTGGGCTAGTTGAGCTCACCATTTTCCTTTTTGTTTCCATTTTTCTTCTCAGAAGACGAGAATATAGCGTGAACTAGTCGGGGTGTAGAGTGATGGTTCAAGATAGCTGTTTTAGTAGTCCTCACTATTTTGTAAAATAGTGTATCAATAATTATAATGAGCACTTATTTGAGTGTGGATATTGTCTAGATGACAATATTTGTATTTAAACTCACAGTTTTTATGTTGTATTCATAAAGTTGTAGTTGTTTCTGCACCATGTATTTGGCGACTTAGAATGGGTGATGTATACCTATTTTGGGGGCGTCACACCTCATTTATCCATTTTTCAAAATAATCGATAGAAATTATTTAAAGGTGGGGCCCATATGTGGGGGCCACATGTGGGGTCCATATGTGTTGAAAAACTAATTTTTAAAATAGGGGTGGGAGGAAGTTACGTAACGGGGAGGGAATTGATATATATGTATATGATGTGTGTATATATATGTAATGTGTGTGTGAGTGGAAAATGGTGGAAAAGTGATAATATGAAAGTGATGGGTATAAGATGTGTGTGTGTGATAGTGAAAGGTGTGAGGTGTGTGTGTGTGTGATAGTGAAATGTGTAAGAGTGTAGTAAAAGTGATTTGGGGGTGGGGGATTGATGTTGGTTATGGAATATATATTATATTTTAATTGTTAGTTGATTAAAAAATGAATCTGTAAATTATTTCGTCTCTGAACAGTGCACTTCCATTCTCCTATAAATAGAAGTTCATTCCTTCATTATTTCTTACGAATTCACTGAAACTCTAGAGAGAGAAACTATAGAGAGAAATTATAGAAAAACTTTAGAAAACTATTCTGCTATTTCCCTTCTCTTATATCCAGTTTCTTTTACGGTAAGGGATATTATTTCTTTTGTATTCATGAAGAGAACTTCTATTATTCTATTATTTATTATTCGGTTGCAATAACCTGTGTACGCGGGGTACCCTATAATTGGTGAAATTCTTCTGTTATTCCATTTGTTATTATTCTGTTGGAATATCTTGTCTGTGCGTTTTACGCCGGACCTGATTCCGTCTTTATTATTCTGTTGGAATATCCTGTCTGTGCGTTTTATGTCGGACCTGATTATGTCTTTATTATTCTATTGGAATATCATGTCTGTGCATTTTACGTCGGACCTGATTCCGTCTTTATTATTCTGTTGGAATATCCTGTTTGTGCGTTTTACGCCGGACCTGATTCCTTCTTTATTATTTTGTTGGAATATCATGTCTGTGCATTTTACGCCGGACCTGGTTCCGTTAATTATTATTCTGTTGGAATAACCTGCATGTGCGGTCTATCGCATTCCTGGTGATTTCTTTTGTTATTTCATTCCTTATTATACTCAGTTGGTTAAAATTTTGACTTCTATGATCCATGAAATTAGTGGAATATCCTTGATATTTTGCTTCATCCAGTATCTTTTCATGGAAATATTCTTCTGAGCATTCTTGAATTTTACTCTACAAAGCAGTATCATGTTGACAATTTGGACGTTATTAGTTCCTGGATAAATTAATTCTTGAACTTGTTTTATTGAATTCTTATATCATTGTCATCATTATCATGTTTTTATTTTTTTGAAAGTCATCTGTGGCCTGTAGTGCATAGATGGATTTGGTATGATTATGACCAGGAATTATTCGGTGTAATCATTACCGTAATGTTACAAATGATGTGGTAAAAGTTCTCATTGGCCCGTAGTGCATTGATGAACAGTTATTGGTATGCTCATGATCATTGATGAATACACGAATATCCTTGGCCCGTAGTGCATGGATAATTTGTGGTCGTGACACTAATGAATATCCTTGGCCGTAGTGTAGGGATGATGTGGATTATTTATTAAGCTGAGTTCAAGCGATAATAGTAATGAAAACCTTTTAAATCATAAAAGATAGTATATTTTATTTTCTACTTGACTCTTTTAATGGATGCTTGATCCGCTGCAGTTAAACTTGATGTCTATTGTATTTTATCAGTTTAACATTTTTGAAGACTAATGATAATTTATTCTGCATTATCTTAGTCATAATATTTCTTACTAGGCTAGTTGAGCTCACCCTTTCTTTCACTGTTCTCTTCAGGAAATGAGAATATAGCTGGGACGAGTCGGAGAACGGAGTGATGGATCAGATGATAGTATTAGTAGTCCTCAGTATTCTGTTAAATAGTGTGACAATAAATGTAATGAGGACTAATTCTGTGAATGGATATTTTATAGAAGACAATATTTGTATTGAAACTCACAGCTCTCTTGTTGTATATTAAAGATTATATTTGTATTCTGTACCACGTATTTGGCGACTCAGAATAGGTGATGTATACCTATTTTGGGGGCGTCACAAGTTGGTATCAAAGCTTAGGGATATGATCCCTGGCTGAGATGTGAGACAAGAACTAGGAGGGGAGAGACGAAATATTCCTTCGTTAGTATGACCTACCTAAGTTATTTGGTATTTAATTTGTCAATCAGAGTATCGGAATAATATGTGATATGATAACTAACCCTTGTTTTGAGGCAGTATCTGAAAATGACATCCGAGAACGTTGAGAATAGCAATGAAGCACAGGAGACCGTTGAGTCTCCACATATCAATAATCAGGAGAATGTGCATCAGGAAGGCGACAATCCTCATGCAAACAATAACACTGACCAAATAATGAATGATGGAATGTTCATAGGCTTTATACAATTCATACAACATCAGGCGAGAGAGGCTCCTGTCCAAAATATAGGTGGAAATACTGGAAACTCTCGGACGGTCACCGCTAAACAGTTTAAGGAGTTGGGACCACCGGAGTTTATTGAAGAGCCAAAACCACTTAAGGCGGAAGTATGGAAAAAGTAGATCTCCAAGATATTTGATGTCTTGAGATGCTCCGAGGAACAAAAGGTTCCTTTTGCCACCTTAATATTGCGAGGAGAGGCAAATTACAGGTGGGAATCAGTAAAGCGTACTCAACTTGCCGCACTGAAGATGACTTGGGAGAAGTTCCAAGAATTGTTCAACGACAAGTACTTTCCCGAAAGTATTCATCACAAGAAAGAAGTAGAATTCATCAAGCTGGAGCAAAACAACATGACCGTATCGCAGTACGAAGCCAAGTTTGCCAAGTTGTCTCGGTTTGCATCCCATTTGGTTGATAATAAGGAGAGAATGACGTGAATGCTTTTAAGAGGTTTAAAACCAGAGATACGTCAATATCTTATTTTTCATAAACTGTGTTTGTATTCAGATGTTATAAATTAGGCTCCGTTATTGGAGCGCGATAACGAGTCAACACAATTAAAAGAGAGCATCTGGCAAAATGATAATACCAGTGAGAGCAGTCATCGAAGCGGTGACAACAAGCGTGGAGGGAATCAATAGGCCAGAAATGCTAATCACTTCGGTGGTAATCAGGGCTAAAACAATAAGAATGGACATTTTAAGAAGAGTAGATTCAACAATGATGGAAACACGTCAGCACCAGCACCCATTGTTAAAGAAGGAGAATGACCACCTATTATATGATTCAAATGCGGAGGGGAGGGACACATCAGTCCAAACTACGCGATGCCGTCCAAAGCATGTTATAATTGTGGAAGAGAAAGTCAACTAGCCCGATTTTATCATTCACCGAAGACAAGTTCAGCTAGGATGGAGGCACCAAAGGCTGTCCCAAAAAAGTCAAAGTCGGTAGTGCAAGGGAGAGCGTTTGTAGTGACCTCCTAGAAAGCAAGGAACCCGAATGAGGTCATCACGGGTAAGCTTATCATAAACTCTAGCGAATTCTATACCTTATTTGATACCGGTTCTACCCATTCTTTAATTTCTCCTACTTGCGCTCAGCGATTGAATTTGACTCCGGAGAAATTAGACTTTGACTTATCTGTGAAAACTCCGTTGGGAGAAACCTTCATTACATCCACTGTTTATAAGTCTTGTTTGGTTCAAATCGGTACCCTGACATTACCTGTTGATCTTATTTCATTAAAAATACTTGCATTTCATGTGATTCTAGAGATTGATTGGTTAACTACTCATCATGCAAAAATTGATTGTTTTCGTAAGGTTGTTAGCTTTCATATTCCTAACCAACCTATTATGCGAATTCAAGCAACCAAACCATTAAAATCAATAACTGTCATCTCAAGCCATAAAACTATTCGTTTATTAAAAAATGGATGTCAAGATTTCTTAGCTCATGTCACGGATCTAAACAAAAATACATCAGTTTTGAATGATATTTCAATTGTTAATAAATTTCTTGACGTATTCCCTGAAGAACTTCCTGTCCTACCCTCCCAGAGCGTGAAATTGAATTTTGTATTAACCTTGAACCCGGTACAAAACCCATTTCCAAAGCCCCATATCGAATGGCTCCTATTGAACTTCAGGAGTTAAAGACCCAACAGCAGGAAATGTTAGACATTGGTTTCATTCGTCCTAGTACTTCTCCTTGGGGTGCTCCTGTTTTATTCGTGAAGAAAAAAGATGGGAGTATGCGACTTTGTATTGATTATCGGGAGTTGAATCTTGTCACCATCAAAAATAAATACCCATTGCCACGTATTGGTGACCTGTTTGACCAGTTGCAAGGCGCTAAATTCTTTTCAAAGATTGATCTTCGTTCCGGATATCACCAATTGAATATTAGAACCGATGATATTCCAAAGACGGCTTTCAGAACTCGGTACGGGCATTATGAATTCTTAGTCATGTCTTTTGGATTGACTAATGCTCCTGCTGCCTTTATGGATATGATGAACCGAGTATTCAATGAATATTTGGATCACTTTGTGGTCGTCTGTATTGATGACATCCTTATTTATTTCAAAAGCCGTGAAGATCATGAGCAACACTTGAGGCTGATACTCCAAAAGCTTCGTGAATACAAGCTTTATGCCAAGTTGAAGAAATACGAGTTCTGGCTTGAGGAAGTAGCATTCCTTGGGCACGTAGTATCAATTCATGGAATATCTGTTTACCTGGCAAAGATTGAATGTAAGGCCCCAACTTTTTATAAATGAAGATTTAATTTTCTCTATTTATTATTTTGAAATAGTAAGAGGTTGATTTGATTAATGTGGTTAGTTATGGATAAAATGCGTAAATATTTCAAATAAGCAAGTGGTTATAAAATATTCATTGTTGTCGGAGAATATTCTTGTTGTCGGGGAATATTCGTACGACGGTGCAGCCTTGTGTGGGCCCCATAACGGAAAGCAATTGGATGAAGAAAATGACAAGTATGAGTTATTTATAAATAACGGCGTAGTTGTTACCGTTAATACTGTTGGAATACCCGGTGGTTAAAACACAGTAATACGCGTTGTTGCAAAGTAGCACACGGTATTGCACTAATTATTGATTCTTACGTAAGAAGGCACTACTCAATAATTGTTACAGTAATTACTGTTCAATATTTTATTTTATTGATTTAATAATTGTTGCGTTGATATTTTATATTACTGTTGTTTCAATAATTGTCTGCACAATATTTTCCATTATCGAAGCAATAATTTATATTATCTGAATAATATTATTAGAAAATATTATAGGCAATATCTAAAAAGTTCTGTCTAAGGAGAGGTTTGGTCACCTAATTGTGTGCCAGTAAGGAGAAATTCTTATTGGAAAGCCCCCTCTTTCTTGGGAACGGCCTGGTTGTCAGTATTGTGATTCTGTAATATTATTTGTGAATAATTAATTATTAATTCATATGATGAAGAAAATATTGATTTTATATGGATATAGATGGAGAAATTTTTTAAAGTTACAATTGTTAAAAAATGATATTTTATCTTTTTCTGATAAAATAATTCATTTGAATATATTATTTTAATAATATATTAATGGTGATATGTTTACAATGAATGTGGGATATATGAGTATATGAGGATGAAGAGTATTTTTGTTGCATTAAATGATTAACACATGTTTTGTGTGTCGGTGAACCCCATTTCTTGACTGAAATTTGATTATAGCCTGTAAAATCGCCCGTTTATGGATTTCGGTCAATTTTTGTTTGGAATTTGAAAAACTTTCTTCTGCAAAGTTGTAGAGAATTAAATTTCCTATAAAAATTTGCAAGATTCAAATTTTCTGACAAAAGGTCTATTTATTGTGAATTATTGAAGTTTCGGTATATCGGGTGTGAATTGATTTTTGGAGTTTAAATGATTTTTGTTAGAAAAATGTTTTTTGTACTTTGGTGGCCCTCACTTGTACATGTTAATGGCTTAATTCAAGTATCTAGAGGTGGGTTTGAATATTTTGTAATTATATTAATATTATATTAAATTTTTTGTTTTGGTGTTCTAAGCAATTTCCTATAAATAGGGTGCTTAGGTTAGAATTAAAAATCACACCAGAAACTGAAATCTTCTCTCTCTTTCTCTCTCGATATATTGAGCGTATTTTATGAGTATTTTAGTACTTTGAGTGTTGCTATATGGTGCAAGTTCAAGTCATAGCCTATATCCGGTGTTTCAACTAGAAGTACTGTCTTTTGAGGTAATGGATGTTGTTTCTTCTTAAATGATATTATCTTCTTCAATATCATTATGCCGAAATATTGTTCTAAACTTTTTATCAAATTTGAAACTTTTTTATGTCAGAGTTACTATTCACGATTTACTATTCATGAGTTACTATTCACGAGTACTATTCACGAAGCGTGATGTTTTTTTTTATGAAATTTCTATATTTTGAGGTCGGGGTTACTATTCACGTATACGACACTATTTACAAATACGACACTATTCACAGAAAAATTAAATTTTCTTTTCTGTGTCCAAGATCGTCTGTTATGATTCCTATTTTGGATTGGATCTATGTTTTGGTCTTCATTCTTGAATTTTACTCCAATCTGGTTATTTATGAAGTATTTTTGAACTTGAATTATTTAAAGTACGAATCCTTAATACTTGTTCTTTTGTTTCACTAGATTCGTTTTCTTTAAAATATTTTTCATCATCCTCAGTCCTAAATGGTGATATTACTGAATATCATTGGCCTGTAGTGCAAAGATGAATGATTTCTTGATGAATATCTTTGGCCCGTAGTGCAAAGATGAACAGGTATTGAGATGAACATGACCGACTGATTAATATCTTTGGCCCGTAGTACAAAGATGAACAGGTGTTTAGATGAACATGACCAACTGATGAATATCTTTGGCCTGTAGTGCAAAGATGGATATTTAATTCCAGATATATATTGATTGATGTTATAGGGATAAAATATCGACGATGAACTTTTAAATTCATATATAGAAGATAGTAGTTTACATTCTCTACTTAACTCTTCTAATGAATTATTATTTTCGCTGCGAAGATTAATTTAAAACTGGTTGTCTATTGTATTCTATTAGATTTTTCCCTGTTGAGGACTAATGATAATTTGTTGTATATTATCTTATTCATAATGTTCTTTACTGGGCTAGTTGAGTTCACCCTTTTCCTTGTTGTTCCATTTTTCTTCTCAGGAGGCAAGAATGTAGCGAGTACTAGTCGGGGTGTGGAATGATGGTTTTAGAAGTTGTTCTAGTAGTCCTCACTATTCTGTAAAATAGTTTATTAATAATTATAATGAGGACTTATTTGAGTGTGGATATTGTCTAGATGACAATATTTGTATTTAAACTCACAGTTTTTATGTTGTATTAATAAAGTTGTAGTTGTTTCTGTACCGTGTATTTGGCGACTCAGAATAGGTTGGTTGGGTTGGACCTATTTTGGGGGCGTCACAGTTGGTATCAGAGCTTAGGGATATGATCTCTGGCGGAGATCGAGGAATAGAACTAGAAGGGGATAGACGAGTAAATCATTCGCTAATGTGTCCAACCTAAGCTTATTTGTTGATCGGTCATAATATAGGGGTATTATGTGAGTTGTTTATTTGTTAAATAAACCCTTGTTTTATGGCAGTATTTGATAATGTCGACTGAGAATGTTAACAGTGGAGTGAATGTGACCGTGGAGACACCTCTAATCATCAACCAGTTTAATGTGATTAGAGATATCCATGTGGTGATTGAGGAATTAAAAGTTGCACTCAAGCTAGTCGCAAAGGTAACAACTGAGAGTGAGGAAGAAGAGAAACCTGAGGATGATTTATTAGAAGAACTTATTGATCAAAATGTAGAATTGCCAAATCATATTCATGAGTTAGAAGAGCAGGCTGAAGAACGGCAGGCGGTCGTGGAACAAATGGATGCAAAAATTCAAAACTATATTACCCGATGTGCGAAGGTTGAACAGAAGCACTCTTTGGCAAAGTATACGATATTAAACCTGGAATCTGAGAATTCAAATGTCAAGGAGCAACTGAAAGAAGAAACAACTGAACGAGTGAGAATGAAAGATGCATGGGTAAAAGCAGCACGACGCGTTGATATTGTGGAAAGTGAAGTCCAGTCTAAGAAAGCTAAAATAGATGATATGTATTTCTCTTCTTCAACAGCAATTGGGAGAATCCAGCATCGAGTTTTGAATTACCCTGACGAGGAATCGAACGTATTTATCACGGGTTAGTTAATTATAAATTTTTGTGAAGTTTATACCTTATTAGTTACCGGTTCTACCCATTCATTTATCTCTCCTGCTTATACTCAACTTTTAAACTTGGCTCCGGAGAAAATTAAACTTTGACTTATCTGTTGAAACTCCGTTATGAGAAACTTTCGTTACATCCACTGTTTATAAATCTTGTTTGATCAAAGTTGGAACCATCACATTACCTGTTGACCTTATTTCTTTAAAGATACTTAATTTTGATGTGATTTTGGGGATTGATTGATTAACTACTCATCATTCCAAAATTGATTGCTTTCGTAAGATTGTTAGTTTTCATATTCCTAAGCAACCTGTTATTCGAATTCAAGCAACCAAACCATTGAAGTCAAACACTTTCATATTAAGCCATAAAGTCATTCGTTTATTGAAAAACGGATGTCAAGTTTTCTTAGCCCATGTTATGGACTTGAACAAAAATACGTCAGATTTGAATGATATTTCTATTGTTAGTAAATTTCCTGATGTATTTCCTGAAACAAAATTTGGCTTACTCCCAGAGTGTGATATTGAATTTTGTATTGACTTTGAACCCGGTACAAAACCCATTTCTAAAATCTCATGGCTCTTATTGAACTTCAGGAGTTAAAAATTCAACTGTAAAAGTTTGTACCCGAGCCTTTATCTGGTGACTTCCTTTATGGAATGCACCGAAGCCAGACTCTCCATAGGGGACGCCATATTTATGTGATAGTAAACTGATAGGAACCATTGTGATGTACTATCCAAGATTGGGATATGAGTCATAATTGAGAGCAACCTAAGTCAGTAATCGAAATACGTAGCTTTCTATGTTTAGTTGGTTATTATCAAAGATTTTGTGGAAAGATTTTCTCGAATCGCTACTCTATTAACTCAGCTGACTCGAAAAGATACAAAATTCTAATGGAGTGAGGAATACAGAACTCAACATGCGGCAACGACGTTGGCTTGAGCTGTTGAAAGATTACGACCATACCATTCAATATCATCCTGGAAAAAAAGTGAACGTGGTAGCTGACGCGTTGAGCAGAAGATCGTTTACGTTTACAAGTGCGAATATACGAACCTACGTAAAGATAGTAAATATACGATTAGAATCGACTTTAATCGATAAATTTAAAGATGCTCAAGCTACAGACCTGGAGTTGATGAATATGAAGAAGAAGATTCAAGAAGTCGTTATTCCAAAAGCGAGAATCGGCGATGTGAGGAAAGCTCAAACCTTCGATTTATTAGTCCATTTAAAATCCTCGATAGAATAGGAACTGTAGCCTAAAGACTAGTTTTACCGCCAAGTATGATGCGTATTCATAACATTTTTCGCGTATCGATGTTACGTAAATATGTGGACGACCCGAACCACATTATTGAGTTAGAACCAGATGAGATAGTAGAAGATTTAACGTACGAGGAGGTACCAGTCAAGATCTTGGATGAGAAGGAGTATATCATATGCATGTCAATTTCGAGGACGAAATTTCATAAGGAGGGGAGGTTGTAAGGCCCCAACTTTTTATAAATGAAGATTTAATTTTCTCTATTTATTATTTTGAAATAGTAAGGGGTTGATTTGATTAATGTGGTTAGTTATGGGTAAAATGCGCAAATATTTCAAATAAGCAAGTGGTTATAAAATATTCATTGTTGTCGGAGAATATTCGTTTGGTCGTGGAATATTCTTGATGTCGGGGAATATTCATACGACGGCGCAGCCTTGTGTGGGCCCCATAACGAAAAACAATTGGATGAAGAAAATGACAAGTATGAGTTATTTATAAATAACGGCGTAGTTGTTACCGTTAATACTGTTGGAATACCCGGTGGTTAAAACACAGTAATACGCGTTGTTACAAAGTAGCACACGATATTGCATCAATTATTGATTCTTACGTAAGAAGGCACTACTCAATAATTGTTACAGTAATTACTGTTCAATATTTTATTTTATTGATTCAATAATTGTTGCGTTGATATTTTATATTACTGTTGTTTCAATAATTGTCACTACACAGTATTTTCCATTATCGTAGCAATAATTCATATTATCTGAATAATATTATTAGAAAATATTATTGGCAATGTCTAGAAAGTTCTGTCTAAGGAGAGGTTTGGTCACCTAATTGCACGCCAGTAAGGAGAAATTCTTATTGGAAAGCCCCCTCTTTCTTGGGAACGGCCTGGTTGTCAGTATTGTGATTCTGTAATATTATTTGTGAATAATTAATTATTGATTCTTATGATGAAGAAAATATTGATTTTATATGGATATAGATGGAGAAAAATTTTAAAGTGACAATTGTTAAAAAATGATATTTTATCTTTTTCTGATAAAATAATTCATTTGAATATATTATTTTAATAATATATTAATGGTGATATTTTTATAATGAATGTGGGATATATGAGTATATGAAGAGGAAGAGTATTTTTGTTGCATTAAATGATTAACACATGTTTTGTGTGTCGGTGGACCCCATATTTTGACTGAAATTTGATTACAGCCTGTAAAATCGTCCGTTTATGGATTTCGGTCAATTTTTGTTTGGAATTTGAAAAACTTTCTTCTGCAAAGTTGTAGAGAATTGAATTTCCTATAAAAATTACCTAGATTCGAATTTTCTGACAAAAGGTCTATTTATTGTGAATTATTGAAATTTCGGTATATCGGGTGTGAATTGATTTTTGGAGTTTAAATGATTTTTGTTAGAAAAACGTTTTTTGTAATTTGGTGGCCCTCACTTGCACATGTTAATGGCTTAATTCAAGTATCTAGAGGTGGGTTTGAATATTTTGTAATTATATTAATATTATATTAAATTTTCTGTTTTGGTGTTCTAAGCAATTTCCTATAAATAGGGTGCTTAGGTTAGAATTAAAAATCACACCAGAAACTGAAATCTTCTCTCTCTTTCTCTCTCGATATATTGACCGTATTTTATGAGTATTTTAGTACTTTGAGTGTTGCTATATGGTGCAAGTTCAAGTCATAGCCTATATCCGGTGTTTCAACTAGAAGTACTGTCTTTCGAGGTAAGGGATGTTTTTTCTTCTTAAATGATATTATCTTCTTCAATATCATTATGCCGAAATATTGTTCTAAACTTTTTATCAAATTTAGAACTTTTTCATGTCGGAGTTACTATTCACGAGTTACTATTCATGAGTTACAATTCACGAGTACTATTCACGAAGTGTGATGATATTTTTTTTTGAAATTTCTATCTTTTGAGGTCGGGGTTACTATTCACGTATACAACACTATTCACGTATACAGCACTATTCACGAATACGACACTATTCACAGAAAAATTAAATTCTCTTTTCTGTGTCCAAGATCATCTGTTATGATTCCTATCTTGGATTGGATCTATGTTTTGGTCTTCATTCTTGAATTTTACTCCAATCTGGTTATTTATGATGTATTTTTGAACTTGAATGTTTTAAAGTACGAATCCTTAATACTTGTTCTTTTGTTTCACTAGATTCGTTTTCTTTAAAAAAATTTTCATCATCCTCAGTCCTAAATGATGATATTACTGAATATCTTTGGTCTGTAGTGCAAAGATGAATGATTTCTTGATGAATATCTTTGGCCCGTAGTGCAAAGATGAACAGATGTTGAGATGAACATGACCGACTGATTAATATCTTTGGCCCGTAGTGCAAAGATGAACATGTGTTTAGATGAACATGACCAACTAATGAATATCTTTGGCCTGTAGTGCAAAGATGAATATTTGATTCCAGATATATATTGATTGATGTTACATGGATAAAATATCGACGATGAACTTTTAAATTCATATATAGAAGATAGTAGTTTGCATTCTCTACTTAACTCTTCTAATGAATTATTATTTTCGCTGCGAAGATTGATTTAAAACTGGTTGTCTATTTTATTCTATTAGATTTTTCCATGTTGAGGACTAACGACAATTTGTTCTATATTATCTTATTCATAATGTTCTTTACTGGGCTAGTTGAGCTCACCCTTTTCCTTGTTGTTCCATTTTTCTTCTCAGATGGCGAGAATGTAGCGAGTACTAGTCGGGGTGTGGAATGATGGTTTTAGAAGTTGTTCTAGTAGTCCTCACTATTCTGTAAAATAGTGTATTAATAATTGTAATGAGGACTTATTTGAGTGTGGATATTGTCTAGATGACAATATTTGTATTTAAACTCACAGTTTTTATGTTGTATTAATAAAGTTATAGTTGTTTCTGTACCATGTATTTGGCGACTCAGAATAGGTTGGTTGGGTTGGACCTATTTTGGGGGCGTCACATTGAAGCTATTCAAAGCTGGGAGCAACCCAAATCAGTGACCGTAGCTTTCTCGGTTTAGCTGGTTATTATCGGAGATTCGTGGAAGGATTTTTTCGAATCACTAATCCACTAACTCAGTTGAATCGGAAAGATACAAAGTTCAGTTGGAGCGAGGAATGTGAGAAGGGTTTTCAAGAACTCAAGAGGAGACTCATTTCAGCACCTGTTCCGATAATACCATCTGGTTCGGAGGGATTTGTCATCTACAGTGATGCTTCGGGCAAAGGGTTAGGATGTGTTCTCATGCAACATGGGAAAGTTATAGCCTATGCCTCACGACAACTCAAAGAATATGAGAGGAATTATCCTACTCATGATCTAGAGTTGGTAGTTGTTGTCTTCGCACTAAAGATTTAGAGGCATTACTTGTATGGGGAGAAAGTGGAGATCTTTACGGACCATAAAAGCCTCAAATATTTCTTCACTCAAAAGGAACTCAACATAAGACAACGACGTTGGCTTGAACTGTTGAAAGATTATGATCATACCATCCAATAACATCTTGGAAAAGCGAACGTGGTAGCTGACGCATTGAGTAGAAGATCATATGTGGGTACGAGTGTGATATTGTCAACGCAAAGGCCCATTTTGTGTGACTTGCAAAGGATGGAGATAGAATTAAAGACTTCAGGGACCCATGTGATGATGGCGAACATACGAGTAGAACCGACTTTAATTGATAAAGTCAAAGCTGCTCTAACTGTGTTGCCCCCAAAATAGGTATACATTACCCATCTTGGGTCGCCAGATACATGTTACATACAACTTCATTTATACAACTGTTGTGCAAAATACGACGACACATATACTGTGAGTTTCAATACAAATATTGTAACGTATATAATATGACAATATTCATATTTAAATTATTACAATGCCATATAAAGTACAACAACAAATAATTCAAGTCCCGAATAAACACGAGAAGATTTTTATTCTCCTCATTTTAATGCGGTGTATTTTTTACGCTTTCAAGGTCGGGTTCTCATCACCCTATAGTTGTTCACCAAAACTAATTAGTAAATGATGTATATAAATATGTCACACACATTTTATTATTCTCAACATAATTATTATGCCACACCGTTTCATATTTTGATTATGCTTGTGTCTAATTCGTATCACCACTTTATACCCAAGTTCTCTTTGCTAGTCCCACCTAAACTTTTATTACCTGAAAGGGGTGGTGAAGTAAAAGGGTGAGCACAAACAGCCCAGTAAAGAATATCATGAGTTAAGATAATTACATTATCAATAGCCTTCATCAATACTAAATCAGATATTTAGAATATATGGTAGAAGATAAAAGTTTTCAACCATAATTGCAGCGGAACAAGTAATCCATTAGAAGAGTCAAGTAGAACATAATGTCTACTATCTCCTCTAAATTAAAAGTTCATCGTTAATATTTCATCCCTGTAATACTCATCAACTGTTTTTTATTGTACCTAAGACAAAGAGAACTCTCATCACCTGTCTTCACCTGAACCACCAAAGATTATAGTTAAATTCACAATTCATATTTATAACCGGGTAAATCAACAGTCCATCTTTGCAATATGTGCCTAAGACATAAAACTATAAAACCAATAACCAACAGTCCATCTTTGCACTACAGGCCAAAGATATACAACTGTAAAACCAATAATGCTGAGACTCAGCTTAATAGTATCACGACCACGAATTATCCATGCACTACGGGCCAAGGATATTCGTGTTTTCAATTACGATCATGATTACACTGAATGATCCCTGTTCATAATCATGCCAAGTCCATCACACTACGGGCCAAAGATGACTTTTACCACATCGTTTGTAACATTACGGTCATGATTATACCGAATAATCCCTGGTCATAATCATACCAAGTCCATCTATGCACTACTGGCTATAGATGACTTTCAACACAATATAAGCATGAGAATGATGACAATGATATATATATAATGAATAAACATAGATCATCATAATAATAAGATAACATAGATCTTAGTGATTTTCAACTTAATTATCCAGAGTCCAAATTGATAACATAATAATAGATGAATCACAAACTATTAAGGATATTCTAATCCTTTCAGGACCTTTCATCATTTAATGACAATATGAAGAAACGAATAATAACATCTTACCATAATATGGAGTATGAAAGAAAATGATATCACTTTACCATAAAAATGATACACAATAATGATATCTCTTACCTTCGCATGTGACTTGATTTTGCTTTCTGTGAAATTGATCAACTTAAACAATGCTTGCATTCCTTATTTCTTATATTTTCCTCCTCTAAGATGTTAGATGATGTGCTAGAGATGGTTAAGATAATCTTCTCTACTTCTTTAATGCTTTTCGTAGCTAAAATAAAACTTCATCATCAAACCCTTTTATTTCTCTCTCTAGGATTCTTGGAGATTGATGAAGAAGATGATGAATAGTGGTTATGGAGGTTGTATAAGGAGTTTGTTTCTCTCTTTTACTCAAGTCATACCTGAACTCTCCCTCTCTCCCTCTCCTCTTCTCTGATTCATTCTTTCTTTTATTTTCTCTCTTTTCTCCTTCTTTTTTCTTCTTTCTCTTTCTTTTCTCTATTATACTCGTGAGTGTAAATAATATGGGAGCACTCTCCCTTTTTCTTCTTTCCTTTCTTATTTTCTTCCTTCCATTATTCCTTTGTCTCCCACATGTTAGCCGCCCAATAATTCTCACTTCATCCCTCTCTTTATTTGCTCATTTATTCGATTAAATGTTCGTTTGACCATTTAACAATTTAACATTTTTAAATTTTTTAAAAAAATAATCATAAATTAAATTAGACTTTTATTTTATAAAAGTCGGGGTTTTACACAAACTACAGACCTGGAGCTGATGCATATGAGTAAGAAAGTGCAAGAAGGTGCTATGCCGGAAGCAAGAATCGATGAAGAAGGAATACTTCGAGTCAACTCCAGACTTTGTGTTCCTAACGACCCTGATTTAAAGTATATAATCATGATGGAGGCGCACAACACACCGTTTGCAATCCATCCTGGGAGTACCAAAATGTATCCTGATCTTCGTCCTACATTTTGGTGGAGCAATGTGAAGAGAGAGATAGCGCTGTTTATTTCAAGGTGTCTAACTTGTCAACGAGTCAAGACGGAGCATCAAGTACCAAAAGGTCCATTGTAACCACTTGAAATTCTAGAATGGAAGTGGGAGCACATTACCAAGGATTTCGCTACTGGTCTTCCCAAGGTTTCTCAAGGCATTGATGCAATTTGGGTAATTATTGAGAGATTGACCAAGTCTGCTCATTTCTTACCAATACGAAAGACTTATACACTTGAACGTCTTGCTCGTATGTACATAAATGAGATTGTAAGACTGCATGGTATGCCAGTATCCATATTTTCTGATCGAGACCCAAGATTCACTTCACGATTTTGTGTTACTTTGCAAAACACTATAGGCACGGATTTACTATTTAGTTCAGCATATCATCCTCAGACGGACGGACAATCAGAGAGGACTATTCAAACTCTTAAAGATTTATTAAGACTCTGTGTCCTTGATTTCAAGAGAAGTGGGGACAAGTTCTTACCGTTGGTGGAGTTTTCATACAACAATAGTTATCAAGCAAGTATTGGCATGGCTCCATTCGAGGCGTTGTATGGAAGAAAGTGTCGTTCTCCAGTATGCTGGGATGAGGTGGGTGAAGCAACGTTGTTGGGACCGGAGTTGGTACGTATGACTATGAAAAAGATTCAAACGATCTGACAACGTATAAAAACCTCACAATATCGACAAAAGAGTTATGTTGATCTTCATCGAAAGGACGTGGAATTCGATATAGGAGATCATGTGTTGTTACGTGTTGCTCCATGGAAAGGAGTTACGAGATTTGAAAAGAGAAGAAAGCTCAGTCCTCGATACATTGGCCCATTTTTAATCCTCGATCGAGTAGGAACTGTGGCCTATAGACTTGCTTTACCGCCAAGTATGTCTCGTGTTCATAACGTTTTTCACATATCTATGTTACGTAAATATGTAAAAGACCCGCACCACATTGTTGAGTTAGAACCGGATGAAATAGCGGAAGATTTAACGTATGATGAGGTTCCTGTTCAAATCTTGGATAAGAAGGAACATATTCTATGCTCCAAGGTTATACTTCAAGTCAAAGTTTTGTGGAGAAACCACGATGTTGAGGAAATGACCTGGGAGTTAGAATCTGAAATGAAATCAAGGTATTCTTACCTCTTCGACATACCAGGTACGTACCCTAATTTCAATGGCGAAATTTCATAAGAAGGGGAGGTTATAAGACCCCAACTTTTATAAATAAAGATGAATATTCTATAAATATCATTTTTGAATATTATGGAATGAATTTGATATAATGTTATAGTTGTGGGTAATATTTATAAATTTTGCAAATTAAGCAAGTTGTTTTATAATATTCGATTGGTCGGGGAATATTCGTTTTAACAGGGAATATTCGTACAACGGCACAATCATTGGTGGACCCCACAACGGAATTATTGTCGAATTAAGAAAACGACAAAAATACTTTATAAAAATAACGGCGGAAGTTTTACCGTTAACTGTTGAAACATCCGGTGTTAAAAGTACAGTAATACGCGTAATTGCACAGTAGCACACGGTATTGATTATTGATGCTTACGTGAGAAGTCACTTAGTTTTGTTCAATTATTGCTACAGTAATTGCTGTATAATACCTCACGTTATTTGATTCAATTATTGTTAATATTTTATATATTATTAAATCAATAATTGAGACGACAAAATTATAAATATTATTATTTGCAATATTAACGATGTCTAGAAGTTCTGTCAAGGAGAAGTTTGGTCACCTAATTGCGCGCCAATAGGGAGAAATTCTTATTGGAAAGCCCCCTCTTTCCTGAGAACGACCTGGTTGATTAATATTGTGAATTATAATAATGATGATATATGTTGTTAAAATTATTAATGTGATTTTTTATGAGGTATTTGTGTAAGGTTTGCTTATTTTATGAACCCCTATTTACCCATTTTTCAAAATAATTGGTAGAAATTATTTAAAGGTGGGGCCCACATATGGGGGTCACATGTGGGGCCCATATGTGTTAAAAAACTAATTTTTGAAATAGGTGTGGGAGGGAGTTACGTAAAGGGGAGGGAATTGATATATATGTATATGATGTGTGTATATATATAATATGTGTGTGAATGGAAAGTGGTGGAAAAGTGATAATATGAAAGCGATGGGTGTAAGATGTGTGTGTGTGTGATAGTGAAAGGTGTGAGGTGTGTGTGTATGTGTGTGATAGTGAAATGTGTAAGAGTGTAGTGAAAGTGATTTTGGGGGGGGGTGGGGGATTGATGTTGGTTATTGGGGGGTGGGGAATCAAGTGGTATATATATATATATATATATAATATTGTGTTATATAAATTTGAAAACATGTGTTATTATATATATATATATATATATATATATATATATATATATATATATTATATTTTAATTGTTAGTTGATTGAAAAATGAATCTATAAATTATTTCGTCTCTGAATAGTGCACTTCCATTCTCCTATAAATAGAAGCTCATTCCTTCATTATTTCTTACGAATTCACTGAAACTCTAGAAAGAGAAACTATAGAGAGAAATTATAGAAAAACTATAGAAAAGTATTCTGCTACTTCCCTACTCTTATATCCAGTTTCTTTTACGGTAAGGGGTATTATTTCTTTTGTATTCACGAAGAGAACTTCTGTTATTCCATTATTTATTATTCAGTTGTAATAACCTGTATACGCGGGCTACCCTATACTTGGTGAAATTCTTCTGTTATTCCATTCGTTATTATTCTGTTGAAATATCCTATCTTTGCGTTTTACGGCGAACCTTATTCCGTCTTTATTATTCTGTTGGAATATCCTGTCTGTGCATTTTACACCGGACCTGATTCCTTCTTTATTATTCTGTTGAAATAACATGTCTGTGCGTTTTACGCCGGACCAGGTTCCGTTAATTATTATTCTGTTGGAATAACCTGCATGTGCGGTCTATCGCATGCTTGGTGATTTCTTTTGTTATTACATTCCTTATTATACTAAGTTGGTTAAAGTTTTGACTTCTATGCTCCATAAAATTAGTGGAATATCCTTGATATTTGCGCTTCATCTAGTATTTTTTCATGACAATATTCTTCTGAGTATTCTTTAATTATACTCTACAAAGCAGCATCATGTTGACAATTTGGACGTTATTAGTTCCTGGATAAATTAATTTTAAACTTGTTTTATTGAATTCTTATATCATTGTCATCATCCTCATGTTTATATTTTGTTGAAAGTCATATGTGGCCTGTAGTGCATAGATGGACTTGGTATGATTATGACCAGGGATTATTCGGTGTAATCATTATTGTAATGTTATAAATGATGTGGTAAAAGTCCTCATTGGCCCGTAGTGCATTGATGGACAGTTGTTGGCATGATCATGACCATTGATGAATACACGAATATCCTTGGCCCGTAGTGCATGGATAATTTGCGGTCGTGACACTAATGAATATCCTTGGCCGTAGTGCAGGGATGATGTGGATTATTTATTAAGCTGAGTCCCAGTGATAATAGTAATGAAAAACCTTTTAAATCATAAAAAAATAGTATATTTTATTCTCTACTTGACTCTTTTAATGGATTGCTTGATCCGCTGCAGTTAAAATTGATGTCTATTGTATTTTATCAGTTTAACATTGTTGAAGACTAATGATAATTTATTCTGCATTATCTTAGTCATAATATTTCTTACTGGGCTAGTTGAGCTCACCCTTTCTTTCACTGTTCTCTTCAGGAAATGAGAATATAGCTGGGACGAGTCGGGGAACGGGGTGATGGATCAGAAGATAGTATTAGTAGTCCTCACTATTCTGTTAAATAGTGTGATAATAAATGTAATGAGGACTTATTCTGAGAGTGGATATTTTCTAGAAGACAGTATTTGTATTAAAACTCACAGCTCTTTTGTTGTATATTAAAGATTGTATTTGTATTCTGTACCATGTATTTGGCGACTCAAAATAGGTGATGTATACCTATTTTGGGGGCGTCACACGGATCATCAGTAAATAGGGAACCCAGAAATTCGCGTTGTAAATACAAATTCGCAGTGTAATACTCAGAAAAAAATAATAATAAAGAAATAAAATAAAATTAATAAATAACATTTAAATTTATATTTTAAATAATTAATTGGACTTTGTCTTTTATTGGGTCAAACTAGTTATTTATTTTATATGGACTAATAAGTATTAATATGTGATGGATAAATTAATTTGGTAAAATTTGAGCCTTAAAATTAATTGGATTTAATTTATATGTGGAAAAAATTAAATCATATTATAATTAAGAAAATTGCAAGATATATTAATAAGTAAACAAATAACTAAAGACATAATCTGTTTCGCGTTACGTGTAATCGTAAAAAGAGGGAAAAAGCACAGTAAATTGGTAAGGGGGAAAGTGGCTGTTCAAAAGCTTCCGTTACAAAGACGAAAGAATTTTGTTTAATAAAGGTGAGATAAAATCATGAAACTCTCAGATCAATTATGAAGATTATGTATGTATATATATTTAAAGCTTTTGTCTTATTAGTAATTATACTCCATGATTTGGTAAAAGGAGTGTGGATAGTAGTAAAGCAATCAATATGGTATTGAATCACACGCTCACACAAGAGTGTGAATTTTATTTTCTGCGAAGAAAAAAAATAAAATCATGGACCCAATAATTGAATAATCAGAAGCCATGTAATAAATATATTATAATATATATGTATTCTAATGCTTAGATAAAATAATATTGTCAAAACATAAAATTTTTGTATAATATGTTTTCTGAAAGTTGTTATCATAAGCACTGGATTATTATTTATAATATATGCACTAAAAATATATAATAAATAATTTAATTGTGTGACAAAATTTTAATCTTAAATCTAATAATTTTTTAATTTTATATATTATAAGTATACAAAAGTCTATCACAATCTTGATAAAAAGTTTATAAAAGTTTGTTACTTATTTTATGGAGTCTATAAAAGTCATTTTAATAAAGTCTTTAAAATTCATTAAAATTCACAAATTCTATAAAAGTTTATCACTTAAAAAAAAGTCTTTAAAAATCTTAATTGAACATACCCTCTTAAGAGACAAAAAAAAAATTACCAAACAAGATTTTTCTCTGACCGAAACAGAGACAGATGAATTAAAAGACATTCAAACACAAACAAACATCACCAAATCCACTTGAATAACATTAAATATCCTCGATTTTATTTTTAATAATAATTAAAAAAAACTAAAATGAAAGTATTCATTATGGTAAAAACAATGCTACCATAACATAAAAAGGATCACATAATGCTCACATACACACATGTATACTGCGGGCCCCACATGTCAAGGGGAGCCCAAAGTATGCTTGTGTATGTATTTGAATATTATATAATCATTTTTTATGTGATAGTAGTGTTGGGATGTGATTATTTGGGTCTAGCCATGATGCAACCCAGTCTATTTAATGGTGATGGCCCATATGTAATTTATTGTGACAGTGGAAAGTCCTTATTAAAATATGATTGTGTTTCCTTATTTGGTGGGATAATGAGGTTTAATTAGGACTCCTACTGGATTCAGTAGTGGTAAGGTGATTCTACAAAAGGAGTCCTTCTCCTAGTTGGATGCTGATGGAGGTGGCTTCTATATATACGGCTACAAGCTAGGATTTGGAAGAAGATAAGATACAAGAACACAAGAGATACAACACAAATACACAACTTGTACTCCCAATATTATTATAGTGGATTACTCCCTCTCTCCGTGGTTTTTTCCCAATTGGGTTTCCACGTAAATTTTTGCGTTCATATTTATATCTTTTTATTTATGTTTGTGTGAATGTACTTTGTGAATTTGATATAATCAACTAATCCATCAACCGTTAGCGCGATTTTGGCCTGTTATTTTGGAAATTTCGTCAGGCGTACAAAATCAGGTGTTAACATTGGCGCCGTTTGTGGGAAAAAGACACTTGTTCTAGTGTCGATTTAAAATCACTGATTCACCGAATGAGATAAGTGATTCTTTTTTATTAAAATAAATATATACTTGTATGTGTGTATATATGTATTATGTCAATAGCAATTGAAGCATTGTTGTAATTGATTATTAATACACTTTACATATTCTCTCTTATATTATGCATGTAGTGGTAGTATTCACATGATGCATGCAAAATCTAAATATTAACACTTTGGTCCAGGTGATGATAAATTGATGTTGAGTTACCGCACCAGTAACGAATTCAGCCAGCGCAGAAATAAAAGTTTAAGCTTTTATATCATTGAAGTGCTTTAAAGGTGGCTTCGGTTTCATCATCAACCACAGACTGAAGGAAATTCAGAGGATATAAATTCGGAGGACATAAATCCCGTGGATATAAATTCTGTGGATATAAATCCAGCGGATAAAAATCCCGAGGATAAAAATCCCACGAACACTTTTTGAATACTCTCTCATTTGTAAGTTCCTTATAAATAAGAGACTGTGGGGCAATGTTGGGATGTGATTATTTGGGTCTAGCCATGATGCAACCCAGTCTATTTAATGGTGATGGCCCATATGTAAGTTATTGTGACAGTGGAGAGTCCTTATTAAAATATGATTGTGTTTCTTTATTTGGTGGGATAATGAGGTTTAATTAGGACTCCTACTAGATTCAGTAGTGGTAAAGTGATTCTACAAAAAGAGTCCTTCTCCTAGTTAGATGCGGATGGATGTGGCTTCTATATATACTGCTACAAGCTAGGATTTGGAAGAAGATAAGATACAAGAACACAAGAGATACAACACAAATACACAACTTGTACTCTCAATATTATTATAGTGGATTACTCCATCTCTTCGTGGTTTTTTCCCAATTGGGTTTTCACGTAAATTCTTGTATTTATATTTATATCTTTTTATTTATGTTTGTGTGAATGTACTTTGTGAGTTTGATATAATCAACTACTCCATCAACAGTTAGCGCGATTTTGGCCTGTTGTTTTGGTGATTTCGTCAGGCGTACAAAATCGGGCGTTAACATTGGCGCCGTCTGTGGAAAAAAGACACTTGTTCTAGTGTCGATTTAAAATCACCGATTCACCGAATGAGATAAGTGATTCTTTTTTATTAAAGTAAATATGTACTTGTATGTGTGTATATATGTATTATGTCAATAGCAATTGAAGCATTGTTGTAATTGATTATTAATACACTTTACATATTCTCTCTTATATTATGCATGTAGTGGTAGTATTCACATGACGCATGTAAAATCTAAATATTAACACTTTGGTCCAGGTGATGATAAATTGATGTTGAGTTACCGCACCAGTAACGAATTCAGCCAGCGCAGAAATAAAAGTTTTAGCTTTTATATCATTGAAGTGCTTTAAAGGTGGCTTCGGTTTCATCATCAACCACAGACTGAAGAAAATTCGGAGGATATAAATTCGGAGGACATAAATTCCGCGGATATAAATTCCGTGGATATAAATTCAGCGGATAAAAATCCCGAGGATAAAAATCCCACGAACACTTTTTGAATACTCTCTCATGTGTAATTTATTGTGACAGTGGAGAGTCCTTATTAAAATATGATTGTGTTTCCTTATTTGGTGGGATAATGAGGTTTAATTAAGACTCCTACTGGATTCAGTAGTGGTAAGGTGATTCTACAAAATGAGTCTTTCTCCTAGTTGGATGCGGATGGAGGTGACTTCTATATATACAGCTACAAGCTAGGATTTGGAAGAAGATAAGATACAAGAACACAAGAGATACAACACAAATACACAACTTGTACTCCCAATATTATTATAGTGGATTACTCCCTCTCTCTGTGGTTTTTTTTCAATTAGGTTTCTACGTAAATTCTTGTGTTCATATTTATATCTTTTTATTTATGTTTGTGTGAATGTACTTTGTGAGTTTGATATAATCAACTACTCCATCAACCGTTAACGCAATTTTAACCTGTTATTTTGGTAATTTCGTCATCAGGCGTTAACAAGTAGTATTATTGTTCCGTTAAATGGAAATAGTAACTTGAAAAACTGCATCATTTACCTCTCTTATGAAAAAGTTAACCAATCCTCCTCTGGCCTTGACATCTGCCTTTATCTGACCATAGACTTGATCAAAAAACACAAATCAGTACTCAATCTCATATGAGGGAATCTAAAATTTATCAAAACTAAACTCAACTTTTTTTTCTTCAAAAAGTCTAATCTACTAAAATATATTAAAATTATAAATTGATGTAGGACAATTGGTTTTGAAGTTTAAAGAAGAGAGCTCGATAGAAAATTGGTTAAAAGAGTTGGTTTGAAGTGGGCTGGTTGAAGTTTTATTATTTTATTGGTTTTTTTTATTTTAGGTGTTATTTGTTTAATAAATGTCTAATTTGGTCTTTTTACTTGAGTTAGGGTTTACATAGACTATTTAAGCTCTTGGTTATTTGTTTCAGAGATTCATTCATTGAAGTTTTTTAAAATTTACTCATTTTTCTCTGGTAGATTCCAGTTTATGTGTTCCTAGAGCTTACCATAGTAAACTCTTATACGTCAATCCTATGTCGATAAAAAGATTACAATACAAAAAATTGAAAAGATAAGGAAACTGATATTTCTATTTGACTTTTTGATATATCGTCTTATAACGTCGGTTTTTACCGTCACTATACATCTATAGCGACACTTTTCATGTGAAAATATCAAAAAAAATCATGTGAAAATATTAATTTTCAAAAGATAATTCTTTCAAACACAATAACAAAATTCAAAGATAGAGAATTTAAGAATTAACCATATTTCCTCAAATCTCAACATGTTTACTTTTTCAGAAGATCATTTTCCTATATAAGCTTGATATAAAAAAGAATGTGTACTTCTCAATTGAAATATTTGGTAATACAATGGATTTATTTTATTTTATTTGTGTAATTACCAGAAAAACAAAATAATCAAAATAATAAACGTAACTCAGCTTGCTCATAATCTTATTATTCTCAATCCTTTTCAGTTTCAATCTCTCTTTCTTATTGATATGAATCCCCAGTGCATGATATAACACCAATTACCATAACCTTTTAAGTACGTATTAAGAGGATAAATTATACAACTAAACAATAAAAATAATATATAATATTTTTTAAACAATTTATAATATTTATTATTATATTGATCAATATGTCAATAAATTCATTTTAATTTTGAGTTTGAACACGTTTTAAATTAATTTTTTAAAATTAATAATAATTTATATTTTGAAATGAAGAGAGTATGTCTTACTATGACAATAACCATTTAAGAATGTTGAAGCTTTGAAGTGCTCACGAATTTCTACAAAATAAATGAACTTGAATTATAAGACCAAAGTCAGTTAGTGGATGACACTGGACTACTGAGATAAAGCGGGGCATTGTTTTGTACCAATTTTGGTCATTTGCCACATTTTACATAATTTAGATATGCTTAAGTAAATAAAAAAAACATGTTTAAGTCAGTGTTAACATTAAGATTCGTTTACGTATCTTAATTAGCAATAGCGCATTTAATTATGCACAAAAAAGTTAACAATCGAGGTATTAAGCTTTAGTGCTAGAAAAATAATGTGATACTTGATAATTTTGGTATAACTTTGTATTTATAGTATTAGAATCGTAGCTTCATAGTGTCAAAATCGTTGTAAAAGACATGACACAGGTGATCCCTGTCCTTAAGGCCTTTATTGCCCCCACCACGATTGATTTGCTAAGGGTTTCAGACGATATATCTCCAGTATATATGTCAAGTCTTGATAAATTATCCGTAATAACAATTCACATAAAATTCCAATAGAACACTGCTTTGTAGTATTAGTTGTTTGTTTGTTGAAATATTGGAGAAAATAGAAAAATACATGTGCAAAATCATATATGTAAACTTATGAATATATCTCATCTTATGTGTGTGTATATCAACATATACATATACATGCATATATATTATAAGTTACATATTATAACTATTAAATTATATTTAACTACACTTATTAGTACTAAATATGTAAGTTACATATTAGTAATAATTACTAGTTAAATAGAATATGAATATTTCTCACTATTTTTCTTTTGTTCCAAAATAAGATTAGACTACAATATTTGTATTAGTAGTACTGTCTATTAAATGAGACTAGGAAAAATAGTTTTATCAAACAACTTTGCACTTTATTGAATGTCTCACTATAGACACAAATCAAATAATTTTTACACAAATCAAATGAAATTCTCTCTTATTCTCCGCATATAGGACATTAAGTTACACCTTTTATACTTAAATTATGTCTACAAGTGAGTTTTATCAAACTCAACTATGACATATAATAAGTCACAAAAGTATAAAATAAGGTGCAATATATATTATATGCATATATCTCATCTTATATATATATATATATATATATATATATATATATATATATAGCAAGGATCAAGAGTTTACCCCTTATCTAACTCACCCGAACTTACTCCCTTTTAGCGACGGACCCGGCGATGGTTTAGTCATACAACCGTCGTCTATACTTTTAGCGACGAACAACATATAGCGTCGCTAAAAGTATAGACGACGGTTATATGACCAAATCATCGCCGGGTCCGTCGCTAAAGGGGGGTAAGCTCGGGTGAGTTGGATAAGGGGTATGCTCTTGATCCGGACCGTATATATATATATATATACATGCATGCATATATATTATAAGTTTACATATAAGATTTTGCACATGTATTTTTCTATCTTCTCTAATATGTCTACAAATAAACAACTACTACTAAGTAGTATTCTATTGAAATTTTCTGTGAATTGCTATAACAAATAATTCCCCAAGGCTTGACATATATTTTGGAGGTATATCGTCTGAAACCTTTAGCAAACCAATCGTGGTAGGGGCGATTAAGACCTTAAGAACAAGGATCATCTGTGTCATATTTTCTACAACGATTTTGACTCTACAAAGCTACGGTTATAACATATAATGATCACACCTTCTCTTATATATCTGCCCCCGTATGAAAATAGAATTTCTTATTAGGATGAATTCTTAATGAGATAAAATTGAATCTCCTTAAACAAAGGATGTCGAATATTATGGTGACTCTTTCTTTAGTAATCAAAAATTAAATACAACAAAGAATCTTAGATTCGTCAAAGTTCTTCAACTGCCCAGAACAAATTCCTACGTGGGGAGATTTCATCCATGTGGAGTATGCCCACCAAATCATTCGGACTAAATAAACATGCTCCAACAGTCATTTTATTAATATTTTTATTGAGACTCATATTTAAAAAGTGACATTAATATTGTAAAGTTGATAACTAGAGAGTTGTGGATTAAGGGGGTGTTTGATAAAAACTGAATGAATCTAAATATGAATCTGAATAGGCTGAATCTGGATGAGAAAAATTATTTGATAATTGATGTAAGACCACAAATTATTAATAAATAAAATTTAATTTCCTCTATTTATCATTTTGAAATAGTAAGGGTTGATTTGATTAATGTGGTTAGTTATGGGTAAAATATGCAAATATTTCAAATAAGCAAGTGGTTATAAAATACTCGTTGTTGTCGGAGAATATTCGTTTGGTCGTGGAATATTCTTGATGTCGGGGAATATTCGTACGACGGCGCAGCCTTGTGTGGGCCCCATAACGGAAAGCGATTGGATGAAGAAAACGACAAGTATAAGTTATTTATAAATAACGGCGTAGTTGTTACCGTTAATACTGTTGGAATACCTGGTGGTTAAAACACAGTAATACGCGTTGTTGCACAGTAGCACACGGTATTGCACCAATTATTTATTCTTACGTAAGAAGGCATTACTCAATAATTCTTACAGTAATTACTATTTAGTATTTTATTTTATTGATTCAATAATTTCTGCGTTGATATTTTATATTACTGTTATTTCAATAATTGTCACTACACAGTATTTTCCATTATCGGAGCAATAATTCATATTATCTGAATAATATTATTAGATAACATTATTGGCAATGTCTAGAAAATTCTGTCTAACGAGAAGTTTGGTCACCTAATTGCACGCCAGTAAGGATAAATTCTTATTGGAAAGCCCCCTCTTTCCTGGGAACGGCCTGATTGTCAGTATTGTGATTCTATAATATTATTTGTGAATAATTAATTATTAATTTATATGATGAGGAAAATATTGATTTTATGTGTATATAGATGGAGAAAATTTTTAAAGTGATAATTGTTAAAAATTGATATTTTATCTTTTCTGATAAAATAATATTTTATTATATTATTATAATATAATAATGGTGATATTTTTACAATGAATGTGTGATATATGAGTATATGAGGAGGAAGAGTATTTTTGTTGCAAAAGTTGTTTAAAACATGTTAAACATGTTGGTGGACCCATTTCTTGACTGAAATTTGATCATAGCCTGTAAAATCGTTCGTATGTGGATTTCGGTCAATTTCTGTTTGGAATTTAGAAAAAATTTCTTCTACAAAATTGTAGAGAATTGAATTTCCTATAAAAAGTCATGAGATTCAAATTTTCTGATAAAAAACTATTTATTATGAATTATTGAAGTTCCGAAGTTCTGAAATAATTGATTTTT
The DNA here is from genome assembly GCA_020205505.1 of Panax japonicus. Lineage (NCBI taxonomy): Eukaryota > Viridiplantae > Streptophyta > Magnoliopsida > Apiales > Araliaceae > Panax > Panax japonicus. The sequence goes on from CM035109.1 coordinate 55,180,002, forward strand.
TGAAGTTTTAATTATTTTTTATATGAAAAACGTTTTTGTCATTAATTGTGGGTCTTGCATGTGATGTAGTTGCTGAATTTAGATTCAAGAAGTGGGTGTAGGAAATTTGTTTATATATAATATTATTATATTAAATTTTCTGCTTTGGTGTTCTGAGCAATTTCCTATAAATAGGGTGCTTAGGTTAGAATTAAAAATCACACCAGAAACTAAAGTTTTCTCTCTCTATAATATCGAACGTATTTTGTGAGTATTTTAGTACTTTGAGTATTGCTATACGGTGCAAGTTCTTTCAGCACTATATCCAGTATTCCAGTCAGAAGTACTATTTTTGCGAGGTAAGGGATGTTATTTTATTCAAAAATGATATTATTTCTTCAATATCATTATGCCGAAATATTGGTTGAAAATTTTTATCAAATTTGGAACTTTTTCATGTCGGGTTTACTATTTATGAGTTACTATTTATGAGTTACTATTCACGAGTACTATTCACGAAGCATGATGATTTCTTTTGTGAAATTTCTATCTTTTAGTGTCGGAGTTACTATTCACGTTCACGAATACGATACTATTCACAGAAAAATTAAATTTTCTTTTCTGTGTCCAAGATCGTCTGTTATGATTCCTATCTTGGATTGAATCTATGTTTTGGTCTTCATTCTTGAATTTTACTCCACTCTGGTTATTTATGAAGTATTTTTGAACTTGGATTGTTTAAAGTTCGAATCCTTAATATTTGTTCTTTTGTTTCACTGGATTCGTTTTCTTTAAAATATTTTTCATCATCCTCGGTCCTAAATGATGATATAACTGAATATCTTTGGCCTGTAGTGCAAAGATGAATAATTTTATGATGAATATCTTTGGCCCGTAGTGCAAAGATGAACAGGTGTTTAGATGAACATGGCCAACTGGTGAATATCTTTGGCCTGTAGTGCAAAAATGAATATTTGATTTATGATGTATATTGATTGATGTTACAGGGATAAAATATCGATGATGGACTTTTAAATTCATAGATGATAGTAGATTTCATTCTCTACTTAACTCTTCTAATGAATTGTTCTTTTCGCTGCAGTTGTTGATCTAAAACTTGTTGTCTATTGAATTCTATCAGATTTTTCCCTGTTGAAAACTAAGGATAATTTGTTGTACATTATCTTAGTTGAGCTCACCATTTTCCTTTTTGTTCCATTTTTCTTCTCAGGAGACGAGAATATAGCGGGAACTAGTCAGGGTGTGGTGTAATGGTTCAAGACAGTTGTTTTAGTAGTCCTCACTATTTTATAAAATATTGTATCAATAATTATAATGAGGACTTATTTGAGTGTGGATATTGTCTAGAAGATAATATTTGTATTTAAACTCACAGTTTATGTGTTGTCGTATTTTGCACGATAATTGTATTAATAAAGTTGTAGTTGTTTCTGTACCACGTATCTGGCGACTCAGAATGGGAGATGTATAAATATTTTGGGGGCGTCACAGTTGGTATCAGAGCTTAGGGATATGATCTCTGGCGGAGATCAGGGAATAGAACTAGGAGGGGAGAAACGAGTAAATCCTTCGCTAGTGTGTCCTACCTAAGCTTATTTGTTGGTTGGTCATAATATAGGGGTATTATGTGATTTGTTAATTTGTTTAATTAACCCTTGTTTTATGGCAGTATTTAAGAATGTCGACTAAGAACGTTAACAGTGGAGTAAATGAGACCATGGAGACACCTTTGCTCACCAACGAGGAGAACGTGTTACAGGCTGGCAATGTTCCTCCTGTGAACAACACCACTGAGCAGATGACGAGCGATGGTATGTTTAGGAACTTTCTAGAATTCATGCAAAACTAAACGAGAAAAACTACTGTTCAAAATGCAGGTGGAAACACCGGCAACTCACGGATGGTCACCACTAAGCAGTTCAAGGAGTTAGGACCGCCAGAGTTTTTGGGAAAGGCCAGAACCACTTACGGCAGAGACGTGGATAAAGCAGATCACAAAGATATTTGATGTCTTGGGATGCTCAGAGGAGTAAAAGGTTCCTTTCACCACTTTCATGTTGCGAGGAGAGGCAGATTATTGGTGGGAATCTGTAAAGCGTACTCAGCCTACCGAACTAAAGATGTCTTGGGAGAAGTTCCAAGAATTTTTCAACGACAAGTACTTTTCTGAAAGTATTCGTCACATGAAGGAGGTAGAGTTCATCAAGCTAGAGCAAAACAATATGAACGTGTCGCAGTACGAAGCTAAGTTTACCGAGTTGTCCCAATTTGCATCCCATTTGGTTGATAATGAAGAGAGAATGACGCGAATGTTTCTGCGAGGTTTGAAACCCAAAATACGTCAATACCTCATTTCTCACAAACTTTGTTTATATTCAGATGTTGTGAATAGGGCTCAGTTATTGGAGCGCGATAATAAGTCGCCTCAACTGAAAAATAATGACCAACAACTCGATGATAATCGTACCGGTGGCGACGGTCATCAGAACAATGATAACCATCGTGGAGGAAATTATCATGCCAGAAATGGTAACCACTTTAGTGGTAATCATGGCCAAGATAATAGAAGAAATAACTCAAGTTGAAATTTCAAGAAGAGGAGATTTAACAATGACGGGAAGACGTCGGTACCAACACCAGCAACGAATTTTAAAGGAGGAGAAAGACCGCCAGTTAGATGCTACAGATGCGGAGAAGAGGGACACATAAGTCCAAACTGTTCACAACCTTCCAAGGTATATTATAATTATAGAAAAGAAGGTCATATCGCTCGAGATTGTACGGTAGCGAAACCCAATCCAGCGGGGATGGTGACTCAAAAGGCTGTCCCAGAAAATTCAAAGTCAACGGTTCTTGGAAGAGCGTTTTTCGTGACTGGTAAACCCGAACGAAGTTAGCACGGATTAGTTAATTATAAATTCTTACGAATTTATACCTTATTAGATACCGGTTCTACCCATTCATTTATCTCTCCTGCTTATACTCAACGTTTAAACTTGACTCCGGAGAAAATTAGACTTTGACTTATCTGTTGAAACTCCGTTATGAGAAACTTTCGTTACATCCACTGTTTATAATTCTTGTTTGATCCAAGTTGGCACCATCACTGTGACGCCCCCAAAATAGGTATACATCACTTATTCTGAGTCGTCAAATACATGGTACAGAATAAAAATACAACTTAATTATACAACTGTCGTGTAAAGTACGACAAAACATAAGTTGTGAGTTTTAATACAAATATTGTCGTCTAGACAATATACAAACTCAAATTCAATATTATTACATTTATTTTCCACTATTTCACTGAATAGTGAGGACTACTAATGCTATCATCTGGTCCGTCAATCCTTTCCCCGACTAGTCCCTGTTACGTTCTCATTTCCTGAAGAGAACAATGAAAGTAAAAGGGTGAACTCAACTAGCCCAGTAGGAAATATTATGACTAAGATAATGCAGAATATATTATCGTTAGCCTTCAACAGTGTTAAACTGATATAATATAAGAAACCATCAAGTTTAACTGCAGCGAAACAAGCAATCCATTAAAAGAGTCAAGTAGAGAATAAAATCTACTATCTTTTATGATTTAGAAGGTTTTTCATCACTTTTATCGCTGGGACTCAGCTTAATAAATAATCCACATCATCGAATCACCCCTGCACTACGGCCAAGGATATTCTTTAGTATCACGACCACAATTATCCATGCATTACGGGCCAAGAATATTTGTGTATTCAATAATGGTCATGATCATGCCAACAACTGTCCATCAATGCTCTACGGGCGAATGAGGACTTTTTAAACATCATTTGTAACATTACGGTCATGATTACACCGAATAATCTCTTGTCATAATCATACCAAGTCCATCTATGCACTATAGGCCACAGATGACTTTCAACAAAATATAAACATGAGGATGATGACAATGATATAAGAATTCAATAAAACAAGTTCAAGAATTAATTTATTCAGGAACTAATAACGTCCAAATTGTCAACATGGTACTGCTTTGTAGAGTAAAATTCAAGAATGCTCAGAAAAATATTTCCATGAAAAGATACTGGATGAATCACAAATATCAAGGATATTCAACTAATTTCATGGAGTATAGAAGTCAAAACTTTAACCAACTGAGTATAATAAGGAATGAAATAACAAAAGAAATCACCAGGCATGCGATAGACCGCACAGACAGGTTATTCCAACAGAATAATAAAGACAGAACCAAGTCCGGCGTAAAACGCACAGACAGGATATTCCAATAGAATAATAAAGACGGAACCAGGTCCGGCGTAGAACGCACAGACAGGATGTTCCAACATAATGATAAAAAATAGAACAACAGAAGAATTTCACCAAGTATAGGGTAGCCCGCGTATACAGGTTATTCCAACAGAATAATAAAGAATGGAATAACAGAAGTTCTCTTTATGGATAAGGAAGAAATAATACTCCCTACCTTTAGAAAATCTGGATACTGGAATAGTGAGGTAACAGACTTCTCTTCTTCTTTCTATAATTTCTCTCTATAATAATCGCTCTAATGTAAGACCCCGAATTTTATGAAATAAAAGTATTAATTTTTTTTTATAATTACTATTCAGTAAATGGTTAAATTGATAAAAATTAAAGTTAAGGGTGATATATGAAAAATTTTGCAAAATAAGTAAGTGGTTATAAAATATTCATTTTGCCGGTGGAATATTCTTTTTATCGGGGAATATTCGTACGACAGCGCAGCCAATTGTGGGCCCCATAACGGATAACAGTCGAATGAAGAAAACGACAAAATTGAATAGCGGCGTAGTTGTTACCGTTAACACTGTTAGAATACCCGGTGGTTAAAGTAAAGTAATACACGTTGTTGCACAGTAGCATACGGTATTGCACGGTATTATTGAATTATTGATCCTTATGTAAGAAGGCACTACTCAATAATTGTCACAGTAGTTACTGTTTAATATTTTATTTTATTGATTAAATAATTATTGCATTGATATTTTATATTATTGTTGTTTCAATTATCGTCACTACACAGTATCTCCTTTATCAGATCAGTAATTCAGATTATTTGGAATAATATTATTAGATAACATTATTGGCAATGTCTAGAAAGTTCTGTCAAGGAGAGATTTGGTAACCTAATTGCGCGCCAGTAAGGAGAAATCCTTATTGGAAAGTCCCATCTTTCCTGGGAACAGCCCGGTTGTCATTATTGTGATTCTGTAATATTATTTGTGAATAATTAATTATTGATTTAAATGATATGGAAATATTTATTTGATGTGGATATAAATGATGGATTTATTTATGTGGTTATAAATGAAGAAATTAATGTTGAGGTATTTTATCAGTATTTTATCGGATTGAAGGTATTAAATGATCAAATCGGTGTTCTTACAGCTTTATTGTGTGAGTTATAATATTTAATCCGACCGTAGGATCGTTTTAACTTTTGGATATGTTATACATATATAAGTTGAGTATATGTCCACAAATTTTGAACCGTTAAAAATGAGCGTATAATTTGTTATGAATTTTAAGGGGTAACTGATTCGGAAATTAGGTTTTGATGGAAAATTCTAGAATTGAGTGGGCCCCACTCTTGGTTGTTGGGGGAGATGGCTGATTTTTGGTGGGTGAAATAGTAGCAGGTAAAGCCATCAGGTAGCAGGTCAAGTCTGCTTCAGCGTGCTAACATTTTCCTATAAATAGAGGGCTAAGTTAAAATTAAAAATCATACTATAATTCATAAGTTTTCTCTCTTTTTCTCTCTAGATTATTGAGTGAATTTTGTGAGTATTTAGATACTTGGTGAGTTGATATTCATCAGTGCAAGTTTTTTTTAGCGTCATATCTAATATCCAGTCAGAAGTGTTGCTCTTTTGAGATAAGGGATAGTAACAGATTTTAAGTGTTATTATGTTTTTCAGTTCGTACTTCTTCCAACCTTCAGAAAATTCTGGAAAAATTTGAAATGATATTTTGATAAGTTTTATTGATTATGTCCAAAAATGGTGATTTTTGGATGTATATATTAAGAGTTATGAATTTTATGAGGAAAGACTATTTTAAAAGTAACCGCTTATAATTCCTTGTGGTTAACTCTAAAATTGATAAAATTTTTATTGGGAGTACATCTATATAATATCAGTGTACTCTGTGAATTTCAGAATTTTTGGATAAAAGTACAATTTATGATAAATGTCTAAATATTCGGCGGTTTTGGCCATATAAAAAATAGTAAATGAATTTTAAAAATTCTGAGAAAAATATATGTTCACTATGGGACTATATTATGCTAAATCCCAGAAAAGAAATATTTTTGGAACTGATTTGGTATTTTTCATGAAAATAGACTAGTTATGAATAAATGAATTAAATATGTTATGTGAAGGAAGAAAATTGAAAAATAGGATTTCATGGCTTGACAATCCTATATGAGGTATATGCAGATTTTTGATGAGGGTTTTGGTTATTGGTGATAAAACTTATGAGTTTGGCATTTTAGGATGATTAAATACATTATTTAGTAAAGTGTAAATAATTAAAATAAATTGTTTATAAGTTTAAGAAATGTTATTCTTTCAATATCATTATACCGAAATATTGGTATGGATTTTATTGTAGAATTTCTACTTTTTTGAGTCGGGGTTACTATTCACGAGTTAGGATTCATGAGTTACTATTCACGAGTTACTATTCATGAGTTACTATTCACGGGTACTATTCACGACAAGTTGGTTTCTTTTTTCTGACCGAATTATCGTTGATTTATGAATATTGCTCTTGAGATTAAGTGCAGTTATTGATCATATTATTTTTATTATCATATATAATATTTTTATAACCCTAATGTTGAAATTCTCTTTTACTTGAGTATAAAGATGGGTAGATTATTGGTATGATCATGACTAGGGTTTTCTTTGGCAAGTAGTGCAAAATTAAATTGTGACTGGTATGATCATGACCATTGAATTTATAATTGAATATCTTTAGCTTAAGTGCAATGGTGAAATAATCAACATGGTTATAATTATTGTTTATATAAATTCTGAAATGATTATATATTTCTTTGAGATATTAATATATTTAGCCTGTAGTGCAAATATGAACTGTTGAGGAATATCTTTGGCCTGTAGTCTAAAGATGGTTTGTAGATGAATATCTTTGGCCCGTAGTGCAAAGATGACATGTTGTTGAATATATTTGGCCGTAGTGCAAAGATGGTCTGTTGACGAATATCTTTGGCCCGTAGTGCAAAGATGAATTTATCAGTATGATTATGAACAGGAAATGTGATTTGGTATAACCATGATCTTTGATGTTTCAGGTGAAGATAGGTTATGAAAATTATCTTCGTCCTGGATGAGAAGAGGAATTTAGAACCACAATTATGATTATGAGTTATTCACATGATTGTGGAAAGGAACTGTTGAGTGATGTTACAGGGATAAAACATTGTTGGTGGATTTTTAACATGAAGAAGATAATAGACTTTATGGTCTATTTGACTCTTCTAATGGATTGCTCGTTCCGCTGCAACTATGGTTGAGGCTATTGATAATTTAGTTATCTTTAGTCATGATATTCTTTACTGAGCTAGTTGTGCTCACCCTTTTGCTTCACAATTCCTTTCAGGTAATAAAAGTGTAGCTGGGTCGAGTGGGGGATAATAGGGGAATAGAACGGTGGTCTATAGCTGTTGAGGGTGAGGCGAACCCAATGTTGGAAGGGTGTTTTGTCACTATCATACAAGATGTCTAATGACATACAACCTTGTATCATCATATGACAGAGATGTGCTCATCCACTTGCTGAGTATATATATGAGCACTACCTATATAATCTTGGGACTCAGCTTAATAAATAATCCACATCATCGAATCACCCCTGCACTACGGCCAAGGATATTCTTTAGTATCACGACCACAATTATCCATGCACTACGGGCCAAGAATATTTGTGTGACAACCCCAAAATAGGTCCATTCCACCCAACCCATTCTGAGTTGTCAAATACATGGTACAGAAACAACTACAACTTTTACAACCCATAAGCTGTGAGTTTGAATACAAACATTGTCATCTAGGCAATATTCACATGCAAATAAATCCCCATCATAATTATTGATACATAATTTTACAAAAAAAATGGTGAGGACTACTAAACAACTCTCTCTAGAACCTTCATTCCATACCCCGACTAGTACTCGCTACATTCTCGCCTCCTGAGAAGAAAAATGGAACAACAAGGAAAAAGGGTGAGCTCAACTAGCCCAGTAAAGAATATTATGACTAAGATAATGTACAACAAATTATCCTTAGTCTTCAACAGGGAAAAATCTGATAGAATACAATAGACAACAAGTTTTAGATCAACAACTGCAGCGGAAACAACAATTCATTAGAAGAGTTAAGTAGAGAATAAAATCTACTAACATCTATGAATTTAAAAGTCCATCATCAATATTTTATCCCTGTAACATCAATCAATATATATCTCAAATCAAATCAAATATTCATCTTTGCACTACAGGCCAAAGATATTCATCAGTCGGTCATGTTCATCTAAACACCTGCTCATCTTTGCACTACAGGCCAAAGATATTCATCAATTGTTCATGTTCATCTCAACACCTGTACATCTTTGCACTACGGGCCAAAGATATTCATAACAAAATCAACCATCTTTGCACTACAGGCCAAAGATATTCAGTAACACCATCATTTAGGACTGAGGATGATGAAAAATATTTTAAAGGAAACGAATCCAGTGAAACAAAATAACAAGTATTAAGGATTCGTACTTTAAACAATCTGAGTTCAAAAATACTTCATAAATAATCATACTGAAGTAAAATTCAAGAATGATCAAAACATAGATCCAATCAAAGCTAGTATCCAGAATAGATATTTTGGACAAAAAGAAGAAATTTCATTTTTCGGTGAATAGTGTCGTATTCGTGAATAGTGTCGTATACGTGAATAGTAATTCCGACACCAAAAGATAGAAATTTCACAAAAAATATCTTCACGCTTTGTGAATAGTACTCGTGAATAGTAACTCGTGAATAGTAACCCCAACATGAAAAAAATTTCAAATTTGATAAAAAGTTCCAACCAACATTTCAGCATAATGATATTGAAGAAATAATATCATTTGAGAAGAAAATAACATCCCTTACCTCGAAAGACAGTACTTCTGGTTGAAACACCGGATATAGGCTATGACTTGAACTTTCACCGTATAGCAATACTCAAAGTATACTCAAAATACTCACAAGAATACGCTCGATAATATAGAGAGAGAAAACTTCAGTTTCTGGTGTGATTTTCAATTCTAACCTAAGCACCTATTTATAGGAAATTGCTTAGAACACCAAAGCAGAAAATTTAATATAATAATAATATATATTAAAAATTCTTACGCCCATTTTTTCAGATCTGATTTCAGCTCAAAAACATGTGCTCCCTTCTAGAAAAAGTACAAAAAAACGTTTTTATTAATAAAAATATTTTAAACTTCCAAAAATCAATTATTTCGGAGCTCCGGAACTTCAATAATTCATAATAAATAGCCCTTTTGCCAGAAAATTCGAATCTCGCGAGTTTTTATAGGAAATTCAATTCTCTACAACTTTGCAGAAGGAAGTTTTTCCAAATTCCAAACAGAAATTGACCGAAATCCACAAACGAGCGATTTTACAGGCTATAATCAAATTTCAGTCAATAAATAGGTCTACCGACACACAAAATCTGTTTTTAATATTTATTGCAACAAAAATACTCTTCCTCCACATATATTCATATATCCCACTTTCATCGTAAAAATATCACCGTTGATATATTATTAAAATAATATATTTAAATAAATTATTTTATCAGAAAAAGATAAAATATTAATTTTCAACAATTGTCACAATAAAAATTTTCTCCATCTATATCCACATAAAATCAATATTTTCCTCATCATATAAATCAATAATTTAATTATTCACAAATAATATTACAGAATCACAGTACTAGCAACCAGGCCGTTCCCAGGAAAGAGGGGGCTTTCCAATAAGAATTTCTCCTTACTGGCGCGCAATTAGGTGACCAAACCTCTCCTTAGACAGAACTTTCTAGACATTGCCAATAATGTTATCAAATAATATTATTCAGATAATATGAATTATTGCTTCGATAATGGAAAATACTGTGTAGTGACAATTATTGAAACAACAGTAATATAAAATATCAATGCAGCAATTATTGAATCAATAACATAAAATACTGAACAGTAATTACTGTAACAATTATTGAGTAGTGCCTTCTTACGTAAGAATCAATAATTGGTGCAATACCATGTGTTACTGTGCAACAACGCGTATTACTGTGTTTTAACCACCGAGTATTCCAACAGTATCAACGGTAACAACAACGCCGTTTTTTATAAACAACTTATACTTGTCGTTTTCTTCATCCAATCGCTTTCCGTTATGGGCCCACAAAAGACTGCGCCGTCGTACGAATATTCCCCGACAGCAAGAATATTCCACGACCAAACGAATATTCCTCGTCAACAATGAATATTTTATAACCACCTGCTTATTTAAAATATTTGCGCATTTTACCCATAACTAACCACATTAATCAAATTCACCCTTACTATTTCAAAATAATAAATAAAGGAGATTCCTTTTTATTTAAAAATTTTCGGGGTCTTACAACCTCCCCTCCTTATGAAATTTCGTCCTCGAAATTGACGTACGTAACTGGTGTTTCGAAAAGATGAGAATACCTCGCTTTCATTTCCGTTTCCAACTCCAATATCATTTCCTCTATAGCATGATTCCTCCACAAAACTTTAACTTGTGGTATGACCTTCGTGCGTAGGACATGCTTCTTCCCAACCAACATCTTGACAGGTACCTCTTCGTACGTTAAGTCTTCAGCTATTTCGTCCGATTCTAACTCAATAACATGGTTCGAGTCGTCCACATCGGTACAAAAAAAACGTTATAACACGCGACATACTTGGCGATAAAACGAGTCTATAGGCCACAGTTCCTATTCGATCGAGAATTTCAAATGGATTAATAAATCGAAGGTTTGAGCTTTGCTCACATCGCCAATTCTCGCTTTTGGAATAACAACTTCTTGTACCTGCTTCTTCATATTCACCAGCTCCGGTGTGTAGCTTGAACGTTTTTAACATTATCGATTAAAGTCGATTATACTCGTATATCATCACGTAGGTACTTAAAGTTTTCATCTCCATCTCTATTATTTGTAAATTATACGAAATGAGTCTTTGAAAATATCGTACTCATACTCGTATACGATCTTCTGCTCAACGCGTCAACTACCACGTTCGCTTTTCCAGGATGGCATGGTCAGAACATGTGCTGAAATGAGTCTCCTCTTGAGTTCTTCGAAGCTCTTCCCACATTCCTTGCTCCATTCGAATTTTGTATCTCTACGAGTCAGCTGCGTTAATGGAATAGCGATTCGAGAATATCCTTCAACGAATCTCCGATAATAATCAACTAAGCCTAGAAAGCTACGTATTTCGATTACCGACTTAGGTTGTTCTCAACTATGACTCATATCCCAATCTTGGATAGCACGTCACAATGACACCTATCAGTTTACTATCGCACGAATATTGTCCCCTACGGAGAGTCTGGCTTCGGTGCATTCCACAAAGTAAGTCACAAGATAAAGGCTCGGGTACCAAATTCTAAAGTTAAATTTTTAACTCCTGAAGTTCAATAGGAGCCATGAGATTTTAGAAATGGGTTTTGTACCGGGTTCAAAGTCGATACAAAATTCAATATCACGCTCTGGGAGTAAGCCAAGAAATTCTTCAGGAAATACGTCAGGAAAAATCAATAACAACAGGAATATTATTCAAATCTGATGTACTTTTGCTCAAGTCCATAACATGACTAAGAAAGCTTGACATCCATTTTTCAATAAACGAATGACTTCATGGCTTGATATAAAAATGTTTGACTTCAATGGTTTGATTGCTTGAGTTCGAATATCAGGTTGCTTAGGAATATAAAAACTAACAACCTTACGAAAGCAATCAATTTTGGCATGATGAGTAGTTAACCTTAAAATCACATCAAAAACAAATATCTCTATAGAAATAAGGTTAACAGGTAATGTGATAGTGCCAACTTGAATCAAGCAAGATTTCTAAACAACGGATGTAATGAAAGTTTCTCCTAACGGAGTCTCCATAGATAGGTCAAAGTCTAATTTCTCCGGAGTCAAGTTCAAACGTTGAACGCAAGCAAGAGAGATAAAAGAGTGGGTAGAACCGGTATCTAGTAAGGTATAAACTTTGCAAGAATTATAATTAACTAACCCGTGCTAAACTCGTTCGTGTTCCTCGCATTTTGACCGGTCACGACAAACGCTCTTCCAGGAACCGTTGACTTTGACTTTTCTAGGACAGCCTTTTGAATCACCATCCCCGCTGGAATTGGTTTCACTACCGTACACTCTCGAGCGATATGTCCTTCCTTTCCACAATTATAGCATACCTTGAACTGTTGTGGGCAGTTTGGACTGATATGTCCCTCTTTCTCGCATTTGTAACATACGACCGGTGGTCTTTCTCCTCCCTTGGAACCAGTTGCTGCTGATGCTGACGTCTTCACATGGTCGTTGTTGAATCTCCTCTTTTTAAAATCTCCTCCCAACTCGCTTCTTCTATTTTCATGGCCGTGATTACCACCAGAGTGGTTACCACCTTTGCCCGTATTCTTCTTTCTTCGCAGGTTATCGTTGTTCTGATGACTTCTATCTTCGGTATGATCCTGGTTATGGTCCCTCGGTTGAACGTACTCGTTATCTCGCTCTAACAATTGAGCCCTGTTGACAACATCTGAATAGATAGAAAATTTATGAGAAATGAGATACTGACGTATGCCGGGTTTCAAACCTCTCAGAAACATCCGCGTCATACGTTCCTCATTCTCCACCAAATGAGGTGCAAACCTGGATAACTCCGCGAACTTCGCCTCGTACTGGGACACCGTCATGTTATTCTGCTCTAGTCTAATAAACTCCACTTCCTTCATATGGCGAATACTTTCAGGAAAGTATTTTTCGTTGAAAAGTTTCTGAAACTTCTCCCATGACATGCTGAGTGCAGTTGGATGGGTACGCTTCACAGACTCCCACCAGTAGTCTGCCTCACCACGGAACATAAAGGTGGCGAATGGAACCTTCTGTTCCTCCGTACATCCCAAGACATCGAATATCTTGGTAATTTGCTTGACCCATGTTTCCGCCATGATCGGATCGGGCTTTCCCTTAAATTCTGGTGGTCCCAACTCTTTGAACTGCTTGGCTGTGACAAGCCGCGCGTTGTTATCATTTCCACCTGTATTTTGTACACGAGTCTCCCTCGTCTGGTTTTGCATGAACTGCAAAAAGCTTCTAAACATCCCGTCGTTCATCATCTGCTCAGTGGCGTTGTTCACAGGAGGAACATTGCCAGCCTGTTGCACATTCTCCTCGTTGGTGAGTACAGGCATCTCCACGGTCGCATTTACTCCACTGTTAACATTCTCAGTCGACATTCTTAAATACTGTCATAAAACAAGGATTAATTAAACAAATCAATATATCACATAATATCCCTATATACTGACCAACTAACAAATAAGCTTAGGTAGGACACACTAGCGAAGGAATTACTCGTCTCTCCCCTCCTAGTTCTATTCCCCGATCTCCGCCAGAGATCATATCCCTAAGCTCTGATACCAACTGTGACAACCCCAAAATAGGTCCATTCCACCCAACCCATTCTGAGTTGTCAAATACATGGTACAGAAACAACTACAACTTTTACAACCCATAAGCTGTGAGTTTGAATACAAACATTGTCATCTAGGCAATATTCACATGCAAATAAATCCCCATCATAATTATTGATACATAATTTTACAAAAAAATGGTGAGGACTACTAAACAACTCTCTCTAGAACCTTCATTCCATACCCCGACTAGTACTCGCTACATTCTCGCCTCCTGAGAAGAAAAATGGAACAACAAGGAAAAAGGGTGAGCTCAACTAGCCCAGTAAAGAATATTATGACTAAGATAATGTACAACAAATTATCCTTAGTCTTCAACAGGGAAAAATCTGATAGAATACAATAGACAACAAGTTTTAGATCAACAACTGCAGCGGAAACAACAATTCATTAGAAGAGTTAAGTAGAGAATAAAATCTACTAACATCTATGAATTTAAAAGTCCATCATCAATATTTTATCCCTGTAACATCAATCAATATATATCTCAAATCAAATCAAATATTCATCTTTGCACTACAGGCCAAAGATATTCATCAGTCGGTCATGTTCATCTAAACACCTGCTCATCTTTGCACTACAGACCAAAGATATTCATCAATTGTTCATGTTCATCTCAACACCTGTACATCTTTGCACTACGGGCCAAAGATATTCATAACAAAATCAACCATCTTTGCACTACAGGCCAAAGATATTCAGTAACACCATCATTTAGGACTGAGGATGATGAAAAATATTTTAAAGGAAACGAATCCAGTGAAACAAAATAACAAGTATTAAGGATTCGTACTTTAAACAATCTGAGTTCAAAAATACTTCATAAATAATCATACTGAAGTAAAATTCAAGAATGATCAAAACATAGATCCAATCAAAGCTAGTATCCAGAATAGATATTTTGGACAAAAAGAAGAAATTTCATTTTTCGGTGAATAGTGTCGTATTCGTGAATAGTGTCGTATACGTGAATAGTAATTCCGACACCAAAAGATAGAAATTTCACAAAAAATATCTTCACGCTTTGTGAATAGTACTCGTGAATAGTAACTCGTGAATAGTAACCCCAACATGAAAAAAATTTCAAATTTGATAAAAAGTTCCAACCAACATTTCAGCATAATGATATTGAAGAAATAATATCATTTGAGAAGAAAATAACATCCCTTACCTCGAAAGACAGTACTTCTGGTTGAAACACCGGATATAGGCTATGACTTGAACTTTCACCGTATAGCAATACTCAAAGTATACTCAAAATACTCACAAGAATACGCTCGATAATATAGAGAGAGAAAACTTCAGTTTCTGGTGTGATTTTCAATTCTAACCTAAGCACCTATTTATAGGAAATTGCTTAGAACACCAAAGCAGAAAATTTAATATAATAATAATATATATTAAAAATTCTTACGCCCATTTTTTTCAGATCTGATTTCAGCTCAAAAACATGTGCTCCCTTCTAGAAAAAGTACAAAAAACGTTTTTATTAATAAAAATATTTTAAACTTCCAAAAATCAATTATTTCGGAGCTCCGGAACTTCAATAATTCATAATAAATAGCCCTTTTGCCAGAAAATTCGAATCTCGCGAGTTTTTATAGGAAATTCAATTCTCTACAACTTTGCAGAAGGAAGTTTTTCCAAATTCCAAACAGAAATTGACCGAAATCCACAAACGAGCGATTTTACAGGCTATAATCAAATTTCAGTCAATAAATAGGTCTACCGACACACAAAATCTGTTTTTAATATTTATTGCAACAAAAATACTCTTCCTCCACATATATTCATATATCCCACTTTCATCGTAAAAATATCACCGTTGATATATTATTAAAATAATATATTTAAATAAATTATTTTATCAGAAAAAGATAAAATATTAATTTTCAACAATTGTCACAATAAAAATTTTCTCCATCTATATCCACATAAAATCAATATTTTCCTCATCATATAAATCAATAATTTAATTATTCACAAATAATATTACAGAATCACAGTACTAGCAACCAGGCCGTTCCCAGGAAAGAGGGGGCTTTCCAATAAGAATTTCTCCTTACTGGCGCGCAATTAGGTGACCAAACCTCTCCTTAGACAGAACTTTCTAGACATTGCCAATAATGTTATCAAATAATATTATTCAGATAATATGAATTATTGCTTCGATAATGGAAAATACTGTGTAGTGACAATTATTGAAACAACAGTAATATAAAATATCAATGCAGCAATTATTGAATCAATAACATAAAATACTGAACAGTAATTACTGTAACAATTATTGAGTAGTGCCTTCTTACGTAAGAATCAATAATTGGTGCAATACCATGTGTTACTGTGCAACAACGCGTATTACTGTGTTTTAACCACCGAGTATTCCAACAGTATCAACGGTAACAACAACGCCGTTTTTTATAAACAACTTATACTTGTCGTTTTCTTCATCCAATCGCTTTCCGTTATGGGCCCACAAAAGACTGCGCCGTCGTACGAATATTCCCCGACAGCAAGAATATTCCACGACCAAACGAATATTCCTCGTCAACAATGAATATTTTATAACCACCTGCTTATTTAAAATATTTGCGCATTTTACCCATAACTAACCACATTAATCAAATTCACCCTTACTATTTCAAAATAATAAATAAAGGAGATTCCTTTTTATTTAAAAATTTTCGGGGTCTTACAACTTGTGTATTCAATAATCGTCATGATCATGCCAACAACTGTCCATCAATGCTCTACGGGCCAATGAGGACTTTTTCCACATCATTTGTAACACTACGGTCATGATTACACGGAATAATTCTTTGTCATAATCATACCAAGTCCATCTATGCACTATAGGCCACAGATGACTTTCAACAAAATATAAACATGAGGATGATGACAATGATATAAGAATTCAATAAAACAAGTTCAAGAATTAATTTATCCGGGAACTAATAACGTCCAAATTGTCAACATGGTACTGCTTTGTAGAGTAAAATTCAAGAATGCTCAGAAAAATATTTCCATGAAAAGATACTGGATGAAGCACAAATATCAAGGATGTTCAACTAATTTCATGGAGTATAGAAGTCAAAACTTTAACCAACTGAGTATAATAAGGAATGGAATAACAAACGAAATCACCAGGCATGCGATAGACCGCACAGACAGGTTATTCCAACAGAATAATAAATAACGGAATCAGGTCCGGCGTAAAACGCACAGACAGGATATTCCAATAGAATAATAAAGACGGAATCAGGTCCGGCGTAAAACGCACAGACAGGATATTCCAACAGAATAATAAAGACAGAACCAAGTCCGGCGTAAAACGCACAGACAGGATATTCCAACAGAATAATAAAGACGGAACCAGGTCCGGCGTAGAACGCACAGACAGGATGTTCCAACAGAATGATAAAAAATGGAACAACAGAAGAATTTCACCAAGTATAGGGTAGCCCGCGTATACAGGTTATTCCAACAGAATAATAAAGAATGGAATAACAGAAGTTCTCTTCATGGATAAGGAAGAAATAATGCTCCCTACCTTTAGAAAAACTGGATACTGGAATAGTGAGGTAGCAGACTTCTCTTCTTCTTTCTATAATTTCTCTCTATAATAATCGCTCTAAATCTTTTGTGAATTGGTGAGAAATGAAGGAAGAATGAGCTTCTATTTATAGAAAAATATAGTTTTGATAATTGCACGTTTTGGGGATCAAAAAATTTCAGTACAATACCTCCAATTTTTCCTTTATTTTTAATTTAGTCATGGAAGTATTATCAAACTTGCACCACCTCCCCTAATAGTAAATAATGTGATTCAATAGTAAATTATGTGAATCAATAGTTCTAGACATGTAAAAATACGAATTACAGTATAGTACCTCCATCTATACCTCCAGTTTTAACTTAGTCATGCAAGTATTATCAATCTTGCACCAACTCCCCTAATAGTAACTGTGACGCCCCCAAAATAGGTCCATTCCATCCAACCCATTTTGAGTTGCCAAATACATGGTACAGAAATAACTACAACTTTTACAACCCATAAACTGTAAGTTTGAATACAAACATTGTCATCTAGACAATATACATACCCAACTATGTCCTCAATACAATTATTGATATATTATTTTACAAAAATGGTGAGGACTACTAAACAACTCTCACAAGGACCATCAATTCATACCTCGACTCGTACTCGCTATATTCTCGTCTCCTGAGAAGAAAAATGGAACAAAAAGGAAAAGGGTGAGCTCAACTAACTCAGTAAAGAATATTATGACTAAGATAATATACAAAAAATTATTGTTAGCCTTCAACATGGAAAAAAATCTAATAGAATACAATAGACAACAAGTTTTAAATCAATATTCGCAGCGGAAAATATTAATTCATAGAAGAGTTACGTAGAGGATGAAATCTACTAATGTATATGAATTTAACAGTCCATCAACAGTATTTTTATCCCTGTAACATCAATCAATGCACATCTAGAACCATATATTCATCCTTGCACTACAGGCCAAGGATATTCATCTGTTGGTCATGTTCATCTAAACACCTGTTCATCTTTGCACTACGGGCCAAAGATATTCATCAGAAATCATTCATCTTTGCACTACAGGCCAAAGATATTCAATAATAACATCCTTTAAGACTGAAGATGATAAAAAATATTTTTAAAGAAGCGAATCCAGTGAAATAAAATGACAAGAATTAAGGATTCGTACTTTGTTTTATCCATGTCCAAAAATACCTCAAAAATAATCATAGTGGTGTAAAATTCAAGAATGATCAAAACATGGATACAATCAAATCTAGTATCCACAATAGATATTTTGGACGAAAAGAAAAAAAATAATTTTTCTGTGAATAGTGCCGTTGTAACAACCCCTTCCCGAAGAGGAAAGGGAGGTCACGTGCAAAGCACAACAAATCTCAAAATAAGAAAACAGAGCACTAACAACCTCAAAACATTAATAGTGGTGATCCATTAATAACGTACTAAATACAATTTTCCAAATATAGTCAAAATAATCAAACTTAAAATTTGAAACAACCTAGATGGTCAAGGGCAACTCTCTCATCACACTAGCTAGCCCTGAATCACCCCTGCAAACCTGCCGGAAGAAAAACACAGCATGAGCCAATTGCCCAGTACGGATACAGATATACAAAAGATATACAACTGATATACGAAAATAACTGAGACAAAATATTGAACAAAGCCTCAAGTGCAAATACGAACGAAAGCATAATATCCAAAGATCTGAATGGAATATATCTGAATCAACGTAATGAATATATCTGAATCAATGTAATTGACGGAACAAATAAAAGAATAAAGAAATAATGAACTGAAGTGACTAACTTAATGACTTGAACTGAACAGAAACCAACAAAACTGATCAAATAAAATAATAGGCTGAAACAAATGGTTGGAGCTATTTCATACCGAATGAGCTCAGAAATATACCTTCCCACATAGGCAAGTCAAAACAATGCCACACAGGAAAGTCAAAATAATGCCACACAGGCAAGTCAAAACCATGCCACACAGGCAAGTCAAAATAATGCCACACAGGCACATCAAAACCATGCCACACAGGCAAATCACACATTGGACCGCGAATCCAAATGTATGCAAATCGGATAGGTGTGTTTGGCACAACATCACCAATCCGCAGAACAGAACACTAGGGTTAACCCATACGCCTCCCACAACAAAACACCAAATGGCCCATTTACTCCGGAGCCCAAAACGGAGACGCCGTGGACTAATCACACCGCCACGAAAAGTGTCATGTCTCTCGTGCCAAGACGACATGCCTGTGGTACCCCCACATGTGGTTATAGCTCAGGTATACCCTACAGTATATTCTAACAAAAAGACTATGTCACAACAAATGCGACATAATACCAACAAAAGGGTTCTATATGTACATGTTGAACCAAATCAAATTATAGTCATGAGGTCTCAAAAAGAAAGTAGCAACATGTACCGCTCTACAATTATCAAAATAAATACTATACATGATAACCTGATTCAAAGAGTACAAGTACGAGTCCAATGTATCAACTCCAAAATGAAACTAATATATTTATTTCACAGGAAACAATTATGTGAAATAATAACGAAATTCGAACAAGCGACAAAACGAACAAATCAAATTTAACAAGAGTATCGCAGAAAGAGTACGAAATCCGTACCTGACACTTCCAAATCATTTATAGCACACTCCACAAAATCTTATCCTCAAATGCCAACGATATTAAATATGAAACGTCATTCCCAACCTAAACATATTCACCTCGAATTAAAATAATCCAAACTAATAATTCCCAAAATAATTCATAATCTATTTAATATGCCTTTAATCATCGCCTTTTATCAATTATTAATACTCCAAAATTTATATTCCAAAAATAACTCTTTAAATTCCCTTCGTTCAATTAAAAAAAATTTAATAAGATTTTATTACAATTCAATCGTTAATAACATAATACTATTAAAAAAATTATTAAAACTTTTATAACTATGTCGGAACTATGTCGGCAAAATTAATTAATTTAAATTTAATATATATAACCTCAATTTAATTTACAAATTCTTATTATAAACTTCATAGCTAATAACCTATTAAAATGTAATATATATATATATATATATATATATATATATATATATATATATATATATATATATATATATAATGAAATCAACCCTGCAAACCGCATGAAATCAAACATGACATATATGTATAAGCATAATTTAATTATAATCCTTATTGATACCTACAGCAACTTAGCTTTCATCGTGATAACGAAATTTTCTTCCTCCTTTTCCAGCGCAGCCACCGACCTCTTTCGTTTTCTCTCCACTAATTCGTACAAAATAGGTGAGGAAGATTAGGTTTAGTTATTTATTAATTTATTAACTCTCCTAATTTAAATAACATTTTAATATTACCCAAATAAATTAAACCCAATTAAATTTTAAGACCCAATTTGTACTAAATTAATTTACCCATCGCTTATTAATATTTATTAGCCCACACAAATTAAATAATTATTTTGACCCAAATAATGGACAAAATCCAATTAATATGCTTTCAAACAAAAATAATTTTTTATTACTTAATATTATTATTATTTTTTCAGGTATTACAGCCGTATTCGTGAATAGTGCCGTATACGTGAATACTACCATATACGTGAATAGTAACTCCTGCACAAAAAGTTCCAAATTTGATAAAAACGTTCACCAATATTTCGGCATAATGATATTGAAGAAAATAATATCATTTAAGAAGAAAATAACATCCCTTACCTCAAAATAGCCGTACTTCTGACTGAATTTCGGTATAGTGCTGACAGAAACTCGCACCGTATAGCAACACTCAAAGTATACTCACAAGGATACGCTCGATAATATAGAGAGAGAAAGAGAGAAAACTTTGTTTCTGGTGTGATTTTCAATTCTAACTTAGCCCTCTATTTATAGGAAAATGTTAGAACGCCAAAGGAGACTAAATTAATAAAATATATTATTATTTATTCAAAATTCTTACCCACATGTTTTGAAAACTCTAGCATGCCTTCTTTGGTCAAAAACATCAGCCACCCATGTGCCAACAACCACAAAAACGTTTTTCTTATATAAAATAATTAAAACTTCCAAAAATCAATTATTTCGGAACTCCGAAACTTCAATAATTCATGATAAATAGCCCTTTTATCAGAAAATTCGAATCTTGCGACTTTTTATAGGAAATTCAATTCTCTACAACTTTGCAGAAGGAAGTTTTTCCAAATTCCAAACAGAAATTATCCGAAATCCATAAACAAGTGATTTTATGGTCTATAATCAATTTTCGGTCAAGAATTGTGTCCACCGACACACAAAACATATGTTAAACATTTAATGCCACAAAAATACTCTTCCTCCTCATATACTCATATGTCCCACATTCATTGTAAAATATCACCGTTAATATATTATTAAAATAATATATTTAAATAAATTATTTTATCAAAAAAAGATAAAATATTAATTTTCAACAATTGTCACTTTAAAAAATTTCTCCATCTATATCCACATAAAATCAATATTTTTTTTATCATAATAATCAATAATTAATTATTCAAAAATAATATTACAGAATCGCAGTACTGACAACCAGGCCGTTCCCAGGATAGAGGGGGCTTTCCAATAATAATTTCTCCTTACTGGCGCGCAATTAGATGACCAAACCTCTCCTTGACAGAACTTTCTAGACATTGCCAATAATGTTATCTGATAATATTATTCAAATAATATGAATTATTGATCTGATAATGAAAAATATTGTGCAATGACAATTATTGAAACAATAATAATATAAATATCAACGCAGCAATTATTGAATCAATAAAGTAATGAACAGTAACTCCTGTAGCAATTATTGAGTAGTGCCTTCTTACGTAAGGATCAATAATTCAAAATACTGTGCAATACCGTGTGCTACTGTGCAACAACGCGTATTACTGTATTTTAACCAACGGGTATTCCAACAGTGTAAACGGTAACAACTACGCCGTTATTTTTAAACAACTTATATTTTTCGTTTTCTTCCTCCAATCGTTTTTCGTTATGGGGCCCACACATGGTTGCGCCGTCGTACGAATATTCCCCGACAGTACGAATATTCCACGACCAAACGAATATTCCCCGACAACAATGAATATTTTATAACCACTTACTTATTTTGAAACATTTGCGTATTTTACCCATATCTATCCACATTAATCAAATCAACCCTTACTATTCAAAATAATAATTAAAGGAAATTAAATTTCATTTATTAATTATTTGGGGTCTTACAACCTCCCCTCCTTATGAAATTTCGTCCTCGAAATTGACATACGTACCTGGTGTTTCGAAAAGGTGAGGATACCTCGCTTTCATTTCCGTTTCCAACTCCCAGGTCATTTCCTCTATAGCATGATTCCTCCACAAAACTTTAACTTGTGGTATTACCTTCGTGCGTAGGACATGCTCCTTCCTATCCAAGATCTTGACAGGTACCTCCTCATACGTTAAATCTTCGGCTATCTCGTCCGGTTCTAACTCAATGACGTGGTTCGGGTCTTTCACATATTTACGAAGCACAGATATATGAAAAATATTATGAACACGAGACATACTTGGAGGTAACGCGAGTCTATAGGGTATATTACCTACTCGATCAAGAATTTGAAATGGACAAATAAATCGTGGATTAAGCTTTCCTCTCTTCCCGAATCTTGTAACTCCCTTCCATGGGGCAACACGCAACAATACATGATCCCCAACACTAAATTCTACGTCCTTTCGATGAAGATCCGCATAACTCTTTTGTCGATCTTGTGCCGTTTGTATACGTTGTCGAATCGTTTGGATCTTCTCCGTAGTCATACGTACTAACTCGGGTCCCAACAATGTTGCTTCACCCACCTCGTCCCAACATACTGGAGAGCGACACTTTCGTCCATACAATGCTTCAAATGGGGCCACACCAATGCTTGCCTGATAACTGTTGTTGTAGGAGAATTCCACCAATGGTAAATATTTATCCCAACTGCCCTTGAAGTCTAGGACACAGAGTCTTAATAAATCTTCAAGAGTTTGAATAGTCCTCTCTGATTGTCCGTCCGTTTGAGGATGGTATGCCGAACTGAATCGTAACTCCGTACCCATAGCTTTTTGCAAGCTAACCCAAAATCTTGACTTAAATCTTGGGTCACGATCCGAAACTATGGATACTGGCATGCCATACAATCTTACAATCTCATTTACGTACATATGAGCAAGACGTTCAAGGGAATAAGTCTCCCGTATCGGCAAGAAATGAGCAGACTTGGTTAATCTATCAACAATAACCCAAATAGCATTGATGCCTTGAGAAACCTTAGGAAGACCCGTGACGAAATCCATAGTAATGTGTTCCCACTTCCATTTTGGAATCTCAAGTGGTTGCAATGGACCCTTTGGCACTTGATGCTCCGCCTTTACACGTTGACAAGTTAAACACGTTGAAATAAACTTTGCAATCTCTCTCTTCGTATTGTTCCACCAAAATGTATGTCGAAGATCACGATACATTTTGGTACTTTCAGGATGAATTGCAAACGGTGTATTGTGTGCCTCCATCATGATCTTGTACTTCAAATCAGAATCGTTAGGAACACAAAGTCTGGAGTGGACTCGAAGTATTCCTTCTTCATCAATTCTCGCTTCTAGAATGGCACCTTCTTGTACTTTCGTCTTCATATGCATCAGCTCCGGATCGGTGGCTTGAGCAACCTTAACTTTTTCTATTAAAGTTGGCTCTATGCGTATACTTGACATCATTGCACTCATTCCTGCATATGGTCTTCTACTCAATGCGTCAGCTACCACGTTCGCTTTTCCAGGATGGTATTGAATAGTGTGGTCGTAATCTTTCAACAACTCGAGCCAACATCGTTGCCGCATGTTGAGTTCTTTCTGCGTGAAGAAATATTTGAGGCTTTTATGATCTGAATATATCTCCACTTTCTCCCCGTATAGATAGTGCCTCCAGATCTTTAGCGCGAAAACGACTGCTGCCAACTCTAGATCATGAGTAGGATAATTCCTCTCATACTCTTTAAGTTGTCGCGAGGCATAGGCTATGACTTTCCCACGTTGCATGAGAACACATCCTAACCCTTTGCCCGAAGCATCGCTGTAGATAACAAATCCATCCGAACCAGATGGTATTGTTAGAACAGGTGCCGAAATAAGTCTCCTCTTAAGCTCTTGGAAACTCTTCTCGCATTCCTCGCTCCATACAAATTTTGTATCCTTCCGAGTTAGCTGAGTTAATGGAGTAGCAATTCGAGAAAACCCTTCCACGAATCTCCGATAATAACCAGCTAAGCCCAAAAAGCTACGTACTTCAGTGACCGACTTCGGTTGCTCCCAACTTTGTATTGCTTCAATCTTCGTCGGGTCAACAGATACTCCATTTTTTGACACCACGTGCCCAAGGAATGTTATTTCCTCAAGCCAGAACTCGCATTTCTTCAACTTAGCATATAACTTGTTTTCACGAAGCCTTTGGAGTACCAGCTTCAAATGGTGCTCATGATCTTCACGGCTTTTGGAATATATGAGGATGTCATCAATAAAGACAACAACGAATTGATCCAAATAATCCTTGAATACTCGGTTCATCATATCCATGAAAGCAGCAGGAGCATTAGTCAATCCAAAAGACATGACTAAGAATTCATAATGCCCATACCAAGTTCTGAAGGCAGTCTTTGAAATATCCTCAGTTCTAATTTTCAGCTGATGATATCCAGAACGAAGATCAATTTTTGAAAAGAATTGTGCTCCTTGCAACTGGTCAAACAAGTCATCAATACGAGGTAGAGGATACCTATCTTTGATGGTGACATGGTTCAATTCCCGATATTCAATACAAAGTCGCATACTCCCGTCTTTCTTCTTTACGAATAAAACAGGAGCACCCCAAAGAGATGTACTAGGACGAATGAAACCAATGTCCAATAACTCCTGTAGTTGGACTTTTAACTCCTGAAGTTCAATAGGAGCCATTCGATATGGGGTTTTAGAAATGGGCTTTGTACCAGGTTCAAGATCAATAAAGAATTCAACTTCACGTTCTGGGGGTAGACCGGGAAGTTCTTCAGGAAATACGTCAGGAAAGTCAATAACAACAGGAATATTATTCAATTTTGACGTGTCTTTATTCAAATCCATAACATGGGCTAAGAAAGCTTGACATCCGTTTTTCAATAAACGAATAGCTTTATGATTAGATATGACAGTGATTGATTTTAATGGTTTAGTTGCCTGAATTCGAACAACAGGTTGATTAGGAATATGAAAACTAACAACCTTATGAAAACAATCAATTTTGGCAAGATGAGTAGTTAACCAATCAATCCCTAAAATCCCATCAAAAGCAAGTATCTTTAAAGAGATAAGGTCAACAGGTAAGGTGATAGTGCTAACTTGAATCAAACAAGATTTATAAACAGTGGATGTGATGAAAGTTTCTCCTAACGGAGTTTCCACAGATAAGTCAAAGTCTAATTTCTCCGGAGTCAAGTTTAAACGTTGAGCACAAGCAGGAGAGATAAATGAATGGGTAGCACCGGTATCTAGTAAGGTATAAACTTCGCAAGAATTTATAAATAGCTTACCCGTGATCACCTCGTTTGGGTTCCTCGCATGTTGACCAGTCACAACAAACGCTCTTCCAGGAACCATTGACTTTGGCTTTTCTGGGACAGCCTTCTGAATCACCGTCCCCGCTGGAATTGGTTTCGCTACCGTACAATCTCGAGCGATATGTCCTTCCTTTCCACAATTATAACATACCTTGAACTGTTGTGGGCAGTTTGGACTGATATGTCCCTCTTTCCCGCATTTGTAGCATATGACCGGTGGTCTTTCTCCTCCCTTAGAACCAGTTGCTGCCGAAACTGTCGTCTTCACATGGTCGTTGTTAAATCTCCTCTTTTAAAAATCTCCTCCTGACTCGCTTCTTCCATTTTCATAGCTATGATTACCACCAGAGTGGTTACCATTTTTGTCCGTCTTTTTCTTTCTCCACTGGTTATTATTGTTTTGCTGACTGCTATCTCCAGTATGATCCTGATTGTGGTACCTCGGTTGACCGTACTCGTTATCTCGCTCCAACAATTGAGCCCTGTTAATAACATCTGAATAGAGAGAAAATTTATGAGAGATGAGATATTGTCGTATGCCGGGTTTCAAACCTCTCAGAAACATCTGCGTCATACGTTCCTCATTCTCCACCAAATGAGGTGCAAACCTGGATAACTCTGCAAACTTTGCCTCGTACTGAGACACCGTCATGTTATTTTGTTCTAATCTGATGAACTCCACTTCCTTCATATGACGAACACTTTCAGGAAAGTATTTGTCATTAAATAGTTTCTGAAACGTCTCCCAAGACATGCTGAGTGCGGCTGGATGGGTACGCTTCACAGACTCCCACCAGTAGTCTGCCTCGCCACGGAACATAAATGTGGCGAATGGAACCTTCTGTTCCTCCGTGCATCCCAAGACATCGAATATCTTGGTAATTTGCTTGACCCATGTCTCCGCCATGATCGGATCTGGCTTTCCCTTAAATTCTGGTGGTCCCAACTCTTTGAACTGCTTGGCTGTGACAACCCGTGAATTGTTATCATTTCCTCCTGAATTTTGAACACGAGTCTCCCTCGTCTGATTTTGCATGAACTGCAAAAAGCTTCTAAACATTGCGTCGTTCATCGTCTGATCAGTGGTGTTGTTTACAGGAGGAACATTGTCAGCCTGTTGCATGTTCTCCTCGTTAGTGAGTACAGGCGTCTCCACGGTCTCATTTTCACTGTTAATATTCTCATTCAACATTCTCAAATACTATCATAAAACAAGGGTTAATTAAGAAAATCAATATATCACATAATATCCCTATATACTGACCAACTAACAAATAAGCTTAGGTAGGACACACTAGCGAAGGATTTACTCGTCTCTCCCCTCCTAGTTCTATTCCCCGATCTCCGCCAGAGATCATATCCCTAAGCTCTGATACCAACTGTGACGCCCCCAAAATAGGTCCATTCCATCCAACCCATTTTGAGTCGCCAAATACATGGTACAGAAACAACTACAACTTTTACAACCCATAAACTGTGAGTTTGAATACAAACATTGTCATCTAGACAATATACATACCCAACTATGTTCTCAATACAATTATTGATATATTATTTTACAAAAATGGTGAGGACTACTAAACAACTCTCTCAAGGATCATCAATTCATACCGCGACTCGTACTCGCTATATTCTCGTCTCCTGAGAAGAAAAATGGAACAAAAAGGAAAAGGGTGAGCTCAACTAGCTCAGTAAAGAATATTATGACTAAGATAATATACAACAAATTATCGTTAGCCTTCAACAGGGAAAAAAATCTAATAGAATACAATAGACAACAAGTTTTAAATCAATATTCGCAGCGGAAAATATTAATTCATAGAAGAGTTACGTAGAGGATGAAATCTACTAATGTCTATGAATTTAACAGTCCATCAACAGTATTTTTATCCCTGTAACATCAATCAATGCACATCTAGAACCATATATTCATCCTTGCACTACAGGCCAAGGATATTCATCTGTTGGTCATGTTCATCTAAACACCTGTTCATCTTTGCACTACGGGCCAAAGATATTCATCAAAAATCATTCATCTTTGCACTACAGGCCAAAGATATTCAATAATAACATCCTTTAAGACTGAAGATGATAAAAAATATTTTTAAAGAAGCGAATCCAGTGAAACAAAATGACAAGGATTAAGGATTCGTACTTTGTTTTATCCATGTCCAAAAATACCTCAAAAATAATCATAGTGGTGTAAAATTCAAGAATGATCAAAACATGGATATAATCAAAGATAGTATCCACAATAGATATTTTGGACGAAAAGAAAAAAATAATTTTTCTGTGAATAGTGTTGTATTCGTGAATAGTGCCGTATACGTGAATACTACCGTATACGTGAATAGTAACTCCGGCACAAAAAGTTCCAAATTTGATAAAAATGTTCACCAATATTTCGGCATAATGATATTGAAGAAAATAATATCATTTAAGAAGAAAATAACATCCATTACCTCAAAATAGCCGTACTTCTGACTGAATTTCGGTATAGTGCTGACAGAAACTCGCACCGTATAGCAACACTCAAAGTATACTCACAAGGATACGCTCGATAATATAGAGAGAGAAAGAGAGAAAACTTTATTTCTGGTGTGATTTTCAATTCTAACTTAGCCCTCTATTTATAGGAAAATGTTAGAACGCCAAAGGAGACTAAATTAATAAAATATATTATTATTTATTCAAAATTCTTACCCACATGTTTTGAAAACTCTAGCATGCCTTCTTTGGTCAAAAACATCAGTCACCCATGTGCCAACAACCACAAAAACGTTTTTCTTATATAAAATAATTAAAACTTCTAAAAATCAATTATTTCGGAACTCCGAAACTTCAATAATTCATGCTAAATAGCCCTTTTGTCAATAATTATTCAAAAATAATATTGCAGAATCACAGTACTGACAACCAGACCGTTCCCAGGATAGAGGGGGCTTTCCAATAAGGATTTCTCGTTGCTGGCGCGCAATTAGATGACCAAACCTCTCCTTGACAGAACTTTCTAGACATTGCCAATAATGTTATCTGATAATATTATTCAAATAATATGAATTATTGATCTGATAATGGAAAATATTGTGCAATGACAATTATTGAAATAATAATAATATAAATATCAACGCAGCAATTATTGAATCAATAAAGTAATGAACAGTAACTCCTGTAGCAATTATTGAGTAGTGCCTTCTTACGTAAGGATCAATAATTCAAAATACTGTGCAATACCGTGTGCTACTGTGCAACAACGCGTATTACTGTATTTTAACCACCGGGTATTCCAACAGTGTAAACGGTAACAACTACGCCGTTATTTTTAAACAACTTATATTTGTCATTTTCTTCCTCCAATCGCTTTCCGTTATGGGGCTCACACATGGCTGTGCCGTCGTACGAATATTCCCCGACAGTACGAATATTCCACGACCAAGCGAATATTCCCCGACAACAATGAATATTTTATAACCACTTGCTTATTTTAAAACATTTGCGTATTTTACCCATAACTATCCACATTAATCAAATCAACCCTTACTATTCAAAATAATAATTAAAGGAAATTAAATTTCATTTATTAATTATTTGGGGTCTTACACTCGTTGTACTGTCAAGTATGACGCGTGTTCATAACGTTTTTCACATATCGATGTTACGTAAATATGTGGACGACCCGAACTACATTATTGAGTTAGAACCAGACGAGATAACAGAAAATTTAACGTACGAGTAGGTACATGTCAAGATCTTGGATAGGAAAGAGCATGTCCTACGCACGAAGGTCATACCACAAGTTAAAGTTTTGTGGAGAAACCATGCTATTGAGGAAATGACATGGGAGTTGGAAACGGAAATGAAAGCGAGGTATCCTCATCTTTTCAAAACACCAGGTACGTACGTCAATTTCGAGGACGAAATTTCATAAGGAGGGTAGGTTGTAAGACCCCAAATTATTAATAAATGAAATTTAATTTCCTCTATTTATCATTTTGAAATAGTAAGGGTTGGTTTAATTAATGTGGTTAGTTATGGGTAAAATGCGCAAATATTTCAAATAAGCAAGTGGTTATAAAATATTCATTGTTGTCGGAGAATATTCGTTTGGTCGTAGAATATTCTTGCTGTCGGGGAATATTCGTACGACGGCGCAACCTTGTGTGGGCCCCATAACGGAAAGCGATTGGATGAAGAAAATGACAAGTATAAGTTGTTTATAAATAACGGCGTAGTTGTTACCGTTAATAGTGTTAGAATACCCGGTGGTTAAAACACAGTAATACGCGTTGTTACATAGTAGCACACGGTATTGCACCAATTATTGATTCTTACGTAAGAAGGCACTACTCAATAATTGTTACAGTAATTACTGTTCAGTATTTTATTTTATTGATTCAATAATTTCTACGTTAATATTTTATATTACTGTTGTTTCAATAATTGTCACTACACAGTATTTTCCATTATCGGAGCAATAATTCATATTATTTGAATAATATTATTAGATAACATTATTGGCAATGTCTAGAAAGTTCTGTCTAAGGAGAAGTTTGGTCACCTAATTGCACGCCAGTAAGGATAAATTCTTATTGGAAAGCCCCCTCTTTCCTAGGAACGACCTGATTGTCAGTATTGTGATTCTATAATATTATTTGTGAATAATTAATTATTGATTTATATGATGAAGAAAATATTGATTTTATGTGGATATAGATGGAGAAAATTTTTAAAGTGACAATTGTTAAAAATTGATATTTTATCTTTTCTGATAAAATAATATTTTATTATATTATTATAATATAATAATAGGGATATTTTTATAATGAATGTAGGATATATGAGTGTACGAGGATGGGGAGTATTTTTGTTGCAAAAGTTGTTTAAAACAGGTTAAACATGTCCGTAGGCCCATTTCTTGACTGAAATTTGATTATAGTCTGTAAAATCGACCGTATGTGGATTTCGATCAATTTCTGTTTGGAATTTGGAAAAATTTTCTTCTGTAAAATTGTAGAGAATTGAATTTCCTATAAAAAGACGCGAGATTTGAATTTTCTGATAAAAGACTATTTATTATGAATTATTGAAGTTCCGAAGTTCCGAAATAATTGATTTTTAGAAGTTTTAATTTTTTTTATTTGAAAAACGTTTTTGTCATTAATTGTGGGCCTTGCATAGGATGTAGTTGCTGAATTCAGATTCAAGAAGTGGGCATAGGAAATTTGTTTATATATAATATTTTATATTAAATTTTCTACTTTGGTGTTCTAAGCAATTTCCTATAAATAGGGTGCTTACGTTAGAATTGAAAATCACACCAAAAACTAAAGTTTTCTCTCTCTTTCTCTCTCTATAATATCGAACGTATTTTGTGAGTATTTTAGTACTTTGAGTATTGCTATACGGTGCAAGTTCTTTCAGCACTATATCCAGTATTCCAGTCAGAAGTACTATTTTTGCGAGGTAAGGGATGTTATTTTATTCGAAAATGATATTATTTCTTCAAAATCATTATGCCGAAATATTGGTTGGAAATTTTTATCAAATTTGGAACTTTTTCATGTCGGGTTTACTATTCACGAGTACTATTCACGAAGCATGATGATTTCTTTTGTGAAATTTCTATCTTTTAGTGTCGGAGTTACTATTCACGTATACGGCATTATTCACTTATACGACATTATTCACGAATACGACACTATTCACAGAAAAATTAAATTTTCTTTTCTGTGTCCAAGATCTTCTGTTATAATTCCTATCTTGGATTGGATCTATATTTTGGTCTTCATTCTTGAATTTTACTCCACTCTGGTTATTTATGAAATATTTTTGAACTTGGATTGTTTAAAGTACGAATCTTTAATATTTGTTCTTTTGTTTCACTGGATTCATTTTCTTTAAAATATTTTTCATCATCATCAGTCCTAAATGATGATATAACTGAATATCTTTGTCCTGTAGTGCAAAGATGAATAATTTTATGATGGATATCTTTGGCCCGTAGTGCAAAGATGAACAGGTGTTTAGATGAACATGACCAACTGGTGAATATCTTTGGCCTGTAGTGCAAAGATGAATATTTGATTTATGATGTATATTGATTGATGTTACAGGAATAAAATATCGATGATGGACTTTTAAATTCATAGATGATAGTAGATTTCATTCTCTACTTAACTCTTCTAATGAATTGTTGTTTTCGCTGCAGTTCTTGATCTAAAACTTGTTGTCTATTGTATTCTATCAGATTTTTCCCTGTTGAAAACTAAGGATAATTTGTTGTACATTATCTTAGTCATAATATTCTTTACTGGGCTAGTTGAGCTCACCATTTTCCTTTTTGTTCCATTTTTCTTCTCAAGAGACGAAAATATAGCAGGAACTAGTCAGGGTGTGGAGTAATGGTTCAAGACAATTATTTTAGTAGTCCTCACTATTTTATAAAATAGTGTATCAATAATTGTAATGAGAACTTATTTGAGTGTGAATATTGTCTAGAAGACAATATTTGTATTTAAACTCACAGTTTATGTGTTATCGTATTTTGCACGATAATTGTATTAATGAAATTGTAGTTGTTTCTGTACCATATATTTGGTGACTCGGAATGGGTGATGTATACCTATTTTGGGGGCGTCACAGTTGACATGTCTGAAATATCTGAATAACACATTTTTATTATTTTACCCCTCTAAAAAAATTCAAAATTATTATAAATGTATTTAATATTACTTAATATAATACTCCCTCCGTCCCAAATTAAGTGCTCAATTTTGACCTTTTTAAGTCAAATTGACTATTTTTAGAATTAATAATTAAGCATATATAAATATATTTCTAAAATTATAAAAATTGGGATTAGTAATAAATTGTATATACTTTCTTTTGGTTATAATCTCTTCATCTATATTTTAGCAAAAATAGTAAAAAGATTAATTTTAAAAATGGTCGATTTGACTTTAAAAAATCAAAACTGAGTAATTAATTTGAGACGAAGGGAGATAGTTAATATTGTAAAAAAAACTCCATTCATTCCCTCATTCAGTCAAAAAACGACATTAAACCATTCAGCCCAAATCGTCTGAATGACTGACCGATTCAGCCATTCAAACAATTTTTGTCAAAAATAAACGCACTTAATGGCTGACCGATTCAGCCATTCAGCCATTTAGTCATCCAGACCTAAACAAACCGCCTTTAAGACTGCATGAGCCTTTTTGTCACTGAATTAAAAGTATGAGCTAATTTTGGTAATTTCAAATGATTTTTAATTTATTTATTTTTGACAAATATTAATATTTATCTAGAAAACATTTAAATATAATACTACTATATCAAATCTATTTAAAAATAAATCTTACTACATAAAAGAAAATAAGAAAATAAAATACGCACTCGTGAACTGATCACAAGGGATATTACACCATTACTTATGTGACATAGTTAGCTAAAATAGAAAATTTGCAAGAAATTTAAGAAATAATTTATTTAAGAAATAAAAAAATTTCGTTATTTTCGTTAGAGTACAATTTGTTTATGAAAGATTTTCTATTTTATAGATAGAGTATCTCATTGTAATAAAGGGCCCACAATAATTTTACTTAGTTTTTCCAAAAATAAGAGGCATGTGATGTATTTTTTTGCTGGATCATACTATCTCCATAATATATGACATTTTAGATGATTTTTTTTAATTATGTAATATTTTATATAATTTAAAAGAATTAATTATAATTC
Organism: Panax japonicus; assembly: GCA_020205505.1. Taxonomy (NCBI): domain Eukaryota; kingdom Viridiplantae; phylum Streptophyta; class Magnoliopsida; order Apiales; family Araliaceae; genus Panax; species Panax japonicus. Next base: position 55,213,819 of record CM035109.1, read on the forward strand.
TTTTAAAATTACTTCTCACGAAAAAATAATACATACAAGAGAATGACACAAGTATATGAATATACGATAAAGGGTAATTCTTGTGCACAACTCTAAAACTAACACTCTGTTTTTGAGTTTTGAACAGAAAAGAAAAGAATAAAAAACTTAAATTAGAACAGAAAAGAAAATAATAGAAAATTTAAAATTTTCCTCTGTTTTGTTTCTGAGTTTTTAATGGAAAATGATAGAAAATTTAAAATTGAGGACATGAGTTGTAATTTAAAATTTATTATATTAAAAGTTGAGGATAATATGGAAATTATAAAAATATTACATATTCTAATTTTTTTTTCCGTCCAAATCATGCCAATTTTGGACGGAAAACTTTGGCAGAAAAAGTGGCCAAGTTTTCTATCCATGTCTTTTCTTTTCTGTTTATTAAAAAACTCAGAAACATAAGAATTGGAAAGAAAACTTAAAATTTTCGTCCATTTCTTTTTTTTCTGTCTATTTTAAAACTCAGAAACAGAGCGTTAGGGTATAAACGAATCGAGTCGATCTGAGTATTTAGTTGCTTAGATTTGGTTCACAAAATTTATCGAGTATAAAATAAGATTTGATTGAGGCTCATTTAGCTACCAAATCGAGCACGATTTCGAATCGAGCACGATTCCGAATCGAGCCCGAGTAGTTTGAACTTTTCTATCGAATATAATTCGAGTATCAATAGAAAATTATAATTTGAGAAGGTTCTAGTAATTTATCTAATTTTAAAATATGTTCATATTTGACTCATTTATATTTTGAGTCTAGTTCGAATCGAATTTTTAATCGAACAAGTACAAATCGAACCTGAACTGTTTGTTCATTTTACGGTCTTATCTAAAACGTCATATAATTCAACTTTATACATATTATATATAACTCCACTTGTTAGCTCATGATTGGGCTCAAATAATTTATACCACGCTATAATTTTAAAATGCATCTTTTCCGCCATAGCCATGTTACCAATTCGTGTGAACATGAAGAAATTAAAATGTTAAATAATATGACAAAAAGTATGTCCATTTCTTTGCCGACTACACGCTATACCACGTCACTACATATTTGCATTGCAAATCTATCTAATAAAATATAAATAATTTTGAATTTTCCACTCATTTAATAAATCATCTGGGTCGTCCAAAATTTGGGATAAATCTCATCATCCATCTATTTAATAAAATACAATCTATCTAATTCTATCTATATCTATATTCTATATATCTAATTATATATAATAAAATACAAATAATTTTGAATTTTCAGCTCACTCAATAAATCATTTAGGACGTCCAAAGTTTGGGATAAATTCCACCATCCATCTATCTAATAAAATACAAATGATTTTGAATTTCTCGCTCACTCAATAAATCATTTGGGTCGTCCAAAATTTGGAATAAATTCCAACGTCCATAGTGTCGGAGGCACGTGACTGTTGCTAGTTTAGAAATATTACATTAGTCAAAAAGGAAGTCTCAATTAATCTTTTCTAAAATTTCTTATTATGCCACACAAAAACATTTTTCTATATTTTTTTTATTATAAATTAACACTTTGTTACTGAGTTTTAAAATGAACAGAAAATTTAAAATTTTATATAATTCTTTTGTTATTGGATTTTTTAATAAACAAAATAAAAAAAGAAATAAATGAAAATTTTAGACACTTTTCTTTGTTAAATTTTTTCGTCCAAAAATTAACGAATTTAAACGAAAAATTAAATAATATAAGTAAATCTTTTATAATCCCTACGTATCCTCTAGATTATAAATATAAAACGATAAATATTATAATTAATAGTAGTACTTTTAGATAGTTTACTATATTTATTATTATATTAATTAAAATTAAATAAATTGAAACTAATTTAAATTATAAGATTATATTAAATTAATTTTTGAAAAATCAGCAATTATCCTATATTTTAAAATGGAGGGCAGTGCTATATTTGTCGAAAATTTTAACTAAATTTTGTGTCGACTAGGTATAGTGCCATGGGTTATAAATAGATTACAATTTAGGGAGAAATGATTAGTATGAAGTTTATTTTTGGGTAAGTTGGTCAATTAACTAATAGAGTGCTGACACGCAGGCGAGACTTTATGTGTGTTAACATTCTATTGATCAATTGACCAACTTACCGAAAAATAAACTTCATGCTAACCAGATCCTAAATTTAGGGTAATTTGTGTACTATACAAAAGTTAATCATTTCTTCAGCAAATTTATAGCTTTTTCCATAAGGAAAAATAATAAGTAAAAACATCAAATTAGGGGTAATTCGATAAATGTATCATTTATTTCTATATATGAATACAAATAAAGGAAATTCTTTTTTAAACCCCTAATTTTGAAAATCGATCTAATCTATTATATTTTTCTTTCAACTTTTTTCTAATATATAATACAAAAATTATTTTATAACGATAGTTTCAAGTATTTGATACAGATATTATTTTATTGTAAAATATAATAATTTTATTATTAACTATAGATAAAAGTGTATTGATGAAGGTGATTAATATAAAATTAATTTTAATTAATTAATTAATATAATGTTGATAAAGAGATTGAGAGGTGATATCTCTATATCAGCGTCAATTGACCCCAATATTGACAAAAGTAATAATTTAGGCAAAAAGAGAGAAAAATGAAAATTGAAATGTATTTATTTGATTGAGGTGTCTCTCCAGCCACCGTTCACGCTTAAAATAACATGGCAGCGGAGAAATGTACGCAATTACACACCTTTCTCTATTCAATTCAAAACGTAAACACGCAGAAGAGCAGAGTAGAGAGGGACCTGGTCCAATACACCCAGTCATCTCTTTAATAATCTGCTTCGTGGGTTTTACTCAAAATATAGTCTTCGATTCTCCGATCAATACACTGTATTGAACTCGTCGTCTTCATTTTTTATTCGAAGCCAACTTTGCGTGCCCCTTTGCTTTTCATAGATCTTGCAGAGCATTTATATGAGCGTTATATATAGGTTTGGTGATTTTCTATCTACCCTTTAACTGAATTTTATCATTATTGATTTTAGGTGCTTTTTTTCTGCAAATTCTTAGCATTTTGATCGGTTTCGTTCGTCTTGAGGGACTCATCCTCTGTTTGTCCTGTGTTCTTCTAACTATCTTTGCAAAAAAATAAATAAAAATAAATAGTATGTGGGGTTTTATAGTTAGTGGGTCATTATTTATTCTTAAAAAGAGATTTTTGATTGGTATATGTAAATGGGTCTTATTTTAGATCTTGGAAATTAATTCTTTTTATTTGGTTTCCTTGTTGAGACTGATTTGGTTTCTTAATTTTCACTTTTTTTGCTTATATATTTGAATTCTTGATTATGTGGTAATTGTGGTGTTTGTTATTTTTATCTTCTCCTTTTTTAAGGCGCGTTTCTCCCAATTTATTTGTTTTGAATGCTTTTATATTAGCATTCTAGTTTTTTAAATCAGCCTCTCTGATTGCTGGTTTCTGGATGTTGATTTAGTTTTTGGGGTTATTTATTTTCTGTGATTTTGTTCGTAATTTTAGGATTTCAAATTTTTACCTCCCACTTGTTATAGGGCCCATTTTTGGTTTGTTTCTTTTTTCTTGTTCAATTTTGCCTTTTCTTCCGACTCATTTTCCTTTTGGAGTTTACTAATAGTTGGTTTATGCTTTTATTGCAGCAGATTTCATCAAATTTGCAGCCAACAAGGGATTTTATTGATCATTGATCTGAAAGAGTGATTTTGTTACCTACTTTGTTTAGCATTTATTCTGCAAATGCTAAATTTAAATAGATCAAGAACTCAGACAAGGACTAATCGATTTATGTCTTTAGGAGGTAAGTTATCATTGCGTTTTGTTTAGACAGCTGGGTTTGTGCTGCTTTAATCTTTAATAGGGTCGCGTGTAAGGCTGCAATGTTGTTGCTCCATTTGGTCTTAATTTGAATTATTTTATTGGATGGGTTGAAGCATGGAAATTGATTGTTTATTCCCTTATCTTTCTCAATTGGTGCACCTATCCTCGCAAATATTTGCATCTGCTGCAACAAGCCAACAATGTATTTGACTGAATTGCTATGTCATTAGCTGTAGCAAGTGCATTGAAGAAACAGCTGCAGCTAGTGATCATGTTGCTTTTAACTATAAAATTTAGCTCTTTGTTTTTTATTTTCGTTTTTCTGGCTATGTCAGGAATTACTTCATTTTAATCTTATCAGGTTTACAAACTTGTGATTTCATTTGATAATGAATTTGTTCCTTTTGCATGTAGGCATGGACTATGTTGATCCGAAGAAGAAGAGCAATTTTATAGGAAAGATTCTTTTGGCTGCCGTCTTAACAGCATTATGCATTCTTGTGCTTAAACAATCTCCAAGTTTCAACTCTCCAAGCGGAGTAACTCCCTGATCCCTTTATTCCTTTAGTACCCTGCTATTGATATCTCAAGTAAAGAAAATACATTCAAAATACCATGATTTGCAATCAATATCATTTACACCTATTAAAAGAAACAGAATCTATTTTATTTCTATGCAAACACAACATTTTAATCAGATGCATTTTCTTGCTTTTGTAAAGTTCATAGGGTGCTTATATTTTTTGTTTCCGGTGTAGACATACAGAAGTCAGTAGAATCCTCACTTTCCCCCCCTTTTCTTCACTTTTTACCTTGTTGGGGTTTCTTTTAGTTTCTCAGTAATAATGGGGTTTTTCAAAGTATCAAATTTCACTTGCCTAATGTGCCAAGGGGTTAAATTACATTGTTATCTTCCCTCAGCCAAGATGAACTCAGCTAGTAGATTTTAGAAATAGTCAAGCAGTTGAAAATTGAAGGGTGACTCTTTGCATTTCTTTGTTTATGGAGGCTCCACAATCCACATGTCTTCAGATGTAATGTAGGTTTAGATTTTGGAAGTTTTAGTCTCATAATTTTGTGTCAAAATTCGGTGCAACATGCATGATAAAACAATGTGTGATATCCATGTTAGTTTTTCATAGTTAATTGGTTGTGCGTGCCTGCATAAGAGAGGAGGGTGCGCCATATTGGCTTATGCTATAATATGGTAGAATATTTTAAAATTCTAATTTCTCAAGTCTTGTAATGATGTTTATACCCCATCTCATTTTCTGTTGCTATTTCAAACTTGCACTTAGTTCAAGGAGAAAAAGTTGGAACATTTATCCCACAATTGCCCCTCCCTTTAATATATGATGCTGGGTTTCATAAGTTTTTCTTTCAGATTTAGTATAAGGTTATATAGTCTACCGAACCTCTAGTCCAATCAAAGTACATTGGTTTTCTAAAAGTGAGACATTTTGTAATGTTCCAAATCGGAAAGGGAACCACATAAAAATGAGGCGGATGGAGTATGAATTATGAAAATTGGCAAAGTATACAACAAATTTGGTTTCAATTTGTTGCTTAAGAAAGAAAAGGACAACAAATTTGTGTTACTTAATAATTTTTTTCTAGATTAATGAAGTATTGATGCAAATAGTTTTCTGCATGTTGGCCACAACTGAACATTATTTTTGAAAACTGTTTGGGATAAACTCTGTTGTACAATCAACATTTCTTGGATCCCCCCCCCAACTCTATTTTTCTTAGTTCTTTTGATATATAAGGGGACATTTTTTATGTACTATCGACGGGAACACTTAAAACACCAAAATTGTTCTTTATTTATGTTCTCATCCGTTCACTTGCCATGACACACATTATTCATGCCTTCATGGTTTGTATTGATGTCCTTTTGTTCCTTATTTACTTATGTTGCTGTTTGGTAGCCAAGAAGATTCAGGAAACGAAAATATAAACTTGAATATTGTGATTAGGTTTGTACTGGAATAGATATTATCTTATGCTATGTTTTCTTCTCATTTCTGATGGCTTTTTAATAACTACATCCGACGCGCCTTCCCATCCTATTCTGATTTTTCGCTTTCTCCTCTCCTTTTTTCTCCCTAGTTCTCTCGTCATGAAGCAGGGATTACACATGTTCTAGTAACAGGAGGTGCTGGCTATATTGGTTCTCATGCTGCACTACGGCTTTTGAAAGATTTATACCGTGTAACTATAGTGGTATGTTTCTTTCTGAGCAGCACTAATAATTTGCATTACATACCTATGATTTGTATGAGATCGTAAAAGAAGTGATTTCTTTTTTTTTGACAGGACAATCTCTCTCGGGGAAACCTAGGTGCCATCAAAGTTCTACAAAACCTATTTCCAGAACCTGGGAGACTTCAATTTATATATGCCGACTTGGGAGATGCTAAGGCTGTATCCTGAGCATAATTTACTTTTACTGTGGACAATATATTAATTAGTGTCTAAATGGTCTTGCACTATACATCTTGTTTCCTTGATTGATATTTTAGGTGAACAAAATATTTTCAGAAAATGCTTTTGATGCTGTGATACATTTTGCGGCTGTAGCATATGTTGGCGAGAGCACCCTTGATCCTCTTAAGTAAGTAATTATTAAAACCTTAATACAAGTCCTTTAAAACTGTAAACGCATATATATTATGGTGATCCCATATGAATTGTTGTAAACTTATTAATTGGGAATCCTGACATGTCAAAAATAAGATTGCATGAAGTCTTTGAACCTTGATTAATTCTTCTTGATTTGAAAATGAGTTGCCAATGTCTTAATGTCTCTACCCTTCAAAGTCGATGAAGATCAAGCTCTACTTTTCTTTGCGATTAAAGTTCTTTATGTCACAATTTTAGTTCTTTTTAAGTGGTTTTGGAGAGATTCCCAAGTCTTCCTTTCTCTCAAATTACTTGCATGAAGATAAGTAACAGGAAGAATAAAAACCTTCAAGAAATGTTCTTTATAGGTCATAGTAATCACCTCATTTATTATATTTTACTGTAAATGGTACATACATTGCCCTAGTCTTGCTCTATTTCACAAAATTCCTTCCCTCCCCAGGTGAGAATTTGAAAGATTTTCTGTTGGGATTTCAGGCAGAAACTTTTGGAATAATTAGCAACCTATTATATTTCAACCAAGACAGTTTTGTTTCTGGTTCATTCATGATGCATAATACCTATATTCCACATTTTATAGTGCATATCAGCATATGTATGTGTGTGTGATTCTTTCTTTGGAAAATATATTGATTTTGTTATGATAGGTTTATAAACTATTTGAACAATATATAAACAATTTAACTATTTGGAAAACTGAGGCAATCTTCTTATAGAATCCTAATCCATCTTTTGTTATCATAAGGTTTTACACTATCTTTTTGTTACTTCTGATCATTTGGACTTGGATTTGTAGAATTGCGACCTATTTTCTTCTTTTCTGGTGCATTTATTAACTTTATTTATATGCCAATACAGGTATTATCATAATATTACATCAAATACCCTGGTGGTGTTGGAGGCTATGGCAGCACATGGCGTGACAACTCTGATATATTCAAGTACGTGTGCAACCTATGGGGAGCCTGAAAAGATGCCAATCACAGAAGAAACTCCTCAGGTGAGTTTTTAATACCATTTCTGCTCATGGAGATTCAATACAATGATTTTTATCTATGCGAAGCAGTTAAAACTCAGAATTGGCGTGCAACATCTTATTTTTATGTGATAGGAGTTGTATGACAAAACAGTTCATTCTTTCTTTTGCATGTGCAGCTTCCAATTAATCCATATGGAAAAGCCAAGAAAATGGCAGAAGATATCATCTTGGATTTCCACAAGAACTCGAACATGGCTGTCATGATCTTAAGGTAGACCTATAAATATGTTATTGTTATCTTCAAGACCCCTTGGTCATTTTATCATTCCCAGTTACTATCATTGATAAGTTTGCAAAAAGCCAGAAACTAAAAGCAGGCTCTCCATATAAATAGCAAGCCTTGACCGAAAGGCCACCACTATTAATATTCCGAGCCTGATTACAGCCTATAAGTCCATGGTCAATAGTATACTTATTATATGCATTATGTGTTATTTGTTAATACCTGATGTAATTAAATTTCCAGCCTTTGCAGTTTTACTAGGCTATCAAATTACTGTCACATGTTTGCCTGTTCAGAGTTGTATATACTACAGGAATCTTGAAGGCTTCATTTTTCAAATTCTGTAAAGCTCCTTCTACCCTAAATTTTCTATGCCCTAGGCTTTTTAGCTGCTAATTTCATTGGCTGAATCTGAGGTTCTGCTTCTGCTTCCTTAAATTTAGCAAGTTCATACCTGGTTCTTATCCGTCCTCAAAGAAGAGGTTATTAATTATTTCATGAAATTGAGAGGCGAAACAAAAAGTGTTTTCGACTTCTAAAGGATACATGTTTCAAAAGTTGATGTTTCTATATTCTTCGTTGAGTATTGTAGCTGTAGTAGCTCTACCCACTTTACGTAAATATAAGTAAACTATTTGCACAAGACTAGTATCTGTTGAGATCCACTCAAACCTCCTTCTCAAAAACTTATTGTGAAGAATGGATTTCTGGAATAAATGCTCACGACTAATTATGCTTCTAGGTATCCAGTAATTAGTCAAAGAATTAACTCATTTTATTTTTCCTTGACATATCAGATACTTCAATGTAATTGGATCTGATCCAGAGGGAAGACTTGGAGAAGCTCCCAGACCAGAACTACGTGAGCATGGACGGATATCAGGTGCTTGCTTTGATGCAGCTCGTGGTATTATTCCTGGACTTAAGGTATTTCTTTTTCTTTTTTTAGTTTTCGTTTTTTTTGTTGTTACAGTGCTGCAGAATTGAATACTTAAAATTCAAATAAATTGATTCTGTCTTTCTAGAAAATCAGATGGAAACCCCACCAGCTTTTTTCTATTGGTACAAAAAGATCTACCAGTGGAAATTAGTTCTAGAAAACTAGTCTCAGACTGCAAGTTAGTTAAGCTAACTTCCATCTCCATACAGGTTAGAGGAACAGATTATAAAACTGCAGATGGCACTTGCATACGGGACTACATTGATGTTACTGATCTGGTTGATGCTCACGTGAAAGCCCTTGAAAAGGCAGAACCTCGAAAAGTTGGAATCTATAATGTTGGAACTGGAAGAGGTAGGTTTGCGTACCGTCTTTTTAATCTTCAGAGTGAGATTTAATCCCGTAGATATACACATCAGTCGTCAATATTCTTGTTTTGGGTATCCTATATCAGGTAGATCAGTAAAGGAGTTTGTCGAGGCTTGTAAGAAGGCAACCGAAGTATCTATAAAAGTTGACTTCCTTGCCCGTCGGCCTGGTGACTATGCTGAAGTGTTAGCTGATCCCACAAAGATCTTCCGTGAGCTAAACTGGACCGCGCGATACACTGATCTTCAAGAAAGTTTGCAGGTGGCATGGAGATGGCAAAAATTGCATCATAACGGTTACGGCCCGGCAGGTGGCAAGGAGATGGCAAAAATCACATCGTAAAGGTTACGGACCCGGCTAGTTTGGTAAACATCTTCATAATACAGTTTAGTGGAATACTAGGTTGACCCCCCAATGCAGAGCTTGATTTTGCCTCAATTCTATTACTAATCTCTTAGAATAAGGGTTTTGAAGGGTAGGGGTTTTGATATAGTTCTCACATAATATCTAATTATCTATTAACTTATTAATATTATTGTAATTATACGGGTTAGAGGATTTTAGGAGACTTACCATATTTAATTCTGATAGGTAATTAGTTTAATAATAATACCATTCAGGTATAGCTTTACAATTGCCTCAACTTTCTTTCTTTTTTTTATGACTTTATGTGGGAGGCAGAACTGCCTGCCAGTTCTTGGTTCTATATTTTTTTGTTGCTAAATTTGTAAGATCTTGGTTCTATTCTATAATGCCTTTCGATTCATTTATATTTCCTTTAGGCTTTAATTTATTAAGGTAATGTATAGTGGGGTACAAGGATTTGGTATTTATATACAATATATATAATAAAAATGACAGAGGAAATGCTTCATCATATTAATTCAATCTAATACAGTATATTAATAGATACTTTGATCAATCAAAAACAACCCTAATCAGTCACAAATGTATGCCTATATTCAATTTTCAAACAAGCCAAAATGGGGCCGGATCAAACTTCTTCAAATCCCCTGGAAATATTTGCTTAATACTTCCTTTCTTTCAAATCAAAAACACCCATATCATGACCTCCGTACATATCATTCTCATTCAGATTCATCCGATCCCAATAATCATCCGTAAAATAAATCGAGTTCCCTTTAATTTCTTGAAAGTCCTGAGCTGAAACAGACTTGGACTGGTTTCCGCCCACGAACAAAGCAGCTTCGTCCCCCAAAGATTCAATTCTCCCCCATTTTTTCCCGCCAGGATCAAGACTGTAAACATAGAATCTCTTCGTCATGTAGGGGCAATCCAAGTGCGAGTAAACTTCATCATCAAGAAGCCCTCCTTCATTCACAACTTCACCATCTTCCCTAACAAATTCTCCAATAATCCTCACAACAAGAAGAAGATGGCCTCGAGATTCGACTAAATAGGACCTACTAGTATAACGATCTTCAAAACACTCTCCAAGTTCCATCAATTTATCCGAAAAGGAAACCTCAATCTTCCCCATCTTCACAGGGACTAAACTTGTGAAATCCCAAATTTCAACAGAAGAAACATCAGATAATGCAAATAAATAATTTTCTCTGCATATTATATCGTCGTACGATCCCTTTGAACCTTCAAGATCAGTCCACTTGGTGTCACCGTGCATCAAGAATGCAATCTTGGAGAAAATGGTACCATGAATGATCACAACTCCAAACTTTTTTCCATAACAAATGGGGTCCCAAGTTAGAATAGCTTTAGTAATCCCATCCAAACATGAAGGAAGATTCATCTTTCGAGTTTCGATTTGAAAGGGATTGAAGACGAATAAAGCTCCTTCTCTTTTGTCCAAAATTATCAAACACCCTTGTGAAGATCCAATGCAATTATGATCATAACCCCACAAGTTATTCAACTCGTAATGGCCTAATTTCTCTTCAAGATTGAAAAAACAACACCCATTATTGCTATTTTCATCATCATAGTATTCTCGGTGATCTGTAGGAACCATTAATAATGGTGGTTGAAGCTGTGAAAAAGAAGAGAAGAGACGAGATTTTGAAACAGAGGATTCCCAAGAACGGCAGATGTGTTTGAGACGGAACATGTCAAGAAAGGACAATCTCTTTAGGACGGATTCTAAAAGATCGGTGGGAAGTTTGGTCCAATTTGATGAAGGTGATGAAAGTAGTCTTCTTTTTTGGTGGACATTTTTATGAAAAGAAGAGGGTTTAAGGGGTTTAATTCAGAAGGGTTTATCAAGAAACCTATAGATGATATTGAAATGGGGATCTATAGGCTATAGTATTACATATATATATATATATATATATATATATATATATATGGTGGCGATTAGGGTATATATCCTAGTTCGTACAGGATTAGGAGGGCATATGACGATCCTAGTTCGAACAGGACTAGGAAATTACCTTGAACTTGAAGAGAAGATTAATTTATCTCCAAGTAAGCTGGCTATATATGGTATTTTTTCCTATTCTTTTAATATATATATATATATATATATATATAGAGAGAGCAAGGATCAAGTGCATACCCCTTATCTTACTCACTCGTGCTCACCCCCCTTTAGGCGACGGTTTCGGTCATACAACCGTCGTCTATACTTTAGCGACGTTATAATGTTGTCCGTCGTTAAAAGTATAGAGGACGGTTGTATGACCGAAACCGTCGCCTAAAGGGAGGTGAGCACGAGTGAGTAAGATAAGGGGTATGCACTTGATCCGGACCGTATATATATATATATATATATATATATAGATATATATATATATAATATATATATATATATATACACGGTAAGGATCAAGAGCATTCTCCTTAAATAGCATTCATCCTTAAATAGCATTCTTTTATTAAAATTACGTCGTTTTGGAGGGGACGCGGTAGCATTTTTTAAAATACAATGTCACCGCGTATTTACAAAAATGACATTGCGTCCCTCCAAAACGACGTAGTTTTAATAAAAGAATGCTATTTAAAGAGAATGCTCTTGATCTTACCGTATATATATATATATATATACTAATAAATAATTTATGTATTTTCTTCTTAACTAAGAGCCCGTTTGGGGGAGCTTTAATTTAGATGGATTAAAAATACTTTCAAGTTAAAAATAAAAATAGTTCAGTTTTTGATAACTCTCGGAAGATTTGAGTTGAAAACACACTTTTAGCTGAAACAAAAAATATGTACTTTTAATTGAAACACGTTTGATAAAGTAGAAAATTATTTAAAATAATAAAATTTCATATCATACAAATATTGAGACGAGAAATGATATATATGGTCGCTAAATTTGTGTCAATACTCAATACAAACAAAACCAAATAAAGAGTAAAAAGGCATCATTAAACAAATTTTCTCTAATCACATGTTACGGCTCATATTATGAAGTAGTTGAAGGTTGTATTTGATAAAATTGAGTAAAATAACATATATGAACTTTTTTTAAAAAAAATTGTTTGATAACTAAAAAGTATAAAACATTTGAATGATTTTTAAATTTAAAAAGTCTCAAATTGAATTTTCAAAAATCTCTTTAAAATTTGGAAAAATAAAAATACAAAATTATAAAAAAATTCCTTCCAGAGAGGCAAAGTAACTTAGAGCTCCTATTCTTATATATTCTCTCCTTTTTGTGCCACACTCCATTACACATCTACTTTGTTCCTTTTTTATCTTTAGAAGAAGAATGGGTTTGGTTGTAGTGATCTCCCTGCCATTGGTTCTGCTTTCTTTACTTGTTGGATTTGGGTCTTACTTCCTGGTAAGAGCTAATGGCCGGCGAGACGACGTCACCACAAGTGCTCAAGTTTTTGGACTGCCAACACCACCACCCGGAAGCTCTGCTCCTGCTCAGGCTGGGAAAATTATACCAACCGGAACAAGCTCATACAGCTGTAAAAAAAAAAAAAAAAAAAAAAATTATAAACCGGGACAAGCTCATCCGGCTTTTCATTCTCTTAGTACCTGGCCCCTTCTACATTACTTAACTCATCTAGAAGAGGTGTAGCGACTGATTATATATTTCATTTTTTGTTTGATTAAGTTCAAAATCTTTTAAAATTTTCCTTACAAAATATTTCATTTAGCCAAATGAGCTTGTCCCGGTTTGTAATTTTTTTTTTTTTTTTTTTTACAGCCGGATGAGCTTGTCCCGGTTGGTATTTTTTTATAACAAATAAAGAATATAAAATATTTGCTATTTTTATTTGTTATTTGTTATAAAAATATTTTATAACAAATAAAGAATATAAAATATTTTTATAAAAATAGCAAATAAAAAATTATAAAAATATATTTTAATAAAATAGGATATTATTTTTTATTTGAATTATAATTCTTTATTTGTTATTAAATGAAAGAGTTATAAAAAATAACAAATATTTTATTTGGAATAGCAAATTAAGAACTTGAAGAACTTGTGCAAGCCGTAAGAGGCTCTTACGGTTTGGATTTTTTTTTTTTTAACAGCCGTAAAAGCTTGTAGCGGCTGGGAGTATTTTATAAAAAAGGCACAGCCGGTACAAGCTGTGCCGGTCGGGCATTATTTAATATTAAAAATTCATTTTATTTTAATAAACTGACAACATGTTGACTATGGTGGGGTCCTCATATTAAAATAAAAGTCGGTATAAGTTGTGCCGGCTGGAATATATTTATGTTTCATCTCAGCCTTCCAATAAGTTTATTAACGGCACAAAAAGGGGTTGTTGCACAGTTCTCATAGCAACCGGTTGCTATGGAAGGGCTCCCATATATATATATATATATATATATATATATATATATATATATATATATATATATATATATATATATATATATATACACACACACACACACACACACGGAGAGGCTCTAAAGCGAACTTTAAAAAACGAACCAAAGACGAACCGTCGGGAAGCTTCAAGAGCATAATTCTTAAATAACATAATGCATTAAATAGCATAATTTTATCAAAATGACGTGGTTTTGTAAACACGCGGTGGCATTTTTGTAAATACCATGCCACCGCATATTTACAAAAATGCCACCGCGTGTTTACAAAATTACGTCGTTTTGATAAAATTATGCTATTTAAGAATTATGTTCCTGAAGTTTTCCGTATATATATATATATATATATATATATATATATATATATATATACACACGGAGAGGCTCTAAAGCGAACTTTAAAAAACGAACCAAAGACGAACCGTCGTCTTTGGTGTAATTTTATAATTACAAAAATTGAATTTATGTAATTTTATAATTACAGAAATTCATAAAGTTGGAAAAACTTATTAAGTAGTCATAATATTTTATAAAATAGAATAATGGCAGTTAATTAATCCTAAAACACATTAAAGCATTCTTTAAATACTAAACAATAACCTGAAAATTCTAATTACGAAAATAATAGTTAAATTACGAAATAATTCAAATAAATTCAAAACTGATAAAAACTTCAAAAGCCCCAAACACTTCATTTCAGGCCTTTTTTGGGCTTTTAATGTGTCATCGGGTCCTTTACATAAGTATACAACAAATAGAAAGTAATTACAAGAATAGTGCATCAATCAAATAATTATAAAAAGAGTGTAATTAGGACCCATATTATAAAAATAGTACAATTCACATTAATAAAGAAACTTAAAATCAAGGAAAATAGCTGCCATAATTAATAATTCAAATTCAAATTCAAAGATTTGGGATCTAACAACAAAAATAAATTCAAATTCAAAATAATAATCGTCACAACTATTTTCTAAAACCCAAAAACTACAACTATTTTGTAACAATAGTGGACATTCATTATCATTTTCTCTCTCTTCCTCCTCTAATACCTTCTCTGCTCTGACCTCATTTCTCTACTACAACCATGTCCACGTTTATATCAAGGTAACCAATAAAAAATAGAACACTGCATAGAGAAGAGAGAGATAAGATACTGATGTGAAATATAATATTGATAACCAAACTTTCGTACCAAGGTAGCCAAACATTTATACCAAGGTAACCAAACCTTTATACCAAGGTAACCAAATCTACCTTCACACATGCAGTATGAATTTGTTACCTTGGTCTAAAAGTTTGACAACCAATTTCATGAAGGTAAATAAAAAATAGAACACTGCATAGGAAAGAGAGAGATAAGAGAGTGATGTGTAATGTAATATTGATAACCAACCATTCGTACCAAGGTAACCAAACATTTATACCAAAGTAACCAAACCTTTATACCAAGGTAAACTTTTTTTATAAATATTTGGTTACCCACAAAAATTAAAATGGTTACCTTTGTATGAAGGTTTGGCTACCAACTGCACCATATTCAAAATAATTTTATTTTTAAAAGGTTATTATGAATATGTTGCAGTTGGTAGCCAAACCTTCATACAAAGGTAATAATTTTAATTTTTATGGATAACCAAATATTCATAAAAAATAAATTGCAAAGCCATAGATTGCAATAGAAAATATAACATGACAAACCCTTACCTGGGCACAACTCTAATCAATGTTCTAAAAGAGGCGGCGTGAATTTAATGGAGGCATAGAATAAAAAATGTTAATTGCAAGAAGATGAATTAATCCTTTACTTTTTCGGTTTAAAGCCCAACATTCTGTCTCTCTCACAAAAATACTCAGAAAGCAGAGGGTTTTGCCTTCGTATATCGTCGGAGAAGACGACGAAGAAATTTGCAATATTTTGAATTGTTGTTAAGGAATTAAGAGAGAGAGAGAGAGAGAAAATATTTTTCCACGTAGTATTGGAGAGAAACATGCAACTTCATCCCCGCCACTTTGGCCGGGACCTTCGTGAAAAGCTCGTCTCCAAACTCATGAAAGACGTCGATGGCACTTGCAGGTTCTACTCTGTCCCAGTCAATTCGTGCTTCATATATATACGCCACTTTAGTTTGTTTTAATATGTAGATATATTAATTACTTAATTTAATACTAATTCATTAAATTAAGGAATCGTAATTGAATACTAATTCCCTAAATTAAGGAATCTTAATTGCACTAATATTGTAAATAAATATCGAAGTGTATTAGTTGTGTAAAAATTTCATGAGTGCACTATTGTTGTAATTATTTTTAAAAATTTAATAGAATATGTAATTGTTCCTTATAAGTTTGATTTGATATATTATAAATTCCATAATTTTAAACGGATCAAAAATTATAATAAAAACAGTATGAATACCTAAATTTTCTATCTTTCCTTCCTTCCCTCCCTTGACCGTGTGAAAGGGAATAGTTAAATATTGAGTAAGAAAGGAGAGGGGATGGTGAAAAGGAGCAGTAGCAACCACAACCCTTCCTCTAATGGCCGCTGCCATGAATTCTTTAAAGTTTACCTTCCCGATCAGAGCTCTCAACAATTGGTAAACCATTTTTTTTTGTCTCAATAAGAACTGGTAACTTTTCTTTGCCTCGTTATCTGTGCATATATTGGAGCACCAATTAACTCTAAAATAAAATAAGAGGCCAGATATCAAAATTTAAGTGAGGGACAGAGGATCTGCTCTCGTGATTTTTGGACTTTTTTTACCTAATTATTTGTGTTGTATGGTGTGAAAAATATGATTTTTGGTAGTCCGCCATAAAAGTATAATTATTTTGATTTTATGTAATACAATTCATAAATATTACTCTTTCAATTCTCAAAACGATGAGATAAAATACATAAAGATAAATATTTTATTTAAGGGGTTTTATTAGTATAAAAAATTAAAAGTAATCATCACTTTATATAATCTCAAATTTTATTTTATTTTACTCTTTCTCCTATTTTTTATTTTTATTAATATATGTGTAAACTGTACTTTGTTCATCTTTTTGGAATAGTGGGAGTATAAATTATCTTAATTAGTTGCAAAATTTGTTTTTTTCAAAAGTTAAATAAGCTACATCAGATTTGAATTTAGATATATCTATATTGACTTTAAAGACTGTAAATTGATCTTATATTTTGAAACTGATGCAGTGTTACATAACCAAGGTTAACTAGGGGAGGGGGGAGGGGGGAGGGGGGACGGGGACGGGGGGGGGGGGGAAGAAGTAATCTTTTAATTGTTGATTTTATGTAGAAAATTCCACCAGCATTTTAAAGGAGCTTTACCTCAGACATCTATACTTGAAAGTCCTATGAACAGAACATAGTCTGTAAACCTTAAAAAGGTGGGCAATAATGTGATTCTTGAGAAGGGCTTGTTGAAGATAATTGCTTAGAGTTGGGAGACTTTTTAATTTTCAGCTACGATGGTTCTTCAAAATTTCTTGTTAGATTATATGGAAAAAATGGATGCAACAAGGAGATTTCACCAACAAAAGAACTGCATGAAAGAACTGCATGAAGGCAAAACAAAGAATTCTAATGAGAAATTAATGAATCCATTGATGAGAAGCATGAAGGAAACAGGGTAAGCTGTTTGTTTGTGTCTGAATGCCTCTTAATTTATCTGTCTCTGTTTCGGTCAGAGGCAAATATTAATTGGTAAATTTTTTTGACCTCTAATTGTTAAGACAGAAATTCAAATCTTACCTATTAAGAGTTGCCTCTTAATAGTTTATTTAAAATTTATGGACAAAAATTTCCTCAATAAATATTGTACTATTTCAATTTTAAATTTTAAGATCATTCAAATAAAATTTTTAAATAACTCAGAGGGTTTAAATAGTAAAATAGTGTCATTAAGATGTTATACATTTTTAGTTATCAAACAGTTTTTTAAATTCATATGTTATTTTATTCAAATGATCTAATTTATTAAAATGTATTAACTATTCAGATCTTAATTATTCAATTTTATTAAACACCACCTAAATCATAATGAATCTGGTTGTATGGTTAATGAAAGTGACAAGCCTACCTTAAAACACAAATGTAGAACTTTGGGAGCTAGAATTGTTCGATCGAGAGGATCAAAATGCGAGTAGGTTCATTTCCTAAAAAATTTCTTACTTACTGATCTTAGCTATGTTACAATGGACTCTTAACTTTACTCTAAAGTATTGTGTCTAAGGGACTGTATGTTTAGGACTGAATACATATGTCGGTCAGTCATTAAATACGTTTATTTTGAAAAAAAATCGTCTGAATGACTGAATCGGTCAGATGATTGAGCTGAATGGCAAAATCAGATTTTTTAGCTGAATGGCAAAATGAGCACATTAATAAAGTAAAAAAAATAAAAAAATTATAAAAAAATATTAACTATTATGTTGGGAGTATGCATATTATGATTTGATGTTTTAATGTATATGCTCATGATTATTTGTAAAGTCCTTCAAGTAAGATATGTACGAGGACTTAGTGATAGATCAAATTTGTTAGGTTGATCTAAGCTCTTAACGTGTATCATTCTGTAATAGAATGTATAGATAGAAAGATCAAAACTGTTAGGTTGATCTTGAGATGTAATAGATAAGCTTCGAAGAAATCGGAGTGTATAAATCTGATCAACATTGCAGAAGTCAAGGCAGAAACGTAGAACTTAGAAGATCGTAGTGTGCTTGCCTTGAAGGGCCTCTTCGGGAATCGTAGAGTGGTCCCAACGTTTGCCGAGCCAACTCAACGATCGTAGCATGCTGAAGGAAACGTAGAGTTTACAAGTCAACGATCGTAGTGTGCTCTCGAAAATGTAGAGTTAGAACCTAGTAAGCAAAGATCGTAGTGTGCAAAGGTTTAAGAGAAATCGTAGTGCTCTTTGCTGATAGCATCAGATCAAGCACCAAGGCGACAAGTAACTACGATCTGAACCGTAGAGTATCACGATACAAATCGTAGAGCATCACATGTCTTATGTCAGAAAACGTCGAGCCTCATGATTTGTGTGAAGACAGATTCCAACATATGAGGAATGGATTCTAGACGTTGCAGTACTCATCAGTCCCAAAGTAATCTGAAATATCCTTAGTATGCAACAAAGAAGCGTATTGAAGAAGCTAAGGAAAAGTACCATTGGTAAGGGGGCAAAACACCTTTTCAAGTGTTAGGTGAGAAAGCAGTCTGCTGTGTCAGTGAGCCAGAATGCAGTTTCAGAAGATGTAAGACCCCAACTTTTATAAATAATGATGAATTTTCTATAAATATCATTTTTGAATATTATGAAGTAAATTTGATATAATGTTATAGTTGTGGGTAATATTTATAAATTTTGCAAAGTACGCAAGTTGTTATACAATATTCGATTGGTCGGGGAATATTCGTTTTAACAGGGAATATTCATACAACGGCACAATCATTGGTGGACCCCACAACGAAATTATTATCAGATTGAGAAAATGACAAAAATACTTTATGAAAATAACGGCGGAAGTTTTTACCGTTAACTGTTGAAACACCCGGTGTTAAAAGTACAGTAATACGCGTGGTTGCATAGTAGCACACAGTATTGTTTATTGATGCTTACGTGAGAAGACACTCAGTTTTGTTCAATTATTACTACAATAATTGCTGTATAGTATCTCACGTTATTTGATTCAATTATTGTCAATATTTTATATATTATTAAATCAATAATTGAGACGACAAGGTTATTAATATTATTATTTGCAATATTAACGATGTCTAGAAGTTCTGTCAAGGAGAGGTTTGGTCATCTAATTGTGCACCAATAGGGAGAAATCCTTATTGGAAAGCTCCCTCTTTGTTGGGAACGACCTGGTCGATTAATAATGTGAATAATAATAATGATGCTGAGTTTTGTTTTATTAGTATTGTTAATGTAATAAAACAGAAAAGCTTTTTATATAAAACAGAATACTTTTATAAAGTTATTCATTTTATTAGACTATAAATAGAATATATGATATTCTATTATGCATAGTGTTTGTATAGTATTTGCATAGTAAAATCTTTTTATATAAAACATAATATTTTTATAAAGTTATTTGTTTTATTAGACAATAATTAGAATATATTATATTTTATTATGCATAGTGTTGCATAGTGTCTGCATAGTATTTTGCATAGTAAAATCTTTTTATATAAAACAAAATACTTTTATAAAGTTATTCGTTTTATTAGATTATAAATAGAATATATTATATTTTATTTAAAAGATTTTGTTTTAAATCTAGACCGTCCGTTTAAAGTAAATCAATCTGGACCGTTCATGAATTAGTTATTATGCAGTCCATTCTTCTATAAATAGAAGCTCATTCCTTCATTATTTCTTACGAATTCACTGAAACTATAGAGAGAAAGAAGAAAAGTGTTCTGCTACTTCACTACTTCTATATACAGTACTCTTCTTTCTAAGGTAGGGGATATTATTTGTTGCAATCGTAAGGGGTATTATTTCTTTCGTATTCATGAAGAGAAAGTATGTTATTCCATTCTTTATTATTCTGTTGGAATAACTTGTATACGCGGGCTACCCTATACTTGGTAAAATTCTTCTGTTATTATTCCGTTCTTTATCATTCTGTTGGAACATCTTGTCTGTGCTTTACGCATGACCTGATTCCGTTCTTTATTTTTCTATTAGAATATCCTGTCTGTGCTTTACACATGACCTGGTTCCATTATTTATTTTTCTGTTGGAACATCCTGTCTGTACTTTATGCATGACCTGGTTCTATTATTTATCATTCTGTTGGAACATCCTGTCTGTGCTTTACGCATGACCTAGTTCCATTATTTATCATTCTGTTGGAACATCCTGTCTGTGCGTTTACGCATGACCTGGTTCCATTATTCATTATTCTATTGGAATAACCTATTTGTGTGGTCTATCGCATGCCTGGTGATTTCTTTTGTTATTCCATTCTTTATTATACTCAATTGGTTAAAGTTTTGACTTCTATACTCCATGAAATTAGTGGAATATCCTTGATATTTGCGCTTCATCCAGTATCTTTTTATGAAAATATTCTTCTGAACATTCTTGAATTTTACTCCGCAAAGAAGTATCATGTTGACAATTTGGACGTTATTGGTTCCTGGATAAATTAATTCTTGAACTTGTTTTATTGAATTCTTATATCATTGTCATCATCCTAATGTTTATATTATGTTGAAAGTCATATGTGGCCTGTAGTTCATAGATGGATTTGGTATGATTATGACCAGGGATTATTCAGTGTAATCATGACCGTAATATTACAAATGATGTGAAAAAAGTCCTCACTGGCCCGTAGTGCATTGACGGACAGTTGTTGGCATGATCATGACCATTAGTGAATACACGAATTGTAACGACCTCAAAATAGGTCCATTCCATCCAACCCATTCTGAGTCGCCAAATACATGGTACAGAAAACAACTACAACTTTATTACAACAATTGTCGTGCAAAATACAACAACACATATGCTGTGAGTTTGGATATAAATATATATCAACTGTGACTCATGTCCCAACCGTGGACAGCACATCATAATGACACCTTACATAAAGGTATAGTCGAAAACAGTTTTAGAAATTAGAATCTTTGGGAAGTGCTCAAGGAAACCTTCGTACATGGGAGGTCATGCATCTAGGTTATTATAGATATCATATGGCCACAGAATTATCCTTGGTTGACCCAATAGACCCCAAAGAAAAATGAGAAGATTACTATCATATTCTTCCCAATGGCGAGTCTTCTCTTGACATATCATTATCTCCACTGTCTCTAATTGAGAGTTATATTTCAAATAGACTCCAAGATCATATAGATAGTGCTGGTAGATATACCCAGTAAGTCACAACCCTGTCTTATGATGACACGAGGTTGTATGTCATTAGACATCTTGTATGATAGTGGCAAAATACCCTTCCAAGTTAAATTCACCTCACCCTCAACATCTATAGACCACCGATCTATTCCCATGTTATTCCCCCGCTCGACCCAGCTACACTTTTATTACCTGAAAGGAATTGTAAAGCAAAAGGGTGAGCACAACTAGCTCAGTAAAGAATATCATGACTAAAGATAAATAAATTATCAATAGCCTTCAACAGTAATAAATCAGATATTTAGAACATATGGTAGATGATAAAACTTTTCAACCATAGTTGCAGCGGAACGAGCAATCCATTATAAGAGTCAAATAGACCATAAAGTCTATTATCTTCTCCACTTTAAAAGTCCACCAATAATGTTTTATCCCTGTAACATCAATCAAAAATTCATGTCCACAATCACATGTATAACTCATAATCGTAATTGTTGTTCTAAATTTCTTTTCTCATCCAGGACAAAGATAATTTTTATCACCTGAAACATCAAAGATCATGGTTATACCAAATCACAGTTCGTGTTCATAATCATACTGATAAATTCATCTTTGCACTACGGGCCAAAGATATACATCAACAAGTCATCTTTGCACTACAGGCCAAAGATATTCATCAACAAGTCATCTTTGCACTACAGGCCAAAGATATTCATCAATTAGTCATGTTCATCTAAACACCTGTTCATCTTTGCACTACGGGCCAAAGATATTCATCAGAAATCATTCATCTTTGCACTACAGGCCAAAGATATTTCGTTATATCACCATTTAGGACTGAGGATGATGAAAAATATTTTAAAAAAAATGAATCTAGTGAAGTAAAAGAACAAAAATTAAGGATTCGTACTTTAAACAATTCACATTCAAAAATACTTCATAAATAACTAGAGTGGGATAAAATTCAAGAATGATCAAAACATGGATACAATCAAAGCTAGTATCCAGAATAGATATTTTAGACAAAAAGAAGGAATTTCATTTTTTGGTGAATAGTGCCGTATTCGTGAATAGTGTCGTATACGTGAATAGTAACTCCGACACCAAAAGATAGAAATTTCACAAAAAAATATCATCACGCTTCATGAATAGTACTCGTGAATAGTAACTCGAGAATAGTAACTCATGAATTGTAACTCGTGAATAGTAACTCATGAATAGTAACTCATGAATAGTAACTCCGACATGAAAAAGTTCTAAATTTGATAAAAAAATTCAAACCAATATTTCGGCATAATGATATTGAAGAAATAATATCTTTTATGAAAAAAATAATCTCCCTTACAATCCCTTACCTCAGAAAGAATAGTACTTTTGACTGGAATACTGGATATAGTGCTGAAAGAATTTGCACCGTATAACAATACTCAAAGTACTAAAATACTCATAAAATACGCTCGATATAATAGACAGAGAAAGAGAGAGAAATCTTTAGTTTTTGGTGTGATTTTCAATTCTAACCTAAGCACCATATTTATAAGAAAATGTTTAGAACACCAAAGCAGAAAATTTAATAAAATATTATTATTATTATAAAATTTTCACGCCAACCTCTTGACAACTGATTTCAACACATTCCAACAACCAAAACCATCAAAAAAATGTTTTTCTCAATTAATTTATTTAAAACTCCAAATAATAATAATTAGTTAATCCAGAACTTCAATAATTCATAATAAATAGCCCTTTTATCAGAAAATTTGAATCTTGCGTATATATTTATAGAAAATTCAATTCTCTACAACTTTGCAGAAGAAAGTTTTTCCAAATTTCAAACAGAAATTGATCGAAATCCATAAACGGACGATTTTACAGGCTATAATCAAATTTCAGTCAAGAAATGGGCCCACAGACATGTTTAACATATTTTAAACAACTTTTGTAACAAAAATACTCTTCTTCCTCATATACTCATATATCCCACATTCATTGTAAAAATATCATCATTATTATATTATAATAATATAATAAAATATTATTTTATCATAAAAGATAAAATATCGATTTTTAACAATTGTCACTTTAAAATTTTCTCCATCTATTTCCACATAAAATGAATATTTTCCTTATCATATAAATCAATAATTAATTATTCACAAATAATATTACAGAATCACAATAATGACAACCAGGCAGTTCCCAGGAAAGAGGGGGCTTTCTAATAAGGATTTCTCCTTACTGGCGCGCAATTAGGTGACCAAATGTGACACCCCCAAAATTAGGTATACATCACCCATCTTGGGTCGCCAAATACATGGTACAAAATTCAAATACAACTTACTAATACAATTGTCATGTACAATACGACAAAACATAAACTGTGAGTTTGAATACAAATATTATCTACTTGAGATTATACAAACTCAAAAGGAATCCTTATTACAATTATTATCACACTATTTCATAGAATCGTGAGGACTACTAATGCTATCCACTGGACCATCACTCCGTTTCCCGACTCGTCCCAACTATATTCTCATTTCCTGAAGAGAACAGTGAAAGGAAGGGTGAGCTCAACTAGCCCAGTAAGAAATATTATGACTACGATAATGCAGAATAAATTATCATTAGTCTCCAACAATGTTAAACTAATAAAATATAATAGACATCAAGTTTAACTGCAGCGGAACAAGCAATCCATTAAAAGAGTCAAGTAGAAAATAAAATCTACTATCTTTTATGATTAAAAAGGTTTTTCATCACTGCTATCGCTGAGACTCAGCTTAATAAATATTCCACATCATCGAATCACCCATGCACTACAGCCAAGGATATTCTTTAGTATAACGACCACAATTATCCATGCACTACGGACCAAGAATATTTGTGTATTTATTAATGGTCATGATCATGCCAACAACTGTCCATCAATGCACTACAGGCCAATGAGAACTTTTACCACATCATTTGTAACATTACGGTCATGATTACACTGAATAATCCCTGGTCATAATCATACCAAGTCCATCTATGCACTACAGGCCACAGATGACTTTCAACAAAATATAAACATGAGAATGATGACAATGATATAAGAATTCAATAAAACAAGTTCAAGAATTATTTTATCCAGGAATTATTAAAGTCCAAATTGTCAACATGATACTGTTTTGTAGAGTAAAATTCAAAAATGATCAGAAGAATATTTCCATGAAAAGATACTAGATGAAGCGCAAATATTAAGGATATTCTACTAATTTCATGGAGTATAGAAGTCAAAACTTTAACCAACTGAGTATAATAAAGAATGAAATAACAAAAGAAATCACCATGCATGCGGTACTTCGCATAGACAGTTAATTCCAACAGAATAATAATAACAGAACCAGGTCAGACAAAATTTGCACTGACAGGATGTTCCAACAGAAAAATAATAAGACGGAACTAGGTCCGGTGTAAAACACACAGACAGGATGTTCCAACAGAATAATAATAAGACGGAACCAGGTCCGGTGTAAAACACACAGACAGGATGTTCTAACAGAATAATAATAAGACGGAACCAGGTCCGGTGTAAAACACACAAATAGGATGTTCCAACAGAATAATTAAAGAATGTCACCAAGTATAGGGTAGACCGCGTATACAGGTTATTCCAACAGAATAATAAGAAATAGAATAACAACAGTTCTCTTCATGAATAAGAAAGAATAACACCCCTTACCGTAAAAGAAACTGAATATAAAAGTAGTTAAGTAGCAGAATACTTTTTTTCTATCTCTCTATAGTCTCTCTCTATAGTTTCTCTCTCTAGAGTTCAGTGAATTCGTAAGAAAATAATGAAGGAATGAACTTCTATTTATAGGAAAATTGAATGCATAGTAACTAATCCATGAACGGTCCAGATTTATTTACTTTAATCTGACGGTCCATATTTAAAGCAAAAATTTTTAAATAAAATATAATATATTCTATTTATAATCTAATAAAACGAATAACTTTATAAAAGATTTTACTATGCAAACACTATGCAGGCACTATGCAAATACTATGCATAATAAAATATAATATATTCTAATTATTGTCTAATAAAATAGATAGCTTTATAAAAATATTCTGCTTTATATAAAAAGATTTTACTATACAAAATACTATGCAGACACTATGCAATACTATGCATAATAAAATATAATATATTCTATTTATAGAATAACTTTATAAAGTATTATGTTTTATATAAAAAGATTTTCTGTATTATTACATTAATAATACCAACAAAACTGAGTGACTTATCACGTAAGCATCAATAATCAATATTGTGTGCTACTATGCAACCACGCGTATTACTGTACTTTTAACACCGGGTTTTTCAACAGTTAACGGTAAAACTTCTGCAGTTATTTTCAAAAAATATTTTTGTCATTTTCTCAATCTGACAATAATTCCATTGTGGGGTCCACCAATGATTGTGCCGTTGTTCTAATATTCCCTATTAAAACGAATATTCCCCGGCCAATCGAATATTATATAACAACTTGCGTACTTTGCAAAATTTATAAATATTACCCACAATTATTATATCAATTTCACTCCATAATATTCAAAAATAATATTTATAGAAAATTCATCTTTATTCAAAAAGTTGGGGTTTTACAACAAACCTCTCCTTAGACAGAACTTTTTAGATATTGCCAATAATGTTATCTAATAATATTATTCAGATAATATGAATTATTGCTCCGATAATGGAAAATACTGTGTAGTGACAATTATTGAAACAACAGTAATATAAAATATCAACACATCAATTATTGAATCAATAAAATATAATACTGAACAATAATTACTGTAACAATTATTCAGTAGTGCCTTCTTACGTAAGAATCAATAATTCAAAAATACTGTGCAATACCGTGTGCTACTGTGCAACAACGCGTATTACTTTACTTTACCCACCGAGTATTCCAATAGTGTTAACGGTAACCACTACGTCGTTATTTATAAAAACTTTAATTTATCTTTTTCTTCATTCGACAGTTATTCTATTATGGGGCCCACAAATGGCTGCGCCGTCGTACGAATATTCCCCAACAGAAAGAATATTCCACGACCAAACGAATATTCCCCGATAACAATGAATATTTTATAACCACTTGTGTATTTTTGAAAAAATTTCATACATCACCCTTAACTTTAACTTTTTAAATATTTAACCATTTACTGAATTGTAATTATAAGAAAAATTTAATACTTTTATTTCATAAAATTCGGGGTCTTACACGAATATCCTTAGCCCGTAGTACATGGATAATTTTTGATCGTGATACTAAAGAATATCCTTGGCCGTAGTGCAGGGGTGATTCAATGATGTGGATTATTTATTAAGCTGAGTCTCAGCGATAAAAGTGATGAAAAATCTTTTAAATCATAAAAGATAGTAGATTTTATTTTCTACTTGACTCTTTTAATGGATTGCTTGTTCCGCTGCAGTTAAACTTGATATTTGTTATATTGTATCAGTTTAACACTATTGAAGACTAAGGATAATTTTTTTTGCTTTATCTTAGTCATAATATTTCTTACTGGGATAGTTGAGCTCACCCTTTCTTTCACTGTTCTCTTCAGGAAATGAGAACGTAGCAAGGACTAGTCGGTGAATTGAGTGACGGTCCAGAGGATAGCATTAGTAGTCCTCGCTATTCTGTGAAATAATGTGTTAATAAATGTATTGAGGACTTATTTTGAGTTTTAATGTTGTCTAGAAGATAATGTTTGTATTAAAACTCACAGCTCATGTTGTATATTTAAGATTGTATTTGAATTTTGTACCATGTATTTGACGACTCAAGATGAGTTATGTATACCTATTTTGGGGAGCGTCACAGAAGATGTGCAGAAATATCTCCATCAAAGATCAGAAAAGTCAAATGCATTTAATGCCTCAACGAATGGATCCAACGTATAGTTTTCAAGATCACATATATGCAAGTCAGACAGATGAGAGAGTAATCAGAAAAGCAAGCATTGAACAAACAACTGTAAACATCTCTCTCAAGCTCAACTCTACGATCTGAGATATTGCAAAGCTTGCTCAGCTACTCAGTTTTTTAGAACAAGTGCTTACACAGCAACTAAGTAGCAACCATCAAGAACTCAACATTATCAACCAATTGAAGAAGAGTACCAAGTCTGCTAGACTTGAAGAGTTCGTAGTGAACTGTAAGAAAGCCAAATCTGTTGGACTTGAAGAGTTCAAGAGTGAACTAAGAAGTTCCTAGACTGCTGGTCTAGAAGGAATCTGTGTGATTCAAAAGTTGTAAAAGACATCCTTAGTGGATTAGCTACTTGTCGAAGTAGAAGAGTGGACTAGGAGCTTCAAGTGCTCTGAACCACTTAAAACGACTATGTCTTTTATATTTATACCATAACTGCTATATCTGTTATAACTGTCATAACTGCCTCACTCTCATAACTCCATTGCTTGGTAAAGAAGATTAAAACAAATATTTATTCTGCTAAGTTTTAATCATTTTCAAAGAACAAGTTTAAAACGAAAGGATTTTTAAAATATCTATTCAACCCCCCCCCCTTCTAGATAACTATTGTGCAACTAGGAACTAACATATTATACTCCCTCCGTCCCAGGATAAAAATTCTTATTACTATTTTGGGTAGTTCCATGTTAAGTGTCCACTTTCCTTTAATAACCAAACTTTTACTCATTTTTTTCTATTATGCATGTAGCATTAAATATCTCATACTTTTCTTATTCTAATTCTCTCTCCATATTTAATGATATTATTATGGACAATTTTATCATTTTATTCATCTTCTTAATATGCGTGAAAAGTCCACCAAGACTTTTATCTTGGGACGGAGGGAATATTAAGTAATATTAAATAAATTTACAACTTTGAATTTTTTCAGAGGGATAAAATAATAAAATTTTGTCATTCAGATATTTCAGACATGTGAATTATCAAATAATTTTTTTCATTCAGTTTTTATCAAACACCCTCTAACACTCAACACTTAGACAAAGGTATGGGTATTGGACACTTCATTTTACTGTAAAAAAATTGGCAAAATTAAATAGTTCCCGCACCGGAGTCTTTAAAACAACATGCACAGCCGGACAATTCATCCGAGTTCGTGTAACATAGGATCACCAACTCATTTTCTTGTTTTTCCAATGCAGGGAAGTTAACGAAGTTGACTTTCTCCTCTCTAATTAAGTTCACATTACATATTCATATATTCTCTCTGTTTCTAAATAAGTGTCGGTTAAGATTTTTACACATGGATTAAGAAAATCATTTAATACTATCATTTAATAATTAAAATGTGTGTGAAATTTCATCACTACACTTTTATGGGAAGTTAAAAACTATTAATACTAAGGGTAATATAAGAAAATAAATAATTTATTTTCCTAAAAGTTGTGAACGACAGATAATTTGGAATAATTTTTTTCTTCTAAAACGTCACTTATTTAGGAATGAAGAGAGTATTTTTTTAAAAACTAGAAAAAATGGTGGATCCGATTATCATGAAGTTAATTTATGGTAAGTTAGTCAATTAACCAATACAGTGATACTATGCAAATAGAGATCAATCTCCCACTTATGTGTAGACACTATATTAGCTGAAGTTGATGGCCCTAGAAAAATTAATTTTCAGCCAAACAAATAATCATGTTGAAATCTAATACTACCTCCGTCCCTATTTAAATGACGTTTTAGAGATGAGCATAAGAATTAAGATAATAAATGGAAAGTATTAAATATAGTATTCAATTGTTTATAATACCCTTAAATCATTAATTTATCATAATACAAGAGTTTAAAGTACCAAAAAATAGGTAGAGCATGAGGGGTAATTTTGAAAAAATTATCATTAATTCTCCTAGATTTGAACAAAAACGTCAATTAATTAGGGACAAAAAAAATTCTAAAACGTCATTTAAATAGGGACGGAGGAGTACAGTTTTAAGTTAATTTACAACCACCGGGTGGCTTAATTAAGTTTCCTTTGCCTCGTTATCTGTGCATGTATACAATACAATTGTGATTTTGGGACCTTTTTTTGCCTCATTATTTGTGCTGTATTATGAAAAATATGACTCTTTCAATCCCAAAAAGATGAGATAACATTTTTCAAAATAAATATTTCATTTAAGATGGTCTATTACTATAAAAAAAAGTAGGCATAATTTATATAATCTTGTAGGGCGAATAAATTAAAAAAAAATTACTATCTTTCTCCTATTTTTTTATTTATTAATATGTGTAAATTGTACTTTGTTCATCATCTTTTAGAGATAGTGGGAGTATAAATTATCTTAAAAAGGGATTATTAGTTGCAAGATTTTATTTATTTTTTTTCAAAATTTAAATAAACTACATCAGATTTGAATTTAGATATATTTATATTTGGGAGAAATGTAATGTAAGAGGGTGCTCGAGATTGTTTATAAGTAATCAAACTTGCTTATAAGCAATTTTAAAAAGTAAAAAGTGTTTGATAAACTGATTTTAAAACTGCTTATAATCACTTTTTATGGAAATAATCAGAAACTCTAATTTGGAGCTTTTGATTATTTGCCAAATCTAAAAAAGTTTGACCTCGTATATTACTAACCTATCCCTATTAATTTAGTAATTCCATTTGTTACCCATCTACTTCTCAAAACATTCGTTTAAAATAAGTTATTAGCAAAAAAAAATTATACCAAAAGCAAAATCAGTAATTACATTTTTTAAGCAATCCCAAATATACAATACCCAACAGTCAACACAAAAAAATAACAACTACACGCTGCTATTGTGTACATGGCTGGTAAACGAAACAATTCCAGCTTACACTTGTGAGGTATAATCAAGGCAAATGATAAATAAGCTTATCCCTTTGACACCAGCTTCTTGTACATAAGCAAAATCTCATCAGACTCCCCAACCACCTAAGAAATAAGAATAGAAAACCAAGCCAACAACTGCAAGACATTACATATCTGAAATTCAGCTTTTCCCTTACAAATAAGATGATAGCTACCAATTAAATTACAGAAGACCAAATAGTACATTTTTTTTCTTTAATCTTTAAAGAACATTATTAATAATAGAGAGAATCTACACAATTGAGTTAAAATGAACAAGGCAAACATACTAGACAATTTTCTTTACTTGATCATCTTGATTTCCCTAGTTTTGTAAGCTTTCAAAACCATAACAAATGCCAGTAGAAATGGCCATCCATGACATGATGAGTTAGACTACTTTTACTTGATTAATCGTACGATGCAAATGAATGGTGGCAGTTTGCTTACAATAGATGCTAAACTATGTCGATGAAATCAGACACTCGATGCTCAGGTTCAACAATCATTTATTGAACATAGACACCATAAGTTGTAGGATAAGGCATTTAGAAAGAATGATACCAGATGTACATCTAATGGGAGGGAGGTCTGTCACTGGGCGCAAGGCATCGACGACGAGAGGTCTAATTGTTATATTTGGGACAAAAAGACCATCCATGGCATCAGCATGAATCCAATCACAACCTACAACATCTACTACTTTTACCTAAATATAAACAGTATTAAGAATAATCTATGAACTCTGTAAAAATCCAAAAATGGTATATTAGGATATTGATTCACCAAAGGCAGATAGCGACGTGAAAATTATATTTACTAGAGAACCCGTGAATGTAAAGCTGAATAGTAGAGACCATGCAAACAATAACTTCATCAATATTTACTTCAACCAATTATTTTAATCCTATAGAAAATTAATAAAGATCATCTTGTTCTCAAAGTTGAAAATGGTAGTAAAGCTCAAAATGAAAAGTAGAACCTGACTTTGCAAAATTAGCAGATAGAATAGATGGAGAAACAATGATGTCACTCTTGGAGAACTAACCAACCCGAGAAATTGCCTTCACCACAGTTTGAAATTTTCTCTTGGATTAATACATAGAGAACATGATAAATATCTATATCTGTATTATAGATAAATTGCAAAACTTTCTTGATGTGCAAAACATATCAATGCTATGGAAAATGTGTACTAGCTGATTTATGAACTAAGTAAAAATTAGACAATACTATTTATATATTAGCTTCTAGAGCCCAGGCACATATCAAGGCAAAGCAGATTACAAAACGGGCTTTACGTCCAGGGCGAAGCCCTGCAATTCTAGAGAATGACGGGTCTTTGAAAGCAGAAAAGAAACTCAATTCAGAGTATCCTCACTTCAAAGTTGTTCTGTGCAAAGCTTATGTCATTAATGGAACTCTGGTATGGCCACAAAGTTTTGCATTTTCTCATCTCTTAATTAGGTCATAGTAGAAAGTATTTTTGAAAGAATATATCTATGTACACACCCAAAGCGTACGTCCAAAGATGCACCCAAGTGTAAAATGATAGTGAAATATGGAGAAAGAAAGTGTTGCGGAGAAAAGAGATAGAAATATTGTACTTGCACTTGAAATGTCGAGTGCTTCTTTGTATGTACAATTTGGGTGTGTACATGGGTATACTTTTTGAAATTCTAAGTTGAAATTTTTATCTTTTATTTAGTGATTTCGAAAATTGGAGATTCTATAAGTGTGAAAAGCGCATATTTTTTTTATAGATCGAGTCTCTTATGAAACCTCAGGAGTAAGACAAATAAGCCTTACAAGACCGATGTTAGCATGATAAATAAGAGAATTTAGCCTTGTGAGGTCTAAGAGACAGATTCCCCGAGGAACTTTTGTAAAGGATCCTGCATTATTTGAGACACATATTCTACCAATTTTTTTTATTTCTATTTCTATTTTTAGCAAGTTTCCCACCAAATAATCTGTATGACATCCCTCCAAAATAAGTACTCCCTCTCCCCAAATAAAAAGGTGCCATTTTCTTTGTAAATTAGAAAGAAAATGTTACTCTTTTTTGGACAGGACGAGTAGTATTTGTGTCAAAAGAAATTTCCATCAGATCAATGGCATAATTATTAGGGGGATTGTGTGATGAATGCTGGGAGGATCATGTATACGAGAGGAGATTGCTTGCATTTAGTGATACCCGGTAGCGTTTACAAATGAAAGCACTATTCATACTTGACTTAATACAAGTAGAAACTTAAATTTCAGGTGATGCAACTTAGAGTGAAAAAGAATTTTGGTCCCAAGGGGGGGGGGTTATTTGTCAGTTGGTCTTCCTTTTTTAGAGTTTGCTATGATTATTCTTATTTAGAAAGGTTTGTAATGCTTATATATGGACTTCCAACTCTTCTTGCAGAATATACCAATGATCTTCGCAAAAAAGTATATGAGAAGGGGTGAGAGGTATTTAAGGAATTCTGATATTAAGCTTCGAATTTCAAACAGGTTGTGGACTATACAGTTCAGAACCTACTTATCACAATCGTTTAAGTTTTCTTCAGGTTGGTTTGTATTTGCAAGGGAAAATTGTTTGCGAAAAGGGAGATGTTTGTGTCTTTGAGTTGACTAATAGGGATGATCGATCTTGAGTTTGAAGTTTCTATTATTAGGGACCTTCACCGACTGGTACTTGTCCTTCCTAGGCCTTTGCTAAATCAAGATTCAGCACATATATAGCTATCAATCGGGCATCTAGTTTTGCACAAACAAGTATTTAATTTTATTATCTTGAAAAGTATAGCCTCTTGTTCTAGTTCAGACTTTTGCCCCCTTGCTAGCTTTTACAGACTCTGTTACAATGTGAACGATAGCCTGTCTTTTTCTTATTACAATTGAAAAGTTTTCTATGTATGATAATTGTTCTCGGTTGCTTAGGCTATAAGCACAAGCTCGTGTCTAGTATAATTTTTATTTTATTTTTTCCTTTTTCTGCTCTGGACTTGATTTTTTCGTGTGGCGATGACATGCTATAATCCTTTGTTCATAACATGACAACTAGTAAGATAATCAACTCTTATGTCATTTGTAGCAGTTCAGAAATTGTTTGATTCTGATGAGCAAAACTTTCTTCACCAAATAATTGAACAGACTATCCAAAAGTCCTTAAACATTACTAATTTCCTCGTTATTATTACATTCTGCATATGATGAAATATTTGTAGAAATAACTACTAGGGGAAAGAAAATAGGATTTTCTGATACTAAAGGAAGTAGCATATCCCCTCACACAAAATACTATTGATTATCCGCAAAAATATCCAGAAAAGGAGATACATAGAGGGAGAAAACAAGAAAAAACAAATATGAGGGAATGGGAAAAATGATCACGAGAACTCGACACAAATAAACCCTAGTGATAATGTAGTCGGATTGGAAGTCCTTTCAGTGGTGTCGGTACCATATCACCACAAATCTTATCATCAGGAAATAACACCTCCCACTTGTACTTCTTTACCACATTGTGAAGGAAAGTGAGTATTATTAACTTAGCATACTCTTTTCCCAGGTAGAATCTTGGTCCACCTCCAAATGGAACATATGTATATGGAGGAGGCAGTATATATATATAAAAAGAAGCGCAAAAGTCAAATGAAACTCACAGATAGTACAAAAGTAGAAACAACCAAGTATAGTACTCTAGTGGGATAAATTGCTAAACAATTAATCAGAAGTTGTCCATGTGAGGCTAGCACAGGTAGTTGCTAGACAGTAGAGACTACTTGTCCTGTTCGGTTGCTCCAAACATGCTGTCCTAATCTCAACCTGAACACAGAAGCTTAATCCCAAGTTCCCAACCCTGAAAAGTATGGAAAATACTCGGCAAACTTACAACTGCTGATTCAATTCTCAATAAAATGCGGCAATTAACTCCTTTCGTTCCAAAATTAGTGTATAATCATGCCACTACCACTACATAAATTTCTAATTAATGCTAGGGATAAATTTGAAAAAAAAAATTATTCTTAAAGGTAATCGTTTTACAAATGCATCTCTAATAGTTAATGAAGCCAGCATATTCAATGTTTTGTCTCCGTTTGTTCTTCACGTCTATTTCTTGAACTTGCACAATGTTCAAATAAAGAGGTGAGGTGTTTCAAGAAAGTATATATTAACACCACCACCCCCCCCCCAAAAAAAACCCACAAAACACAACCGGCCACCACCCTTCTAAATATGATGTAATATGTTCTTGATGTACCCACCCAAAAAAATCAAAAAATTTAAAATATCAGCCTAGTATTCAACCCTGTTTTGGGCTACATGTTACAAAGACAAGGGAAAAGCATCTCCCTATTCATTTTCCAAGTTACAATCCATACTACACAGCAAAGGAAACAAACAATCAAATGAAACATAAAAAATTTCTCATAGAGATATGTGATCGTAAATAATATGTTCCGTCTTCTTATTACACATTAAAGACATACTTTACATATAGTTCTAAGCAGAATGCATTGTTACCTGCATGAACAACCAAAGGTTCAGTAGTCTGCCTCGCAGTTCTGCTGCTATTGAAGTCCACTCACCTCACTCTTTACTGTATTATCAACAATGTGCACCCCATCTTCTGTAGCAATCACTACTGTGCATCTGCAATTACCAAGTAATTAAAAGGAAAAGAAATAGCAGCATTTATCAGGCATACACGTAACAGACATTAAAATTCCTCCATAAATCAATAATTTAGTTTCTTTAACCTTATCATCTATTATTTGATAAATAGTCCACTGTAACAATTCAGGACAGCCTGCAACATATGGACCAGGCCTTGTAGGTAGCTACCTAAGTGGTTTCTTTGTTTCTGCAGACTAATCTATGTCATTTGTTTCACTTATGTGCTGTATCTTTTCTTCTAAAATTATCAGCTAGGAAAATGAAGTGAAATCATTAGTAATCTATAGAAGCTTATTCCTCAAAGATTTTATTTAATATGTAAATATTAAGCACATACAAAAAAAATATTATCTATATGAAATTAGAGGGGAGAAACAATTAATAAAGATATGAACTAACGGGGTTTTAGCAAAGACTCCATGTTCGACAACCCCATCAATTTTGTCAAGGCTTTCTGCTACATCAACTGCAAGGAAAGATCCCTAATAAATATTTGGAAGCATGGGCAACAAGATCTGAGATAAAGAGACATGGAAGTAAAAACTATACCAAGGTTTACAATAGGAGATGTAAATATGACATCAAGAACATTATGCCCTTCTCTGGTGACAAGCGGAAAGTCCCCACCTAGTGGATCTGCATGCCCTATGGTTGGTCTCCTCCACACCTTCATTTACAGAAGGAGAATTTTTAGAGTACAAATTTATCTTGAGTACAGAGCTACTGGCCAATCATGTCTCACCAACTTTGATTTGAAATTCAGATACAAATTAGAAATTGATTTGATTTTTGTAAATTATGCTTAATTCATGCCTTCTAACTCTTGAAATGTTGTTTGTCGCAAGTTTTTAAGGACTTTAAAATGAATCCAGTTATTAACCATCTGATGAAAGTTATATTTTTACATTTGAAAACTAAATTGCAGATTAATTTGGTTTGGGGGAGATATTACTTGAACATAGTTGAAACATATATGGAAGGCGGAAACTAGCATATCTCCAGACAGAAAAAATAAGATTTCCATAATAAAATGTCATCTGACTGATCATGTGTAAACTCTTTAATTTTTTTTTTCCAAATATTTAGTTGATGTAGCAGCTTACGCCAGATGCACTCAACTAGAAGTAATCAAAATGTTTTTTTTTTTGTTATTACTATTGATATTTACTTGTTTTTAGATAAAATAAGCTCTATCATACTATTATTTATTTTGAACTAAAAAAAACACAAGAACGGGCAGAACCCAGGAGACAGAAAAAATTGAAATGTTATAAAAGCTTGGCCTTTATTTAGTCTTCTCTCCTTAGTTTGGAGAGTATCTTAAGTTTGGCTTTTATTTAGCCTTCTCTCCTTAGTTTGGAGAGACAAGATACCTAGTCTTCTGCGTATGATAAAAAGAATTTCATTGTACTGATACCACAACATATCACCTCAGCATCACCTAGGAACAGGTCCTCAATCTCCTCTGCAGTTTCAAACCAGTTCAACTGAAATGTAACTTTCAAATGTCAAGCTGAGGCATCATTCACTTATTCCGGTAATTGTTACAACATAAATATTAAATAGCAAATGATGTGCACAACTTACAGGATTAATTAAAACTGGGATTGAGCCATCTAAATTATTTCTGTACTGCTTGCCCATGATCATGAAGACAAGTTCCACTGCCGCTTTTAAAATAGTCTACAAGAGCAAGTAGGCAACTAATCATTATTTGGTTCAAACTTCAAACAAGAATCAAAGATGAACAAAGAAAATTTGCAATAATGTAAGGAACTAAGGAGTACAAAAAAAATCAATGTAAAGAGTAGCAAAACTGCTTCAATGGTTTTTGTGGTCCAGGGTCCGGAAAGTCAGATAAAGCATCAATGCATTTACTTCGAGTGTACAAGAAATAGTTAAGACGAACAAACTAGGCATTCTGAGTTGTAATATTTTTTGTACTAAAGTTGGGTCTAAAATGTTTTCTAGAAAGAGGAACACAAATATTTTTTTCATACCTTCTCCTGAATGATAGACTCCTCACTCTGACGCCCAATGACCGCAGCAAGTGTTTTTTCTTCAACGATATCAGCATCATTAAATGCAAAGTCGATCTATAAATGAAAAATCAAGGTCATTTTTTGTACAAATTCAGTTTTAATGGAAGATCAAACTGATTGATGAATTGAAAATTTCATGTAAAACAACCGTCCAAAAGAATTCTTAGACAAAGGAAAAATGAACAAATTCAAAAATGTATACATTTCATTCATCTATAGTTCCCACAAATCCGTTCATATTCATTAGCAGAAAAGTTATTTTTTTCAATGCCCAAAGGAAAGATTATCTAGGCTATTTCTCTTTAATCTTTTTGCAACTTAACAAAAAAGCAATTCCATAAGGTATTTATTGCATCTGCTTCAAAATTAAGGTGCAAACGGAAAACATCCAAAACACATAATACTCACAGACCCCAGTTAAAATTCAACCAAGTAACTTGAAACTTAGAATTTGTGCACACTTGAGAACTATCTTCATACTGATCCAAAAGTATCCCTGCCTTTGTTGCTTCACTTGCACTGCCAACAGATCTGCACCGTATCAACGCTCATTACACATCAGAGTTTAGAAAGTAGAAACTGAAAACAAAAAGAAAGAGACATGGAAAGGAAAAATCATAAACAAAAATAAAGCAAAAAAAATTCAAATGAATCAAATCACGCCTAAACAGCATATTCAGTAACTGCAGTACTACACATTTGTGAGACAAAGGAACCATAGGCACGGGAGTATGCATGATGCATGATCCTAAAACCTTTAGAGACAAGTATAAATAAGAGTTTGTTCTAAGAAAGAGCAGCTGAATAGGACGGATTCTTTTTTTCGTATCAGAAGTTTATGTTGTATGGTAGAAATAGGCCATGAAGTACAGATTGTGATGCCATTCATTATTATTTTAATCATGAAATCTAGGAAGAGTTGAGTTAAAGATTGTAAAGTCAATTATCTAATTCGCCTATGGCAATCACAGAATTCAGAAGTCAAACCACCATATATGGACACAGACTTGGAGTTGCTCGTTTTTCATGAATGCAGTATCATTCAGTTTTTTCTCAAGCAAAGCAGTCAATCACTTGATAGGTGACAACAACTCAAGGAAACCTGGCTTCATTTTCTGGATGGTCAGTGGAGGCACTTGTAATGACAATCAGTTATAAGGATACAGAAGAATATATACTCACGTGGGAATCCCAACTATATCTTTTATTTTACCAGCACGAAGTTGCTGTCCCAGATACTGTATTGCCAAACGAGAAGCGTGGCCAGACCCTAAGCCAATAACCATGCCACTTCTAATGTATGTGTCCACCTAGAAAAGCAAACCAAATTTGAAAAATAGGCCCATAAAATATTAAGATAATTTAATAAAACTAGAGCATACTAAATGGTATAAAATTTAGTCAGTGATAAGATACATATAAATTTTGTCTTCACAAACATATTCATTAAGTCTCCGAGCACGGTTTCTATGTGCACAACTTCTTTCTACTTCCTTCCTCCAATTTCTCAACTCTATTTTATCAGTTTGTAAGGAAGACCCTGACTGGGGGGATAATTACATAATGTAGCTTAGAAAAAAATGATGATTTAGTTGGTGAGGTTGATAACTTTGTTACAAAATAATCACACGTGAATTATGTAAAAATTGATTCAAAGAGTTTGGGAAAGAAAACTTCATAGAGGCGTCCTGGACTATATCGTAAACATCAAGACATGCTTTCATTAGTATAACAATCTCAAATAGAAATATACCAATACTTTTAAGAGAACATACAAATATTTTGAAGTAGATAACAAAAGGTCTGCAGAAACATTGTTCTAAAATGTGTAGTTTCCTATTATACACTACAGTTGTGAACCAATACAGATCAATTTCTCTTCACGAATCTGAAGGTTGTTGAAGTCTCTAAGATTGTGGGGTTGAATACAGATGGACTGTTCATAAAGATGATCCTATGTATAGCTTAGGACTAAACCATTCAGCAGTTCCAATAACTATGATTAGGATTCTTACCAAAATAAAATTCACTACTTTTCAATTGTTTTTACTAAGTACACATACTAGATAAGGAACACGAAAGAAGAGGGAAAGCCAATTTTCTACCAGGTCTCTACTAGCTTCATACATTTGGAAGGCTAGTGTTCCCTAGAAAATTAAGGCTTTTGTGTGGTTTTGATTTCTCGATCATATGGTTTCTTATTATTGCCGCAGAGATGGAGCCTTATTGGGACTTACCTCTGGAATAGTGTTTCATGTTTCTCCACATGTGCTTTGATGAGGAGGTTCTGGAACCTTCCATTTGAGATCTTTTGAGTTAGCGTGGGTGTGTCCTTTGTCAGTTGATAGCTTACTGTGTAAAGTTTTGGGGGATTGGTAGAGAAGGGATGGGAAGATCGTTGACGATGTGCTCACTTAGCTATTTCGTGGTGCATTTGGATAGAACAAAATAAGGATTATTAGTAATAAATCTCCTCGTCGGCCTGCCCCCTTTTTGTGGAATAAAGTCTTTTCTTAATCTATTTGGGCATAACATTTACAGTGTCTGTAGAAGTATTTGTTTCGTAACTCCACAGGAATTGGAGGCCTGTCATTTACTAGGACTTTGTTTCTGTTTCCACTTTTGTATCACTTTGTCCTCATTTTTTAGAAACACTACCAATGCTTGCATATTCAAGTTCAAAACAAAGCTTTTGACTACAAAGAGCCACTCGATTATGAAACATTATGAAGGTGAGGCTTGAAATTTCTCATTTTTAAGCAAGTAATCTTCTAAGCAACGGCATAGGTAATTTAGGAGAGACCATATAAATAGAAAAAGAGAGCTTCAGAGAAACCTCAACTCTACAGTCAATAAGATTGAGACATTCACATCAATCAGTATAACAACTGGGACACTCCAAAAGACTCAAGTTGCATTCTAAGTACCTAGTAAACATCCAACTTACCACAGGGGTACTATTAATATAGCAGTAAATTCAAGTTGAACTGCAATATAATTTTATAAAAATTAAACTTGTAGGCTATAGCCATGAATGTAACATAGCAACAAACTACATAGTAAAAATTATCATGTGGTTTGAAAAATGTACTTCATTTAGAATTACCAAAAGATGGGATAGGATCTCCTCCATTACACCTTCCACCCAATTTTCCCCACCAATACATATTTAGCAACACAAATATTACTTTTAGCTACATTATCAACGACACAATTATTTACAACGAATTTTATTGTGTCCCTAAATGTAATATCTGTGAGGTATATGTGTATTGGGGAAAATAGGGTGGAAGGTGTAACAAATGATGGCAACTTTAGAGTTTATAAGCCAAAAAATAATGGGAATACAGTGCTTGTAAAGGTTAAAATGAATTTAACACAAATTAGAGAATAGATTTTCAAGAGTGGGAAAAAATATTACAGTGTGCTT
Organism: Panax japonicus; assembly: GCA_020205505.1. NCBI lineage: Eukaryota > Viridiplantae > Streptophyta > Magnoliopsida > Apiales > Araliaceae > Panax > Panax japonicus. The sequence continues at coordinate 55,254,598 of CM035109.1, forward strand.
GGCTGCTTGGAGAAGGTCAGCATTGTTGTTAGTGAGACTTGAGTGCGTAATCAAATTACAACAATTCTTTCTTGTTCTTGTTGCTGTTGATGCCAAACCCTTTTGCTGATTCAATTGGAAATGCAGGTTTATGTAGGATGAGGAGAAGGAAAGAATTGAGGAGGAAGCCATTTTCTATCTCCTCGATCTTTCTCTATTTTAGAGGATTTAGAGGATATAAGAAGATGATATTAAATAGCAGAGAGCCAGAGAGACCAGCCCAAGTCTAATTTTAGGCCCAAATACAGTTTTATTTTGGGGTCCTATACATATATATACAACAAATAAAAAATAATTACAAGAAAAGTGCATCAACTAAATAATTACAAAAAAATGTAATTATTATAAAAATAGTACAATTCACATTAATAAGAAAACCTAAAATCAAGGACAAATAACTATCATGATTAATAATTCAAATTCAAATATTTGGATCTAACAACAAAAACAAATTCAAAATCAAAATAATAATTCAAATTTAAATATTCAAATTCAAATCTTCATCTCTCTCACTTACACTTTGAAATAATAGTCCGCCGCTACACCTCACATACTCTGCTGCTACACCGTCACGAATCTCCGTTGTTCAAAACGCCAATGAGAATAAGAAGAAGATTCGCCCTACAAAAATTTTAAAAATAATTATATGTAACTTTTAATGTTCTGAATCTTTTTTTATAACTATTTTGTTACTCATAAATAATAAAATGGTTACCTTTGTATGAATGGTTGGCTATCAACTGCATTCACATTCAAACGAAATTGGTAACTTAATAAAATTGAATTGGTTACCTAGGTCTGAAGGTTTGGCTACCAACTGCACTATGAAAAACTGCAGGTGTGGATGTGAATTAGTTACTTTAGTATGAAAGTTTTGTTACCTTGGTACTACCTTGATCTGAAGGTTTGGTAACCAATTGTACTAAGAAAAAATTTAAAATGTGGAGGTTGATTGTTTACTTTGATATGACAGTTTGATTACTTTGGTATGAAGGTTTGGTTTCAGCACCTGCTCCAGAACAATTGACGACCCATAAAAACTAATGGCGGAAGGATTTGATCTACGAGGAAGAAAATAGCACTCTGGAATCTGCCTCATCTTTTTAGTAAGCCTTTTTCTTAGCAACTGGTTCAGTACTAGGCTCGTCAACTACTGACTTAACAATGTTTTTCCAGTCCATACCCTTTAACGGCTCTTGGCCTCAACAATCCTCATGACAAATATTGCCTTATAGCTTAATTCTGTTAATAAAAAATTAACAGATTATCAAAGTTGGCCATCTTATTTGTTGATGTGGGGTTGACAGCTTATAATTTCTTTCCCCAAAAGAATACAAATGTCAATTTACTGATGAATAACAAAATTTTGCTAAAAATCATGGCTATAACAAGTGTTGCAACTTGGAAGAGAAACTTTTGCTTCCGCCGGTATTATTCTCGGCTGGGGAGAGGAGGAGGAGGCGGGAAGACCAGTCGCAAGGGGCGGCACTGCAACGTCAAAACCGAATATGGTGGAGGTTTTGTTGGTGACGGTTTCTTCGGAGGAGGAAGTGTCGATGGGAGATTTATTTTGCATGTTGCAGTTATAGATGAGGAGAGAGAAGAAGCCCTAAATTAAGGAATCCTAATTGCATACTAATTCCCTAAATTAAGGAATCCTAATTGCACTAACATTGTAAATAAATATGGAAGTATATTAGTTGTGAAAATATTTTATGAGTGAACTATTTTTGTAATTATTTTTAAAAATGTAATAGAATATGTAATTCACCCTTTATTTTGGGTGGGAGAGTGTTTGATTTAGACGTAAATATGGATTGATACTTTGAAATTTTAAAATTTTTTCACCTTGAGAATTGTTTTTTTAATTAGGTGATTAAACTTTTAATTTTTTTTATCACTTTGGAGATTGCCTCTTCAACTTTTTCAATTAGGGGATTAAACTTTTAAATTTTTTCACTTTGAGAATTGTCTTCTCAATTTTTTCAATTAGGATATTAGATTTTTAATTTTTTCTGATTACGTCTAATTGATAGTGACACGTCAGAAAATTATTAACATTGCAGCGACACGTGACTAAAAAATACTTATGTGTAATCTTGAGTCTCATTTTAACATTTATTTAATTAATTTTTTGTACCAAAAAGGTAAATATAAGACCATTATTAATTTTGTTAAGTAAATTTAATAATAATTTTACCCTTTTTGCTTTAAAAATTAATTATATTAATTAATGATGATTATGAAATAAACTTAAAGTTTAGGGTATTAATCTATATTTAGGCCTTAATTTTTTATACCATAAAGGGTAAAATTGTCATTATATTAATTAATGATGATTATAAAATAACAAGATTTTAATTAGTATTACATTTTAAAATATTTATCATTATATTGATCATTAAAGATTTTTTAAAGCTGAGTTTGTAATGTATTAAATTTAATTTAAAAAAATTAATAATGATCTTATATTTACCCTTTTTGTATAAAAATTAATGGAATAAATGTTAAAATGAGACTCAATATTATACATAAATATTTTTTAGCCACATGTCGTTGACACGTCATCAATTTTTGATGTGATACTATCAATTAGACGTAATTCGAAAAAATTAAGAGTTTAATCTCTTAATTGAAAAAATTAAAAAGACAATCCCCAATATGAAAAAAAAGTTCAAGATATTAATCCATATGCCCTTTATTTAATATTTCTATAAGTAAATAAATAAAATTTTGAAAAAATTAACAAAATTTTGTTATTTCTTAATTTTAGTACTAGTTATTTTGATGTAAGTTAGTTTTACCTAGTATAAATTTTAAAGGTTGACATTGTCTATGACGTTCCCAAAATAGGTTCACACAACCCATTTTGAGTCGTCAAAATACATACTATAAAATATAAATATAAACTTCATTTATACAACTGTCGTGCAAAATACGACAACACTTATGCTTAGAGTTTGAATACAAATATTGTACCGTACATAATACGATAATATCTATACTCAAATTAAGTCTTCATTACAATTATTGTCACACTATTTTACAATATAATGAAGACTGCTCTAGTGATTATCTCAGGACCATCACTCTATTCCCCGACTAGTTTTAGCTATATTCTCATTTCCTGAAGAGAACAATGAAATAAAATGGTGAGCTCAACTAGCCCAACAAAAACTATTATGACTAAGATAATGTTGAATAAATTATCCTTAGTTATCAACAGGGAAAAAATCTGATAGAAAATAATAGACAACAAGTTTTAGATTAACAACTGCAGCGGAAATAGCAATACATTAGAAGAGTCAAGTAGGACAAAATATCTACTATCTTTTATGATATAAAAGTTCATCATCAATATTTTATTCATGTAACACCAATCAATAATTATTTTCAATCAACAAATTATCTATGCACTACGGACCAAAGATAATCGTTTGCATCATCAGTGGTCATGATCATGCCAAACACCTATCCATTTATGTACTACGGGCCAAAAAGAACTTTCACCACAAATCTTTATCTGTTACATTAAAGATCATGATTATATCCAATACACAATTCCTGATCACAGTCATATCAATCAACAGTCCATTTTTTGCATTACGGGCCAAAGATGACTTTCAGTACAATATAAGTATGAGGATGATGACAATGATGTAAAAAATCAATCAAGTAAGATCAATAATAAATATTAGAAATTTATAATTTAATTTATTCAGAGTTCAAGAATGTCCAAATTGTCAACATGATACCTAATTTTGGAGTAAAATTCAAGAATGATATTCATGTATCAAAAATAATTTGGATAGAAAATAAACTAATTTTATAATGAATAGTACCCCATGAATAGTACTTCAAATGAATAGTACTCCGAATGAAAATATTAAAATTTAATAAGAAAGTTCATACCAATATTCCAATGAAATGATATTAGATAAAATGCAAACAATTAAGGTTATTCTACTAATTTAAGGGATTTTCAACATTTAACAATAAGGTTATGGAAACAAACAATAAATTTGTACCATAAATGGAGAAAAATATGAAAGAAAACGATATCCCTTGACAAGTACAAAAGAAATGATATCTCATACGAGTATGAAAGAATATACGAAACTACAAATGGATTTTCACCCATCATACGGTAATCAGCGTAGACAGATCATTTCCACAACTTAATAAAGAATAAATATGAAGGGTTATTCACCAGGCATGCTGGTAATCCGCGTAGACAAGTTATTCCTACATATTAATAAGGAATAGAATGACAACTCTTATGAGTATGGAGAAAATAACATTATTTACCTTAATAAAATATTAGATACTGCACTAGTGTAGTAACAAAACTTTGTGTTGGTGGTGTGCGATTACTTCTCGAATATTCTTATTCTTTCTCTCTTATTCTCTTTATATAGTTTCTCTCTCTATAACTTTAGTGAATTGGTGAGAATGAAAGAAGAAATGAGCTTCTATTTATAGAAGAATTCTAGCTTGGCTCTTGCAATGTGAATAGGCAAGTGGCTTGATGCTTGGTAATGTGAAAAGACAAGTGGTTTGACGCCTGTAATGTGAAAAAATAAGTGGTTTGATGCCTGTAATATGAAAAGACAAGTGATTTGATGTCTGGTAAAGGCAAGTACTATTGGCGAAAGTTACTCTTAGATGATGACATATGGGTCCCATAGAATAAACCAAATTTACAACAAACGTCTCATGACAAACCCCTCTATTTATATCAAAAATTGAATAAATATTTACCACAATTCACTTATCTTCAATCAATACATTTTTAATCTTTTAACAATTATTCATCATTAATATTATAACTCACAATATTGACAACCAGAAGGATTTCTCCTTATTGGTGCGTAATTAAATAACCTAACCCCTTTCCTCGATAGAACTTTCTAGACATTGTCAATAATACAAATAATAATATGAATAACTGTATCGTCTCAATTATTGATTTAATAATATAAAATATTATGCAGATGATACTGTGACAATAATTGAATCAATAATATAAGATATTATACAGCAATTACTGTGGCAATTATTAAATGAAACTAAGTGACTTATTATGTAAGCATAAATAATTAGAGATACTGTGCAATACCGTGTGCTACTGTATAATACCGCGTACTACTGTAGAACAACGCGTATTACTATACTTTTATCACCGGGTATTTCGACAGTTTAACGGTAAAAGTCTTGTCGTTATTTTATGAAAAAATTATTTGTGTCGCTTTCTATATCCGACAGTTTTTTATTGTGGGGTCCACCAATGATTGCGTCGTCTTACGAATATTCTCCGACAAAAATAATATTTTCCGACCAAACGAATATTTTATGACAACTTGCTTACTTTGCATAATTTGCACATATCACCCATAACTATTATATCAAATCAACACTTTTCTATTCAAAATAATATTTAAAGAAAATTTCGGTTCGATTCGATAATTCAATTTTATCCGTTTTTTTCTTAGGCCTAATTAGAATATCCGACTGACTATCACAAAAGATAAAACATTAAACTAAATGTTCACTTTTGAGTGGACTAATAAAGTTGTCTAGGGCCAAGTAGGACTGAGCAAAAAACGAGTATAATCGAATTACCGAACCGAAACAAAATAATTTAACCGAAATTTACTGAAAATTCAATTATTTTTAATATTTCGGTTATATCCGAATTTTTATACGATTTTCGATTAGTTTGTACGGGTTTTATTTTTGGGTTATTCGGTTTAACCGAATAACCGAACAAAGTCATTTCTTTCTACTTTACTAATTTCTATTTACTAATATGACTCTTGACTTGACAGACACTTGACTCAGCAGTAGCAGTGTAGCACTCAGCCCATAACCCATTAGTTATTTCTATTTTCTACTTTACTAAATTCTCGAACTCTCAGTTGGTCAGTCCTCAGATCTCTCAAGTCTCGAACTCTCAGTCTCAGATCTAAGATCTCTCAACTCTCGTACTCTCAGCGCCGACGACCCTTCATCTCGAAGTCTCAGATCTTTCATCTCTCAAGTCTTAAGTCTTAATTCAATGACCGAAGAGTAAGGGTTGCTGTTTTAGAGGACATGGACGCCGTCGGAAGGGAAGCTCAGGTAATCAATATAAGAACTGAATCCTGATAGTCATTCAATTTCACTCCATCCTTCATCATGTTTGATGCTCTGGTCTTGTTATGATGCAGTTGAGAGGTTCTAATTTGCAAAGGCTGTAACTTTGGTGCTCGAACCATTTACTCTGAAGAATGAGCCATTAAATTCGGTTATTAACCGAATAACCGAACAATTAGTTCGGTTATTATACAATTCAGATAGTTATTCAGATATTCAAAATGGTATATAATTCGATTTTCGATTATAACCGAAATGTGTATTCGATTCGGTTAATAATTAAATGCTCATTTGCTCATAACTGCTGGCAATACTTAAAAAAGTGACATAGGAATTGCATTTTTATAATATAGCCTAAAATGGTAATGAATCAAAGTGGGAATGAAACGACTCATTCTCGCCGAATAAAAAAAATTGTGTTTGGTTGCTCTATTGGAATGAAATGAATATTTTTTTATTCTTATCAAATTTATGAATTTTATTTCTTGAGAGATAGTATAGAATAATTCATTCAAATCAAAAATAAAATGAATCTTTTCATTTATCATTCTATTTATTTATTAATTTTATTTATCCGATCTAAACTTAGCATATGTATGTTTCTTTAACTTTAATTTGCCGATGTAATTATACAAAATCCAAGAGAAAGTGATTCTCTAATGATTTTTATTTGGAATCAGGTTCCCCTTAACGGTTCTCTTATGATTTAGAAATGAGCCGGTGGAGTAACCACATCATGAGACGGCCCACCATGTTTTAAAAGATAAGGTATAGAACACATTCTCCATAATGATGGACTCCTACAATTTTTGCAGCTCACATGGAGCTATACTAAAGTGGTAATTGGGCCTTTACTTAAATTAGGTGGGCCTAAATACTGTTCCATCTGGCCCCGCTAGTCGTCTAAGTGGTTTAAGGAATAACTTGAGATCAATTGTAGGTCACACATACGTTAGTTATCGAGAAAAAAATAATAATAAATGTTCTTTACTATTAATTCGAAAGTCTTGAAGTTCAACTCCCATAGGAGCCACGAACTGCAAGTTTATGCATGTTTCGAAAGCCTTATTCATGGAGGGGAGACTGAGTGGTTGCAAGGCCAAAAACTCTTCTTAGCAGCAAAAAAAATCTTCTTTCCATCTATCTTTTGTAATTATTCTTTTTTCACCAAAATATTATTGATATGACATATAACTGTAATGAAAGATGTTAACTGTAACTGAATATTAAGTATATTTATATAATTATATTGAACTTGATTAGAACAAATAATTAACTCGGTAATTACTTAAGCTACACTTTAATAGAGTCGAACTCAAGTACAATAAATATAATACAAGTTTTCATATTACAAAAAATAATAACATTTGTAATATTAATATATTTAGTATAAACATATTATTTGTATATGTCATTAACCGGATACTATCTGATCATGTTGGGTCGGGCACATATACGATTGAGTTCACAATCAAGTTTCAAGATGCGGTCGACTTCAAGTTGAGTTAAGTCAACAAAACGAATAAATAAATAAATAAATTTTTATATAAAATCTTGATAAATTCACACTCCCAAACAAGCCCGTGCTTTTATATTATGTATATGAAGAGAAGAGGTTGATACATCATCAATTCTCAGATTTGAACCGATCGAATTGAAAAAGTTATTGAACACTGGTTCAACCAGTGGTTAAATTGTTATTGAACCAGTGATGTTATAAATATATATTATTAGTAATTAATAATTTTTTTATTTTTTTATGAACTAAAACATAATAAAGTTGAGTTACAATATTCTTAAAAGTAGTTAATTTTAATATTAAAAAAATTAGTTCAAAAATAATAATAATAAATTACTTCATTAGTTCGACCAATTGTCAACCAGTTCAATGTAAATTTTGACCAAAACAATTTAATTGGGTCAAATCGGATCAGACATAGAACTAACTAAATCGGTGGATCCGGGCTGGGTATGAAAACAATTTACATCACAATGGGGTTACCATTGTATCACACATCAAACATACTAGCAAGAAAATTTGTACTTTATGTTACATATATTAGTACATTTTTAAAAATAATTATAAAAATCATACATTCATAAAATAATTACAAAAATACTATAGTTCATCATTTTTATTTACAATACTAATACAATTAAAAATCTTTAAATTAAGGGATTAGTATTAATGGGCTGACATGGCAAATTAGTTTCCATCTTCCTCAAACATTCATTTCTCGTTCGGTTTCTCTCTCTCTCTCCGCCCTTAATTCTCGTTCGGTTTCTCTCTCTCTCTCCGCCCTTAATTCTCGTTCGATTTCTCTCTCTCCGCCCTTACTACTTCTCTCTCTCCTCTTGAAGTCACTCGTTGTCAGCAGACTGAATCTACTTCTTCAGACGATGGAGTTCTTGCTTTGGTAGAACTGCCTTCTTTTGGAACCTATTATGCGGTATGTACATGGTTAAAGTACTGTTGTCATACTATGAGTTTGTACTTCTGGCGATATTCTGTTTATGTTAATTTTTTTATTGAATGAATTTTTCTTTATCTCTATGACTGGATTATTTGTGATAGACATCATTTAACAACATAATATTTGCTACAGTGGATAATTATTTTAAAATTGTTAAGGCTCTTAACATATCTAGTCTGCTTTTGAATGATCATGATTGTCTCATCTTCATTTTGCTATTTTACTTCTGCATCATATACTGACACAAGACCAATTTCTGGGGGCTTGATGTTATGCTTACGTTGTAGCTACGTCAAGCAATAAAAAATAGATACTATCATATAACTGTTTGGTTACTTCTGCATTATATTTTGGTTACTGTTAGCTTGAGATTCAGATACCATGTTTGTTACCTTGATTTGATATTTTGGTTACTTTTTTATGTTGTTATGGTTACCATGTATTTGCTTAGTATACATGGTTGACTAAACTAGTTTTGGTGTACATGTTGTTTATGTATTAGTTACCATTAAAACATGTTTTGGTTACTATCATATAAATATTTGGTTACTTCTTTAGTATATTTTTGATTACTGTTAGTTTCTGATTTGGATTCATTTTTATTTTCTTGAGTTGGGATTTTGCTTACAGTTTTTTGTTGTTCTAGTTACCATATATTTGCTTAGTATATATGGGTTGACTAAATTTTGTTTGGTCTATATGTTGTTTATATATTGGTTACCATTAATATATGTTTTGGTTACTAACATATAACTGTTTGGTTACTTTATTAGTATATTTTTTGTTACTGTTAGCTTATAATTTGGATACCGTTCTTTTTCCCTCAATTGAGATTTTGGTTACTTTTATATGTTATTTTGGTTACAATGTATTTGTTTGATAAACTGTTTATGATATAAATATTGTTTATATCTGGTTACTAATGACTGTGTAAATCTGATTTTGTTTATTTGCAGTTATGGAATATTTACTATGAGAAATGCAATAGAAAATTCATTGGAAAAAGTTATATTTTGGTGTGACATGGAAGTCCCCGACATTATTACCAAGAAATTGAACCCAAGACAGTTGAAGAAGTTTAAGGCATCATTAGTTTGTGGATGTATTATTTTTGTAAATAATAAACTCAAGTCATAATAAACCATGTATTTGCTTAGTATACATTGATGTATTATTTTTGTAAATTCCTTCAAATATCTTCTACAAGGTTTATGTTATATATTCTATTACTACTTCCATTTCCACAAACATATCCTATATGTTCTAGTTACTTTCATATAACTATTTGGTTATTTTTTTTTATTATATTTTGGTTATTGTTACCTTATGGTTTGGCTACTATTATTGTGTCCTCAGTGTGGAATTTCGGATACTTTAATTTTTTATTCTGGTTAATATGTAATTGTTTAGTATACATGGATTGCCTAAACTGGGTTTCATTACATGATGTTTCTATTTTGGTTACCATTAAAACCTGTTCTGGGTACTATCATATAATTATATGGTTACTGTTTTATTATGTTACATTATGGTTACTGTTATTAGTAACCAGATAATTATAAGCTTGTATCAGGACAAACATCAATTGTTAAATGTACATGTGTGAGTGTCCTATTTATCTACAAGCTTGTTAGTAACCAATTCAGCATTATAATTTTATACAGTAACCAATTCAGAATTAGTCAATAACCATTATAGTGTTACACAGTAAGCAAGTCATCATTAGTCAGTAACCAATATAATATTACATAGTAACCAAGTCAGCATTAGTCAGTAACCAAGTCAGCATTAATTAGTAATATTATGCAGTAACCAAGACAACATTAGTCAGTAACTAAGACAGTATTAGACAATATAATGTTACACAATAACTAATACAAAATAATCAGTAACCAAGCCAACATTAGACAGTAACCAATTTATATAACTTTAGTAACCATAATATAAAATATGTTTTCAAATACATTTTGCAAGCACAACATTCAGTATTCAAACTTTGTGACAATTTTAAGTTCGAAAAACTTAAGAAAGGTAATCAATATAGTAATTCGTAGTAACCATAGATATCTATATGCTTATAAATTTTAAACTCACATACCACAATATTTGTATCGAAGCTGATGTTGATTTTGTATTCAACAATCACTGCAGTAATATTTTTGGTTACTGAACTTGAAGGCGTTGTTGATTTTGTATGCTATTTTCGATCTTACAGATTCGTCGCGACAACAGGTTTCTTCTTCTCCGATTACGAGTTGCGTCGCGACAAGATGCTTCGTCTTCTCCGATATCAAAGTTGTGTCGCGACAGAAGATTTTGTCTTCTCCGATTGGTTTGGCGTTGATCTGTTATTGATTTGGCGTTGATCAGTTATCTCGATAACTGACGTGTAGGAGTTAATGACGTGATTTTAGCAACGCAATATATTGTGTTTTGTTATTTTCATAATTATTTTGTGTGTATTTTATTATTGTAATTAATTTCTAATTGTTGTATATTAGTGTTAAGGATCCATAATAATAACAAGCAGTGGCTAAGTCACATACAACCTTGTGGGGTCAATCGATCCCACTAAAAAAATTACTTTATAATATAATATAGATTTTAAAAAATTTAAGCATTATATAAATTGACCCCATTAAAATTTTATAAATTTTCTATTATATGGGGTCAAATTAAAATTTTATAACTTTGTCAATCAAATTTTAACCACATATGACTCATATCCTCTCAATATATGCATATCTCTCTATAATATTTTAAACTAAACAATAATCTAATTTATAATATTTTTAAAAATAAATAATGAATTATTTACTTATGAACAATTGTGATTAAAAAAGTTTATTATTAGTCAATATAGTGTATATATACCATATATTATTATTTATTATATTTTCATTGTAATATATATATATATATATATAGTTCGGATCTTAAGCTCACCCCTTATCTAACTCACCCGAGCTCACCCCCTTTAGCGACGGACCCGGCGACGGTTCAGTCATACAACCGTCGTCTATACTTTTAGCGACGCTATTTGTTGTCCGTCACTAAAAGTATAGACGACGGTTGTATGACCGAACCGTCGTCGGGTCCGTCGCTAAAGGGAGGGTGAGCTCGGATGAGTTGGATAAGAGGTGAGCTTAAAATCCATACCGTATATATATAATCTAAATTATTTATAACTTAGTAATAATTTGGACTTGATTAACAAAAGTTTGTGACTTCACCACTGATAACAAGGTGGCACTTGATAGTAATATTATTATAATATATCTTGTTAAATCCACAAAACATATTATAAATTTAACAATTCCCATTATATATCAATACGTGTTAAGACATCTTCTCATGAACAACTTTTTGTCTATATACTTAATTTTTTGCAGTTATTAGTATTTTTGTATTTATATTGGAGCCCCACTTTGTTTGGCCCAACTCTGAACTAGTAGTACTCTATCCTTCGGCCTTTTTATTTTTTTTTTATTTTTATTGTAAAGCTTGTATTCTCACTTTTAAAGTATGAAATTTAACACTAGTGATTCATAAAATATAGTAATTGATGGACTCTTAATGTTGATTATATAATTCATGTGGACTTGCACTAAATATTCTTATAAACCAAGGGATTAAAAAGTTGAATTTCTTGTGCAGTCAATAATTATCTCAATCTTATACCTTATTTTATGTTACTCCTTCTGTTCTTAAAAGATTATCGTTTTAGAAGAAAAAATTTATTCTAAAATATTTGTCGTTTACAACTTTTGAGGAGAATAAATTATTTACTTTCCTATATCACCCCTACCTTCTCTCATTGTCCCCAGAATTAATTACACCTTATGTGTGATTTGAAGTGTTTAGTGCATTTGAAGTCGAAACGTATTTTAAAATTTTATTCGTTTAAAAGTAACTTATTTAACTCATACTCAGTGGCAAGGGTGGTCATTTGACCACCCTTTAATTAGTAAAAATTTTAACTAGTAAGGATATCATGGTAAAGTATGAAAACCCTTAATAAAATAAAAATAAAAGTACTCACACTTTTACAAATTTGGAGTCTCAAATTAGTTACTTACAATTTGTACAAAATTCAATTGTAATCTTAATTCAAAATTTTTGGTATGTCCTACCTTCAATTTCAATTAAAATGATAAATTGTAACTATGTTGATGTTTCTTTTGTATGAAATATTTCTCTCAAATTCTTCTTTAGATTTCAATTACCCCTAAATTTTAGGGATTTATCCTCTTATTTTTATTTTTTTTGAAAACCTCGCCTTTTAGGAAATAAATATAATTCATAATCAAATACACTCACAAACAAATTTCACATAAAAAAAATAAAAAATTACTTAAATGAGAATCAAACATAATACTTAAAGATTTCAGTACCTCTAACTTAACCACTACGCTACAATCTCATCAACTGAGTTTCTCCTCTTCTAGTTTGAGACTAGTGACTTATCTCAAGTTCATTAGATTTACTGATTTATTTATTAATTGATATGGAATCGAGTATATTTATATTAAATTATTTTAATTTGTATAATATATATGTATTATATATGGTGTGTATTTTCTTAGGAGTAGGACTTTTTTTTTTCTCTAATTGTAATTGATGATTGTAAAAATAATTTAAGAAATTGATCCTCGAAAAATAATTTTATAATGATTTTAATAAACTATATATTTGGTGAATTATATTAATTATTATTACTACAATTTTTATCTATTTTTTTTCAATTATTTGTTGTTATAAGGATGACAATCCTTAATAAAAATCTTAGATATGTCACTGAACGCACAAACAAATCCTAAGAAGGAGCACACAAGAGCCGAAACAAATTGGATAAAAAAAGTGTATTACCACCTGCATTTAGAGTACTAACCACACATAATAAACACATAAACAGAGGAAGTCAAGACACTGCTCTAAACAAGTTAAGCCAGTAAACAACACACCAAGGTCAATTTTTTTTTTTGCTCCTTATCCAAAAAGAAGAAGAAAGATATCAGTTTTTGCTCTCCCAATATTCATAGAAAAAGAAATAAGAACGTTGGAAAGAATGGCCTACCACAATTCAAAATTCATTTAAAAGGGCCGAAAGGGATTATTGACCCCATCCCATTAGCCCAACCTCATTCTCTTCCTCTAGTTTCCATGGCCCCACTTCACCACACCTCTCCCCAGTGACCAACATTAACAACTCTTTATGTATTCGTTAATGTTTTTAATTTTTTTTTTTTGGGGTATGATCTGTATATTTGTTCTCTGTCCCCATTTGGACTTTACTTATGTCTGTTTTATTCTTTTCCCAATTTCTTGAAATTTTCATATGCCAACGAGAGGAAGAAGACATTTTAGACACCCTGAAAAATACCCAGCAGTCAAGAAAACAGTATAGAACCAAAACCCAAACGTTACAATTTCTCATCCAATTTTTATTTTTATTTTTTTTCTTACAGTAATAAGTACTATTAATCAAAACGTTCATGTGCACACCACCCAAGAAAGGTGCAAGCCATCTTCCTTCCTCCAGCTACATTGGTACAGAATAATATAATGCTTCTACCTTTTCTCTTTCTTACAAAGTGAAAAAAGGGTTCTTTTCTCTCACTGAACAAAACCCCATTACTGAATGCCCCCCATTTTTAGTTCTTAACCTTGGAGGTTTAATGGGGGGTTTTAACATTTTTCTTTACATCGAGGTTTAGGCTTAGCTAGTCTTTTATTTTTATGGGTTTGCTTTTGGGTCTGCTAAAACCTTATAGTTTCTGGGTATTTAAGGAACTTCTTGAAGAAGAATTATGAGCTTGGAAATGGAGGAAACTGGTTCTTTTCTGTAGAAGTTGAAGAGTTTTGTTCTCCATTCATTATTTTTGTTCTCTACCGGGTGACTGGCTCGGTGATTGTTTTCTGGGAAATTTTGGATTATTTTTCTTGCTAAATGGTGGGCATTTATGGTTTGCAATTAATTGTGGTGCTATTTTTGGGGATGTCAGTGGGGTGGACTTGGTGTCAGTATAATAATGCAAATGCTACTACTGTGTATATTGTTACTCTAAAGCAGGCCCCTGCTGCTCATGACAATGGTGAACTGATAGTGAAGAATAAACCTTTCAAACATGATGGTTCTAAGAGGAAGAATAGACTTGATAAGACATTACAAAGGTACAATTTTTATTGCTTCTTTCTCTAAATTTGTGGCTATTATTATGATGGTCATATACCCAGCAAGTCAGCAACTCATGAAAGGCTTTATTGTTTTTACTAAATGATATTCTGCTTGTCCAACTTTCTCTTTTATGTTTACTTCTTGTAAAATTCATGAGATTAGTATGTATAAACTTGGGGCGGTTGAATTGGGATCTTGATGGTCATGTTAGGTTGTCTATAAACTATTTCAAAATTTTGTCTTTATGGCTTAGTTGTGAAATTTAGTTGTTCCATTGATAGTTTTACTTGTGTTTGACTGGTGATGTTTCTGCTCCTAAACCATGAAAGGATCTTTGATTCTTAAGTTGTTCCTTTATATTGGGTTTCCTGTGATATTAACATTTGGGTCTAATAGATGTTTATAGTTCGTGTTCTTTCATATTTTTGTCTCCACGGTAGAGTTTCCTTTTATATATGTTCTTATTACAATGATTCCAGTATATGCACCCAATTTACAGTAAATAGGTCATATAGTTAACTTGTTATTGCTCACTTCACCTAACATAAATAATTATGTTTCACTTTTATGCTGTTTTCTGTTTCAATTTTCTACTTTCCCCTTTCTACCTCCAATTTTATTTATTTCTTTTTCAATTAGTTCCCAATTCCATGAAATTTATTTTTACATTATCCTCTTACTATTATTTGTTTGATCCAGCAATGTCTCGAGAACAGATCGGTATCATGGTCATAATATTGCCCGATTTCATGATTCTATATTGAGAAAGGTTTTAAAAGGGGAGAACTATCTGAAACTTTATAGCTACCATTATTTGATCAATGGATTTGCTGTTCTCATTAGCCCTCCACAGGTACAATCTCTTTAATGTGCACTGCTTCTTGTTCAATCTTCATCATCGTAGGATATGTGATGGCAGTGCTTTGATACTAGGTCATTTTTATTTCATTGCCAGTTTATACATAAAAAGTTCTCTGATCCCATCTTGAGGATTCAATATTCAAATTTTTCCCATTATTAGTTATTACTCCCTTCATCCCATGATAAAAGTCCCTATTACTATTTTGGGTAGTCTCATGTTAAATGTCCATTTTCCTTTAATAACCAAACTTTTACACATATTTTCCTATTATACCCGTAGCATTAAATATCTTATACTTTTCTTATTTTTATTCTCTCTCCATATTTAATGACATTATTATGGACAATTTTGTCATTTTATTCATCTTAATATGCGTGGAAAGTCCACCAGGACTTTTATCCTGGGACGGAGGGAGTATTATTTATCTTTTAATGCTGGTCAATGTGAAGGCACAGAAGCTCTCAAAGAGGAGAGAAGTGGCAAATGTGGTATTGGATTTTTCGGTTAGAACTGCAACCACTCACACTCCACAATTCTTGGGTCTACCTCAAGGGGCATGGCCCAAAGAGGGTGGATTTGAGACTGCTGGAGAAGGAATAGTAATTGGGTTTATCGACACTGGAATTGATCCAACACACCCCAGCTTCTCTGATAATATTGCTGAAAATTCATATCCAGTTCCAGAGCACTTCTCTGGCATCTGTGAAGTTACTCGGGATTTCCCATCTGGTTCATGCAACAAAAAGCTTATTGGTGCCCGCCATTTTGCAGCATCTGCTATAACCCGAGGAATATTTAATGCAACTCAGGACTACGCGTCACCTTTTGATGGTGATGGCCATGGGACGTGAGTATTTCCTTTAATCTGGCTATGATTTTGTTTCTGAAGAAAAGGAGTTCAGTGTTGTAGCTATTGGTTCTTACTCTGTCTTCGCTGATGAAAGCTTTTTGTTTGCCAATCTTGTTTATGAAAGCATTACCATAAATAATAGTGTTTCCATCATTGATTTTCACATGTGATAGCTGATCCATACGCCAAAAGATATAAAATATAAAGCAATTTTAATGATTTACTGGAGTAATATGTGTGTGTATATATTTATAATAAAGTAACAGTAAAAAAAATGAAATAAGCTAAAAAGAGTACTATTTCTGACCTCTTCTTATCTGTGCACTGTTGCTAGTAGCAGAATGATGTTTGGAGATCATAAAAGATATTTGCAGTGCTTTGACTAAGCTTCCTTAAATATAAGTGCAAGAGAACCAATAAGCTTCATTTTGTATGACACTATTGAAAAACTAAACTTTTGTGTTTTGATTATTATGAATCTAATATTAAACCACAATTTATTTCTTGTTGCTTACTAATTATACAGTGACCTAATAGTAAATTTCTTTTAAATAAATAATAACAGGCACACAGCTTCAACTGCAGCAGGGAACCATGGGATACCTGTGGTAGTAGCTGGGCATCACTTTGGAAATGCCAGTGGTATGGCTCCTCGTTCACAGTAAGTTATCTGGACTCTTTTTTCTGTGTCTTCCTCTAGTTCTTCAATTATTATTCATCTGTCAAATACTGTCATTGACACTGGAGTACAATACATGAATGAAAAATAGAGCACAATCAAACATCTGTAATATCATGTACGCCCCTCCTCTTTTCTGGGATTAACTAAAAACATAATTTTTCCTTATAACTGAACCCCATGTGTAATGGAGAAATTAGGAGTAATGGTTATAGTAGGAGAATCGTAAACACAAGAAACTGCATCAAAGTTTCCTTATCAAAAAATAAAAGTAAAATAAAATAATGTTACTGTGTTCAAACCTGAAGTAACTTGTCCTTTGCTGTCAAAATTCTATGAAACTTTTATGCTGCTCAAGTTATTTCTATGTTCATTTATTGACTAATTGTCATTTTTTTCTAGTATTGCTGTTTACAAGGCGCTGTACAAGAGCTTCGGAGGCTTTGCTGCAGATGTTGTCGCTGCCATAGACCAGGTATATAGGGCATAATTTACTTTATAGAAGTTCAGGTGGTTCACAATGTACTCTATGATTTCCATTGATTCTGATTTCTTGCACATTCAATTGTATTTTCCTACTGTGGGTTTGATTGTGCCACCTCATTTCAAGGTACCCCTTGTTCTCTTTGCCACGTCCTAATTTTAAATATCATCTAGCATGGGAAAAACACAGATAGTTGGAACTCTTACTTGATGCAAATAGTATCACTAGCTGGTATGTTTTACTCCATATCCACCAATTACATCATGAGTCTGGGTGAGGTCTTACTAGTTACCGACTTACTGTCTTAGGCAGAGAATATTGTCATAAAATGAAGAAAGGGATGTTCTTAAAATTGAACAGAAGTACAGGATAGTAGAAGATTTCAAATCAAGGTCAAAATACGACCCTGCCTAGAGTGGGTGAATCTTTGTCTAATAGAAATTATAAGATTACTAAATTATTACTTGCTTCAATATCAACATCATTAGCTGAGAAAAATTTGTATATTCCTTTTGCGGTATACCAGATCCACATTATTAATCTTATTAGAGAAGGGAAGTGAGTAAATTCGGTTAATTGTCAAATCTTGACTATCTAAATGAAAACAAATAAACGCTACATTAGAAACCAAGTTTGATCTTTAGTCTTCCAGTTTCAAGATTCCAAGTCAAAACAGCCCTAATCAAACTCTTTGCCTCTTTTAGAGAGAGGGTTTTGCTTGAGAAGGAAGTGCAGAGGTAGAATTTTGATAGGGTTTTGTAGACTTCCTTTAAGGTTGCTACTGTGAGTGGAATACAATTTGCTCCAGTTTTACTGCTTCTCAAATATAAAAAAGGCATCTAACAATTGATATATAGGATCATTTAGTCCATTGTAATTGACTTCAGGAATGTGGGAGTTGAAAAGCAGATTTGAGACCAAGAATAGCTGCTTCGATGTTACCTAATTATATATGAAAGTTTGGGTTTAGTTTTGTATATGGTTACCCTTGTGATTTACTTCATAACTGGGCATAGAAATAAATTAGTCAATATACACAGAAGGTGTTGGTTGATTCAAATAAGTTTTGTCCTACAAGTCTAGTACTGGGTCCTAGTTAGTCATATTTTTGAAGCTTGAGTTGTACTACCTTGATGGCTGGAGTTAGTAACTGGAACTGAATGGCCATTAATTGGAGACCCTTTTCTTTGTGACGATGCTTCTGCCTCGTTTTTTTGTTGTAATAAACTAATTTTTTTTGTGTAGCCTGTATGCATGTCCTAATACATAGGCAATTCCCGTGAACAGTGGCCATCATTTATTCTTTACCCACTTCTTTCTGACTATTTAACAATCCCACATTGATTGCCTTTGTTGAACCAAAATACTATTTTAATAAATGAGCCAAGTTGTATGATTTTTTGAATGGCATTACATGCTTATTATTCCTGCTGTGAAATTGCATAATATCCTAAAGATTACAGCTATTCTAACTAGTAGATAACCACTTATATGACATGGTTTTTACTTGATAATCCATTGAATCCACAGGCAGCTCAGGATGGAGTAGACATAATAAGCTTGTCAATCACTCCCAACAGGCGCCCTCCAGGCATCGCAACTTTCTTTAATCCAATTGATATGGCCTTGCTGTCGGCGGTAAAAGCTGGTATTTTTTCTGTACAAGCAGCAGGGAATACTGGCCCATCACCTAGGAGTATTTCTTCTTTCAGCCCATGGATCTTCACTGTTGGTGCTGCTGCCCATGACAGGGTCTATAGTAACTCTATAGTCCTCGGAAACAACATAACCATTCCTGGAGTAGGACTAGCATGTAAGTTGTAATCATCTTTTTTGTTTACTATTTTTTAATGATTAACATGCAAAAAGTGGGGAAATGAAAGATGCAAAACTTTAAATTATTCCATCATTTGTTTTTATGCTAGCTCATTTTTTACGCCATTTGTCGTCAGTATATGCTTTATTGTAGAAACTAATGGTGTTAAATGTCAACTTGTGTTTCCTTGTTTGCCTGTCATTATAGTCATACAAGTATGCAACTAATTTATATGTATTTCTTTGTTCAGCTGGAACGGATAATGATTCCATGTACACAATGGTTTCTGCAATTCATGCTTTGAATGACACAACAGCTGCAAATGATATGTATGTGAGTGAATGCCAGGACCCCGCTAGTTTGAATCGGGATATCATCCAAGGGAACCTCTTAATCTGTAGCTACTCAATCCGGTTTGTGCTTGGGCTGTCCACCATCAAACAGGCCTTAGACACGGCCAGAAACCTCAGTGCAGCTGGTGTTGTTTTCTACATGGATCCTTTCGTCATTGGTTTTCAGATAAATCCGATTCCAATGAAATTGCCTGGCATTATAATTCCAACTCCTGAGGATTCCAAGGTCAGTGTATGCATGCAGAATCTCTTTAAGACTTTCCTTTTCTAAAATTTGAATCGCTTTGAGATCAAGAGTGATTTTGCTCTCACAATTTATCTATGTACTGATGTTTGCATAATCTACTCTGCAGATCTTACTCCAATACTACAATTCTTCCTTGGAGAGAGATGGAGTTACACAGAAGATTGTTAAATTTGGGGCTGTTGCATGCATTTCAGGTGGAGTAAAGGCGAATTTCAGCCGTTCTGCTCCAAAAATCATGTATTATTCTGCTAGAGGACCAGATCCAGAAGACAGTTTTCTTGATGATGCTGACATACTGAAACCTAACCTGGTCGCTCCAGGAAATTTTATATGGGCTGCATGGAGTTCTCGTGGCACCGACTCAATTGAATTCCTTGGTAAGCTGAGACAAACAAATGAAAATGTAATCTAATGTGTCGGCCCTACTATTTATCTCTCAACAATTTCTGAACGATCAATTAATTTACCATAATAATCTCGTAGGGGAGAACTTTGCACTGATGTCTGGGACAAGCATGGCTGCTCCTCATGTTGCGGGACTTGCAGCCTTAATTAAGAAGAAATTTCCCAGTTTCAGTCCTTCAGCTATAGGATCGGCATTATCAACAACAGCTTCTTTACACGAGAAGAATGGTGGTCCCATAATGGCCCAACGTGCTTATGCCAACCCAGATTTGAATCAGTCTCCTGCAACACCCTTTGACATGGGGAGTGGTTTTGTGAATGCAACTGCAGCACTAGATCCAGGACTTATTTTAGATTTGGGTAAGCCGTTCTGCTTAATACAATGACCTTCGGTATTAATGTTCATCAATAGTCGAATCTCAAATATAATTATTTTGGATTAGGATCCCCGCCATTACACCTGTAATTCAATTTCCCCTAATACACATTCAACAATACAAATATTGCTTTTAGTGACGGTTTTAGTGACATAATTATTAGCCACAGATTTTATATGCTGCGGTTTCTATGGTGTCTCTTAGTGCAATATTTGTGTTATTAAATGTGTATTGGGGGAAATTGGATGAAAGGTATAATGGAGGGGATCAGGATCCCCCGACTGTTGTTTATTTTGTTACTGAACATGTTTGTTTAATTTATTTTTTCTTCCTTATTTTTTTATTTGGTAATTACAGCTTATGATGACTATATGTCATTCCTCTGTGGCATAAATGGATCAGCACCCGTAGTTCTAAATTACACTGGTCACAGCTGTGGAATATCCACCGTGAACGGTATAGACCTAAACTTACCTTCAATCACAATAGCGAAACTAAATCAGTCTAGGATGGTCCAAAGAACAGTAATCAATGTTGCCGGAAATGAGACATACAGTGTAGGCTGGAGTGCTCCTTTCGGAGTTTCACTAAAGGTGGAACCGACACACTTTTACATTGGTAGTGGGGAAAAACAAGTCTTGAATGTGTTTGTTTATGCCACAATGAGCAGCTCTATCACAAGTTATGGAAGAATCGGACTCTTTGGGAGTCGAGGGCACATTGTTAACTTTCCTGTTTCAGTAATTGTCAAAATTTCATATAACACTACTAACAGCTGAGGAATCCCTCCGGGTTTGTTCTGTATTTTCTTTCTGCTTGTTTGCCGAGTGTCCTCCAATCTTGTAATTTTGTTGGGAAGAAGAATGTCCAATTTTTTGATTCATTGTTATGTAAATGTTTGAAGCATCTTTCTGTGTAGATATATTGTCTATAGATTAATCATAAATAACTGTAATTTTAGTCTCTCTCAAATTCAATATTTTTAACCCCATGATATTGATGTTGTGTGTGTTTCTTATGATCATTTTGTTTTGATCTCAGGTTTAGCTACCTCAAAATGTACCAAGAGAAAACTCTGTTTTTCTTCTTCTTTCTTATCTACTTAGAATGTATTCTCTTTGAATAATGCTAGAGACAAACTATTTTACAAACTGCTGATGTGGTATACTCCACATCAGCAGTTTGTGTGGGACCAAAGACTACATTAAACAATTTATTGATCAATAGGCTGACGTGGAGTATGTCACATCAGCAGTTTGTAAAATAGTTTGTCTCTAGCACCACTCATTTTCTTTTGGTTGCAAAACTAAAGCCCATCTTCCTAAATTTTACAAAATCTATCTGGCATATATAATTGTTGCCTTTTCAAGGTCAATTTCCTTAAAAATTACGAAACAATATATCCTATAATGAGCACTATTTTTTAGATACTCTCCGTTTTTTTTACTTAAGAACATAAAATGCAATTCATTAGAAAAAAAATTAGACATAAATAATTTAGTATTTAATGTAAGGATAATATGTGAAACTAGCCGTAGCCGTTTGAATTATTTGTTCAGAAACAAATTATAGTTCGTTTTTTCAACGAACCGAAAGGAGCGGACCAAAAATGAAACTGCTTTTTTTTCTTCGCTGTAGCATAAAAAATCGTCGCTATAGTTGGTTACTCGGTTATATCACGGTTCAAACCCTCGCTATATCTCAAAAAATCGTCGCTTTAGCCCGGCTCGTATTTAGTTCGTTTTTTTGGTTGATTGGAGAATATTTTTCATATATATATATATATATATATATATAGTCCGCTTTTCCAGCGAACTGGAAGGAGCGAACTAAGAATGAACCGGCTATATCGATGGTTTTCTTTGTCGCAATAGTATAGAAAGTCGATTTTTTATGCTATAACGACGAAAAAATTCGTCGCTATAGCTGGTTTGTTTTTAGTTCGCTTCCTCTAGTTTGTTAGATAGAGCGGTGCTATATATATATATATATATATATATATATATATATATATATAGGAAAATAATCCATAACATGTATTTGATATGGGTGAAAATGGGCAAATAACATCTCCACCATATATGCATTACATAAATTAAGGGCAGAGATTTAAAAATCAATTTCGTCATCCGCTACTTCAAGTAGTGGACACAATTAAAAAACTTACCCCCATATTTAGCTTTTAACGCCTTTGTTTTGGGAGGGGATAAATAACGTTTTGGTTACTGTACTAGGGTCCGATTTTCATTGTGGTTATCAAATTTTTTTTTGTTACAATCGAATAACTGTACTCTCAAAAAATTACAAAATGGTCATTTCGTTCGATTTCCGTCCAAAAATTTGACGGAAATGCTGACTGTGCATGTTGACCCGTTATTTTTGCTGACGTGGAGGGTAGAATGCTTGCCTTAAAAATTTTCTTACAGAAAATGTTGCTAACAAGTGTTGAATTCTAGACCTCCCCAAACTAGAACTTTATATTCTAACAAAAACCACTAAACCAACTACCAATTATGCTAAAAGTTATGTAACACTAATATTTAAACCACCTAGCATCGACCATTTAATTATCTATTTTAATTATTATAATTATTATTATTACAATAATT
Source organism: Panax japonicus (assembly GCA_020205505.1). Lineage (NCBI taxonomy): Eukaryota > Viridiplantae > Streptophyta > Magnoliopsida > Apiales > Araliaceae > Panax > Panax japonicus. The sequence goes on from CM035109.1 coordinate 55,278,106, forward strand.
ATTATTTAAAATTTTAATTATTATTAAAATTTTAATTATTATTTAAAATTTAGTATTATTATTACAATAATAATTATTATAATTATTACAATTATTATTATTATTATAGTTATTATTATTATTTAAAATTTTAATTATTATTTAAAATTTAGTATTATTATTACAATAATAATTATTATAATTATTACAATTATTATTATTATTATTATTATTATTATTATTACAGTTATTATTATCTCATCTCCACATGAATATAAATGATGCAATGTGGTTTAAATATTAGTGTTACATAAATTTTAGCATAATAGGTAGTCGGTCCAGTGATTTTTGTTAGAATATAAGGTTCTAGTTTGGGGAGGTCTAGAGTTCAACACTTGTTAGCAACATTTTCTTTAAGAAAATTTTTAAGGCAAGCCTTCTACCCTCCACGTCAACAAAAATAACAGGTCAATATGCATAGTCAGCATTTTCGTCAAATTTTTGGATGGAAATCGAACGGAATGACCATTTTATAATTTTTTGAGAGTACAGTTATTTGATTGTAACAAAAAAAGTTTCGGTAACCACAATTGTAACGCCCCCAAAGTTAGGTATACATCACCCATTTGGAGTCGCCAGATACATGGTACAAAATTCAAATACAACTTCATTTATACAACTGTTGAACTGTCGTATAGAATACGACCACAGTTAACTGTGAGTTTTAATACAAATGTATGTAACTCTCATGGTACCTCGACCACAACCTTACAATGATACTTTACATAAAAGTACAGTTAAAAACTGTTTTAGAAACTAAAATCTTTGGGAAGTGCTCAAGGAAACCTTCGTACATGGGAGGCCATGCGTCCAAATTATGATAGATATCATATGTCCACAGAATTATCCTTGGTTGACCCAATAGACCCCAAAGAAAAACGAGAAGATTACTATCATCTTATTTTCAATGGTGAGTCTTATCTTGACATATAACTATCTCCGTTGTCTCCAAGTGAAAATTATATTTCACATAAACCCCAAGATCATATAGGTAGTGCTCGTAGATATATTCAGCAAGTGGATGTGCACAACCATGTCTTATGAGAACACGAGGTTGTATGTCATTAGACATCTTGTATGATAGTGGCAAAACATCCTTCCAAAGTTGGGTTCGCCTCACCCTATTTGATTCACCAAATATAACTATTAAATGATGTATAGAATACAACACACTATTTAGGGAGAACCTCCACAGCTAGAGACAACCGTTCTATTCCCCTGTTATCCCTACTCGACCCGGCAACACTATTATTAACTGAAAGGAATTGTGAAGTAGAAAGGGTGAACACAACTAGCCCAGTAAAGAATATCATGACTAAAGCTAATTTACACTATCAATAGCCTTCATCATTAATAAATCAGAGATTTAGAACATATGGTAGATGATAAAAGTTTTCAACCATAGTTGCAGCGGAACGAGCAATCCATTAGAAGAGTCAAATAGACCATTAGGTCTATTATCTTCTCCATGTTAAAAGTCCACCAATAATGTTTTATCCCTGTAACATCAATCAACAATTCCTGTCCACAATTATATGAATAACTCATAATCATAATTGTGATTCTAAATTCCTATTCGCACCCAAAACGAAGATAATTTTCATCACCTATCTTCACCTGAAACATCAAAAATCATGGTTATACTAAATCACTATTCCTGCTCATAATCATACTAATAGATTCATCTTTGCACTACGGCCAAAGATATTCATTAACAATTCATCTCTTCACTACAAGCCAAAGACATACAACTGTATTTTAAAAGAGTCAAGTAGAGCATGATATCTACTATCTTTTACAAATTAAAAGTGCACTATGACCAAGGATATTCGATAGTATCACATCCATGAATTATTCATGCACTACGACCAAAGATATTCATTATTATTACATCCATGAATTAATATTTTATCGCTGAGACTCAGCTCAATAATTAATCCACATCATCGAATCATCCCTGCGGTACAAGCCAATGATATTCATTAGTATCACGACCACGAATTATCCATACATTACGGGCCAAAGATAATCGTGTTTTCATCAACGGTCCTGATCATGCCATAAAATAATTCATCTTTGCACCCTTGGCCGAAGAGAATCCATAGCCATAATCATACCAAAAACTGTCCATCAATGCACTACGGGCCAATGAGGACTTTTTCCACATCATTTGTAACATTACGGTCATGATTATACCGAATAATCCCTGGTCATAATCATACTAAGTCCATCTATGCACTACAGGCCATATATGACTTTTAACATAATATAAACATGAGGATGATGACAATGGCATAATAATTCAATAAAACAAGTTCAAGAATTAATTTGTCCAGGAACCAATAACGTCCAAATTGTCAACATGATACTTCTTTGTAGAGTAAAATTTAAGAATGCTCAGAAGAATATTTCCATAAAAAGATACTGGATGAATCGCAAATATCAAGGATATTCCACTAATTTCATGGAATATAGAAGTCAAAACTTTAACCAACTGAGTATAATAGAATATATGAAACTACAAATGGATTTTCGCCGCCATGCGGTAATCCACTTAGACAGATCATTTTCACCATTTAATAAGGAATGAATACAAAGGATCATTCACCATACATGTGGTAATCCACATAGACAGGTTATTTCAAAAGAATAATAAAGAATGGAATAACAGGAGGATTCACCATGCGTGCGATAGACTGCACAGACATGTTATTCCCAACAAAATAATAAATAATGGAACCAGGTCAGGCGAAATTCGCACCGACAGGATGTTCCAACAGAATAATAAAGACGGAACCAGGTCCGGAGTAAAACGCACAGACAGGATATTCTAATAGAATAATAAAGACGAAACCAGGTCTGACGTAAAACGCACAGACAGGATGTTCCAACAGAATAATAAAAATAGAATAACAGAAGAATTTCACCAAGTATAGGGTATCCGCGTATACAGGTTATTCGAACAGAATAATAAAGAATGGAATAACAGAAGTTCTCTTCATGAATAAGAAAGAAAGAATACCCCAACAAATAATATCCCTTACCGTAAAAGAAGAGTATTCCGACTGGTAGGGCGAGGATATACTCGAAGAAAACTTGCAATATGTTAAAAGCTTTCTTAAACTCTAAAGAAATATGCTCAAGATTATAGAAGAAGAACTCTTTCTATAGTTTATCTCTCTAGAGTTTCAGTGAATTCGTAAGAAATAATGAAAGAATGAACTTCTATTTATAGAAGAATGGACTGCATAGTAACTAATTCATGAACGGTCCAGATTGATTTACTTTTAATTGGACGGTCCATATTTAAAGCAAAATCTTTTAAATAAAATATAATATATTCTATTTATAATCTAATAAAATGAATAACTTTACAAAAGTATTCTGTTTTATATAAAAAGATTTTACTATGCAAAATACTATGCAGGTACTATGCAACACTATGCAATAAATATAATATATTCTATTTATAGAATAACTTTATAAAAGTATTTTATTTTATGTAAAAAGATTTTACTATGCAAAACACTATGCATAATAGAATATAATATATTTTATTTATAGAATAACTTTATAAAAGTATTCTATTTTATATAAAAAGTTTTTTCTATTTTATTACATTAATAATACTAATAAAACAAAACCGAGTGACTTATCACGTAAACATCAATAATCAATACCGTGTGCTACTATGCAACCACGCGTATTACTGTACTTTTACTACCGAGTAGTTCAATAGTTTTAACGGTAAAACTTCCTCCATTATTTTCATAAAAATATTTTTGTCGTTTTCTCAATTCGAAAATAATTCTGTTGTGGGTTCCACCAATGATTGTACCGTCGTACGAATATTCTCCGATAAAAAGAATATTCCCCAACTAATCTAATATTTCCCGACACAACGAATATTTTATATCAACTTGCTTACTTTGCAATTTTTTTTTCACATATTACCCTTAACTTTAAACTTTTATCAATTTAACTATTTACCAAAATAGAAAAATTGAATACTTTTATTTCATAAAATTCGGGGTCTCACAATCACCCCTCCTTATGAAATTTCGCCCTCGAAATTTACTTACGTAACTGATATTCGAAGAGATGAGAATACCTTTCTTTATTTTCAGATTGTACCATCCCGGTAATTTCCTCGCTATCACGATTTTCCCATTTCTCATCTCCTGTATTTCAGATATCATTCTAGAATATAGCTTCAAAACAAAGGTTAATTGACATATCAAAATTTGTCAACTTATCAAGTAAACAATTTCAGCTTAGGTAAGTCATACACTAGCGAAATATAACTCGTCTCTCCCCTCCTATTTCTAGACTCTTATCTCCTCCAGCGATGTGACGCCCCCAAAATTAGGTATATATCATCCATTCTGAGTCGCCAGATACAACTTAATTTATACAACTATTGAGCTGTCGTATAGAATACGACCACAGTTAACTGTGAGTTTTAATACAAATGTATGTAACTCTCATGGTGCCTCGACCACATCCTTACAATGGTACTTTATATAAAAGTATAGTCAAAGACTGTTTTAGAAATTAAAATATTTGGGAAGTGCTCAAGAAAACCTTCGTACATGGGAGGCCATACTTCTAGGTTATAATAGATATCATATGGCCACAGAATTATCCTTGGTTGACCCTATAGACCCCAAAGAAAAACGAGAAGATTACTATCATCTTCTTTCCAATGGTGAGTCTTCTCTTGCCATATAACTATCTCCACTGTCTCCAAGTGAATATTATATTTTAAATAAACTCCAAGATCATATAGGTAGTGCCCGTAGATATACTCAGCAAGTGGATGCGCACAACCCTGTCTTATGATAACACGAGATTGTATGTCATTAGACATCTTGTGTGATAGTGACAAAACACCCTTCCAAAGTTGGGTTCGCCTCACCCTATTTGATTCACCAAATATAACTACTAAATGATGTATAGAATACAACACACTTTTTTATACTGTTTAGGGAGAACCTCCACAGCTAGAGACCACTGTTCTATTCCCCTGTTATCCCCACTCGACCCGGCAACACTCTTACGGCAACACTCTTATTACCTGAAAGGAATTGTGACGCAGAAAGGGTCAGCACAACTAGCCCAGTAAAGAATATCATGACTAAAGATAATTAAATTATCAATAACTTTCATCAATAATAAATCATAGATTTAGAACATATGGTAGATGATAAAACTTTTCAACCATAGTTGCAGCGGAACGAGCAATCCATTAGAAGAGTCAAATAGACCATCAGGTCTATTATCTTCTCCATGTTAAAAGTCCACCAATAATGTTTTATCCCTGTAACATCAATCAACAATTCCTGTCCACAATCATATGAATAACTCATAATCATAATTGTGATTCTGAATTCCCTTTTCGCACCCAGGACGAAGATGATTCTCATCACCTATCTTCACCTGAAATATCACAAATCATGGTTATACCAAATCACAATTCCTGTTCATAATACTAATAAATTCATCTTTGCACTACAGGCCAAAGATATACAACTGTAAAACCAATAATGCTGAGACTCAGCTTAACAAATAATCCACATCATCGAATCACCCCTGCACTACGGCCAAGGATATTCATTAATATAACATCCATGAATTATCCATGCACTACGGACAAGGATATTCATTATTATCACATCCATGAATTAATATTTCATTGCTGAGACTCAGCTCAATAATTAATCCACATCATCAAATCATCCCTGCACTACAGGCCAAGGATATTATTTAGTATCACGACCACGAATTATTCATGCACTACGGGCCAAAGATAATCGTGTTTTCATCAACGGTCCTTGATCATGCCATAAAACAATTCATCTTTGTACCCTTGGCCGAAGAGAATCCATAGCCATAATCATACCAAAAACTATCCATCAATGCACTACGGGCCAATGAGGACTTTTTTATTAGTATCACAACCACAAATTATCCATGCACTACGGGCCAAAGATAATCGTGTTTTTATCAATGGTCCTGATCATGCTATAAAATAATTCATCTTTGCACCCTTGGCCGAAGAGAATCCATAGCCATAATCATACCAAAAACTGTCCATCAATGCACTACGGGCCAATGAGGACTTTTTTCACATCATTTGTAACATTACGGTTATGATTATACCGAATAATCCCTGGTCATAATCATACCAAGTCCATCTATGCACTACAGGCCATAGATGACTTTCAACAAAATATAAACATGAGGATGATGACAATGATATAAGAATTCAATAAAACAAGTTCAAGAATTAATTTATCTAGGAACTGATAACGTCCAAATTATCAACATGATACTGTTTTGTAGAGTAAAATTCAAGAATGCTCAGAAGAATATTTCCATGAAAAGATACTGGATGAAGTGCAAATATCAAGGATATTCCACTAATTTCATGGAGTATAGAAGTCAAAACTTTAACTAACTGAGTATAATAAAGAATGGAATAACAAAAGAAATCACCATGCATGCGGTACTTCACATAGACAGATTATTCCAACAGAATAATAATAACGGAACCAGGTCAGGCGAAATTCGCACCGACAGGATGTTCCAACAGAATAATAAAGAATGAAATAACAACAAAAATCACCATGCATGCGGTACTTCGCATAGACATGTTATTCCAACAGAATACTAAATAACGGAACCAGGTCAAGCGTAATACGCACCGACCGGATATTCCAACAAAATAATAAATAACAGAACCAGGTCCGACGTAAAACGCACAGACAAGATATTCCAACAAAATAATAAAGAATGGAACCAGGTCCGGCGTAAAACGCACAGACAGGATATTCTGACATAATAATAAATAATGGAACCAGGTTCGGCGTAAATGCACAGACAGGATATTCCGACAGAATAATAAAGAACAGAATATTAAAAGAATTTCACCAAGTATAGGGTTAGCCCGCGTATACAGGATATTCCAACATAATGATAAAGAATGGAATAACAGAAGTTCTCTTTATGAATATAGAAGAAATAATACCCCCTACGAGTAAAACAAATAATATTCCTTACCTTAAGAAGATGAGTATTGGATATATAAGTAGTGAAGTAGCAGAATACTTTCTTCTTTCTCTCTATAGTTTTTCTCTCTAGAGTTTCAGTTAATTCGTAAGAAAATAATGAAGAAATGAGCTTCTATTTATAGAAAAATGGACTGCATAGTAACTAAATCATGAACGGTCCAGATTGATTTACTTTAATCTGACGGTCCATATTTAAAGCAAAATCTTTTAAATATAATATATTCTATTTATAATCTAATAAAACGAATAACTTTATAAAAGATTTTACTATGGAAACACTATGCAGGCACGATGCAAACACTATGCATAATAAAATATAATATATTCTAATTATTGTCTAATAAAACAGATAACTTTATAAAAGTATTCTGTTTTATATAAAAAGATTTTACTATACAAAACACTATACATGCACTATGCAACACTATACATAATAGAATATAATATATTCTATTTATAGAATAACTTTATAAAAGTATTCTATTTTATATAAAAAGATTTTACTATGCAAAACACTATGCAAACACTATACAACACTATGCATAATAGATTATAATATATTCTATTTATAGAATAACTTTATAAAAGTATTCTATTTTATTACATTAATAATACCAATAACAAAACTGAGTGACTTACCACGTAAGCATCAATAATCAATACCGTGTGCTACTATGCAACCACGCGTATTACTGTACTTTTACTACCGAGTAGTTTAACAGTATTAATGGTAAAACTTCCGCCGTTATTTCCATAAAAATATTTTTGTCGTTTTCTCATTCCGACAATAATTCCGTTGTGGGGTCTACCAATGATTGTACCGTCATACGGATATTCCCCAATAAAAAAGAATATTCCCCGACCAATCGAATATTATATAACAAATTGCATACTTTGCAAAATTTATAAATACTACCCACAACTATAACATTATATCAAATCCACACCATAATATAAAAATAAAAAATTATTTCAAGAAATTTAAATATTTATTCATAAAATCTGGGGTCTCACAAGCGACCATATCCCTAAGTTCTGATACCAACTCTGACACCCCCAAAATTAGGTATACATCACCCATTTCGTGTAGCCAGTACATGGTACAAAATTCAAATACAACTTCATTTATACAACTGTTGAACTGTCGTATAGAATACGACCACAGTTAACTGTGAGTTTTAATACAAATGTATGTAACTCTCATGGTACTTTACATAAAAGTACAATTAAAAACTGTTTAGAAACTAAAATTTTTGAGAAGTGCTCAAGGAAACCTTCGTACATGGGAGGCCATGCGTCCAAATTATGATAGATATCATATGTCCACAGAATTATCCTTGGTTGACCCAATAGACCCCAAAGAAAAACGAGAAGATTACTATCATCTTATTTTCAATGGTGAGTCTTCTCTTGACATATAACTATCTCCGTTGTCTCCAAGTGAAAATTATATTTCACATAAACCCCAAGATCATATAGGTAGTGCTCGTAGATATATTCAGCAAGTGGATGTGCACAACCATGTCTTATGAGAACACGAGGTTGTATGTCATTAGACATCTTGTATGATAGTGGCAAAACATCCTTCCAAAGTTGGGTTCGCCTAACCCTATTTGATTCACCAAATATAACTACTAAATGATGTATAGAATACAACACACTGTTTAGGGAGAACCTCCACAGCTAGAGACCACCGTTCTATTCCCCTGTTATCCCTACTAGACCCGGCAACACTATTATTAACTGAAAGGAATTGTGAAGTAGAAAGGGTGAGCACAACTAGCCCAGTAAAGAATATCATGACTAAAGCTAAGTTACACTATCAATAGCCTTCATCATTAATAAATCAGAGATTTAGAACATATGGTAGATGATAAAAGTTTTCAACCATAGTTGCAGCGGAATGAGCAATCCATTAGAAGAGTCAAATAGACCATCAGGTCTATTATCTTCTCCATGTTAAAAGTCCACCAATAATGTTTTATCCCTGTAACATCAATCAACAATTCCTGTCCACAATTATATGAATAACTAATAATCATAATTGTGATTCTAAATTCTTATTCGCACCCAAAACGAAGATAATTTTCATCACCTATCTTCACCTGAAACATCAAAAATCATGGTTATACCAAATCACTATTCCTGCTCATAATCATACTAATAGATTCATCTTTGCACTACGGCCAAAGATATTCATTAACAATTCATCTCTTCACTACAAGCCAAAGACATACAACTGTATTTTAAAAGAGTCAAGTAGAGCATGATATCTACTATCTTCTACAAATTAAAAGTGTATAACCAATATTTTATTGCTGATACTCAACTTAATAAATAATCCACATCAACAAATTATCCATGCACTACGGCCAAGGATATTCGATAGTATCACATCCATGAATTATTCATGCACTACGGCCAAAGATATTCATTATTATTACATCCATGAATTAATATTTTATCGCTGAGACTCAGCTTAATAATTAATCCACATCATCGAATCATCCCTGCACTACAGGCCACTGATATTCATTAGTATCACGACCACGAATTATCCATGCACTACGACGGCACAGTACGCAAATTTTGATATAGTGTTATAGTTGTGGGTAATATTTACAAATTTTGCAAAGTACGCAAGTTGTTATATAATATTCGATTGGTCGGGAAATATTCGTTTTGTCGGGGAATATTTCTACGACGGCACAATCATTGGTGGACCCCCACAATGGAATTATTGTCGGATTGAGAAAACGACAAAAATACTTTATGAAAATAACGGCGGAAGTTTTACCGTTAACTGTTGAAACACCCAGTGTTAAAAGTACAGTAATACGCGTGGTTGCATAGTAGCACACGGTATTGATTATTGATGCTTACGTGAGAAGTCACTCAGTTATACTCAATTATTGCTACAATAATTGCTGCATCATATCTCTCATATTATTGATTCAATTATTGTCACAGTATCATCTGCATAATATGTTGTATTATTAAATCAATAATTGAGACGACAAAGTTATTCATATTATTATGTGCAATATTGATAATGTCTAGAAGTTCTGTCAAGGAGAGGTTTGGTCATCTAATTGTGCGCCAATAAGGAGAAATTCTTATCGGAAAGCCCCCTCTTTCCTGGGAACGACCTGGTTGTTAAATATTGTGAGTTATAATATTAATGATGAATGTTATTAAAATTGGAGTTGTGTTCGGAGTTAAATTTGGAGACGCGGACGTGATATTTGAGTCCGGAACGATGAAATTAGTAAAAATAGTCTATAAACACAAAATTTTTCATGATTCACTATTTGGTCAAAAATTCAACAGTTGACTTTTTTGGGAAAAGTCAAACTTCAAAATTTTAAAATTTATATTGTTGATAAAACTAGTTTCATTATGTTGGAATTGTTTATGTTAGTGAAAATTGACATCTATTCCGATGATAATTGATGTCTGAGGGTTATATTGATAAATCAGGTAATTTATCGGATAAATGAGCAATTAATTGCTACTAATTCACATGCTTATATAACTATTTGTTCACATGTGTGTACTATTGAATCACATTCTTGTACTATTAGGGTAGTTGGTGCAAAATTGATAATACTTGCATGACTAAGTTAAAAATGGAGGTATAGATGGAGGTACTATACTGTAATTGTTTTTTTTCACATGATTTTCCAATTGATTCACATTATTTACTATTAGGGAAATTGGTGCAAGTTTGATAATACTTGCAGGACTAAATTAAAAATGAAGAAAAAGAGGAAGGTATTATACTGTAATATTTCGAGCCCCAAAACGTGCAATTATCGAAACTATATTTTCCTATAAATAGAAGCTCATTCTTCCTTCATTTCTCACCAATTCACAAAAGCTTTAGAGCAATTATTATAGGGAGAAAGAAGAAGAGAAGTCTGCTACCTCACTATTCCAGTATCCAATTTTTTATGGTAGAGAATATTATTTGTTGTACTCGTAGGGAGCATTATTTCTTTTCTATTCGTGAAGAGAACTTCTGTTATTCCATTCTTTATTATTCTGTTGGAATAACCTGTATACGCGGGCTACCCTATACTTAGTGACATTCTTCTATTATTCCGTCTTTATTATTCTGTTGGAATATCCTGTCTGTGCGTTTTACGCCGGACCTGATTCCGTCTTTATTATTATTCTGTTGGAATATCCTGTCTGTACGTTTTACGCCGGACCTTATTCCGTCATTATTAGTATTCTGTTGGAATAACCTGTCTATGCGAAGTACCGCATGCATGATGATTTCTGTTGTTATTTCATTCTTTATTATTCTGTTGGAACATCCTGTCGGTGCGAATTTCACCTGACCTGGTTCCGTTATTTAGTATTCTGTTGGAATAACCTGTCTATGCGAAGTACCGCATTCATGGTGATTTCTTTTGTTATTCCATTCTTTATTATACTCAGTTGGTTAAAGTTTTTACTTCTATACTCCATGAAATTAGGGAAATATTCTTGATATTTGCGCTTCATCCAGTATCTTTTCATGGAAATATTCTTCTGAGCATTCTTGAATTTTACTTTACAAAGCAGTATCATGTTGACAATTTGGACATTTTTAGTTCCTGGATAAATTAATTCTTGAACTTGTTTTATTGAATTCTTATATCATTGTCATCATCCGCATGTTTATATTTTGTTGAAAGTCATCTGTGGCCTGTAGAGCATAGATGAACTTGGTATGATTATGACCAGAGATTATTCGGTGTAATCATGACCGTACTGTTACAAATGATATGGTAAAAGTCCTCATTGGCTCTTAGTGCATTAATGGACAGTTTTTGGTATGATTATGGCTATGGATTCTCTTCGTCCAAGTGTGCAAAGATGAATTGTTTTATGGCATGATCAGGACCGTTGATGAAAACACGATTATCTTTAGCCTGTAGTGCATGGATAATTCGTGGTTGTGATACTAAAAATATCCTTGGCATGTAGTGCATGGATGAGTTAATGATGTGGATTATTTATTAAGCTAAGTCTCAGCAATAAAGTTGGTGAAAAACTTTTTAAATCATAGAAGATAGTAGATTTTATATTTTACTTGACTCTTCTAATGGATTGTTTATTCCGCTGCAGTTTTTGATCTAAAACTTGTTTTCTATTATATTCTATCAGTTGTTATACTGTTGAAGGCTAATGATAATTTATTCTGCATTATCTTAGTCATAATATTTCTTACTGGGCTAGTTGAGCTCACCCTTTCTTTCACTGTTCCCTTCAGGAAATGAGAATATAGCTGGGACGAGTCGGGAAATGGAGTGATGGTCCTAGATGGTGCATTAGTAGTCCTCACTATTCTGTGAAATAGTGTGATAATAATTGTAATGAGGACTCCTTTTGAGTTTGTATACTCTCTAGTAGATAATATTTGTATTCAAACTCACGGTTTATGTTTTGTCGAATTATACACGACAGTTGTATTATTAAGTTGTATTTGAATTCTGTACCATATATCTGGCGACTCAAGATGGGTGATGTATTCCTGTTTTGGGGTCGTCACACATCCAATTCATTCGCCTCAACATTACCAACAACTGGCAAAAGAACAACAGTAGGTCTATTCTGCGAATGACTATTATTAACATTATTCAGGCCATCACTTTCCACACTCAACTCGGATTCAGCTAGACTTTCAGGGTTTCGTTGCGCCTGTACCAAAGTGGACACATTTATTGGGGTTTGAAGTGTAAAAATCCCTTTTTTCGAATCAGTCGTTTCTGAATTGGACATATTTTGGGGGTTTTTTGAGGTTAAAGGTGAGGTATCGGGGTTTTTCAAAGTGGGGGGGGGGTTGATTTGGGTGTTTGAGAGTTCCGCGTGTGACGTTCAAAGAAATGTTGGATTCCGAATTTGAAGGGCTGTGATTGTTACTGGTTTTGGTTGAATTTCTTGGATCCGCCGGCTTATTTCTTCCGTGGAGCCATTTCTGTACCTCCGGTATTACTAGTAGTAAATATTCCTTTGATTACAAATTTACAGTATATTTTTTCGAGGTCGCTCGATGTAGAAAAAGAATAAGAAAGACTTGCACAAGTCTAGAGAGAGAAATCTAGAGAGACAACGAGTATCTGTAAATAAAGAATGTGCCTAATCAGCAATAATTGTCCACGTGTAAACAAAGTTAGTCTAGGTAGCTAGTCTGTTGACCGTAAGGGCACGGGTGACCTGCTTTTTTTTTTTTAACGTTAAGGGTACTTTTAGAAGAAAAAAAATTAGTTTAGGGTGGAAGTGGGACATCCGTGTAAATTTCAGTGACATTTTTGAACCTTTGCCCTATATATATATATATATATATACAAACTGAGGATCTAGTCCGGAATCACAGACAGACCTAAAATACGATTTTTTTTTAAAAAAAAACTTAAAAAAAAGTTTAATATTTTATAGAACTGGAATTTTTCTATAATACAGTGTTTTGGGTGTACATACCTGTTTTGTTATATGTATCCAAATCACACCCAAAACACTGTATTATGAAAAAAATTTCCAGTTTCATAAGATATTAAACTGTTTTTTTAGTTGTTTTAAAAAAATTGCAAAAAAAATAAAATCCGTATTTTAAGAAAATCCGGAAGTCCGGACGGGAACCGGACTATCTCTCTATATATATACACAAAAACTAGTATTATACTCGAATTATGGATATGAAACTAGTCGTTTCAACTATATGTTTAGAAACAAATTAAACTCCACAGAATATACGAAATGATCTTTATGATCCCATAAGAATTAATGTTGTTTCCTTCCTCTCACTTTCTTTCTTTCTATGTTTTCTTTTGCCAAATATCTTCCTTTATTATTTCTTATCTTCAATATCAATTTACTACTACTAAAAGAAAATTTTATATAACAAGTTTATTCTGATTCTTGAAAATGTGGCACAATAAATAATTATGATGCATACAAATGAATTAAACAGATTTTGTGTGAGATGAGATCGAAATGGCCGTTACAATATATATATATTTTCAATGAGCAATTAATTCTATAATTCCTATGTAGTATATATATATATTAAGACAGACTTTTGTGGAGTTTAGTGAAATTAAGGAAAATAAGGATTTAGATGGTGTGAAGACTTTGCCGAAGACTTCTCCAAATATCCCATCTGTACCTCCATTGCCACAAATTCCTAATCTTCCATTTCCATTTCCAATTCCTCCCTTTCCATTTCCAATCCCACCAATTTCCTTTCCAATTCCAATCCCACCAATTTCATTTCCAATTCCAATTCCACCAATTTCATTTCCAATTCCAATTCCACCAATTTCATTTCCATTTCCACTTCCACTTCCACCTCCAATTCCTGCACTTCCCCCACTTCCAGATTCCCCCTTGGCTCCTTCTAATTGATAAGTAGGATGAAGAAGCAAAGATCTTTATTTCTATGGACTCTTTTGGAAATTCCTATTTTTTCTTTCCTTATTTTGGTCAAAAAAATAGTTAGGTGGTTTAATATTGTTTAATTTTTATGTCTATGTATGTTTATGTTTTCTGTACCCTCTAGGGTTTATTATGATAAATAAAGTGCACAAAGTATCTTTTACTACTAGCTTTCTTGCAATTTATGTGGTTTGTTCTGCCAATAAGATAATCAATACTTTTACGAATTATTTCAACCCAATAATTCATATTACAAACTAATTAAAAAGCATTTATTTAGTAAAAAAAATTCTTATTTTAAAAATTAAAATAAATTCACATCACAATTTTAGTTTTAATTTTTTGATGTATACATATATATTTTGTTATACTATATTCATGTCAAGAAAAATTAAACAATATGTAAAATCAAGACTTGTACTAAATAATTAATATATAGTACTAAAATAAATGAATCTGAATTATTACCAAAAAGTATACTCTTAATGTCCAAATAAAATCAAAAAGTATTCAAAAAAATTAAAAATTAACTCAATTAATTTTTTAACTATTAAGGACAACTAGGTTGTGCTTGGCATTAATTAGCAAATTAACTAGTAACTAGACAAAAATATTCTTTTTTACAGTATATATATATATATATATATA
The DNA here is from genome assembly GCA_020205505.1 of Panax japonicus. Lineage (NCBI taxonomy): Eukaryota > Viridiplantae > Streptophyta > Magnoliopsida > Apiales > Araliaceae > Panax > Panax japonicus. The sequence continues at coordinate 55,293,291 of CM035109.1, forward strand.
TGCTAGCTATAAAGAGAATAGTTAATTGAATCTTGGGCATATAATAAAACAATATTATTGCAGAATGAATCCCTCAAGTTTCAATTATTGACAAGAAACAGAAATACAACCAATAAAAAAGGTTTTGATTTATGAAGAAGTGGGTTTTCATGCATTTTCAAATCTTGATGGTAGTATATTTTTGTTGTTATCATTTGTTTTATGCACTGGGATAATCATCTTTTTTTATTGCTTAATTACTTACTGATATGCTATAAATTAGATGCTTGGTGTATTTTTCTTTAATTAATTTGATTTCATGTTACCCTACTTTTGCAATATGGACATGATTTGTAGATTATTACTCCCTCTATCTCATATTAATATTAAATGTTCAATTTTAATTTTTTTAATTAAATTCATCATTTTTAAAACTAATTTTTTTATCATTTTTGATAAAATTTAGGTGAAAAGATTATAAGCATAAGAAACTAGCTAGATTTCTCTTATTTTGATTTAATAAATTATTCTCCCTTCTTGAATTCAGACTCCATAAAATCTTCATCATTCATCTTCAATGAAACCTAGGGTTTGCTCTCAACTATTGAAACTATAGTTTTTGCCGTAAAAGAAATTCTCACCTGATAACTTTATCATTGCAGTAGAGTTTTGAAAGCTTCTCATAAATGTATTCTTGGAAATCAAAGAACATAATTTGAAATGTCTTTTGAAAACAGAGAAAATATTCATTAATGGTGGTAGAGGAGGAAGGGTAGAAAAGGAAAATAAATAGGCCAAATATTTTTGATTTTGTAGAACGTCAAATATTTTGGGAAGAAAAAAACACTCTAAAACGTCAGATATAAAGGGATGAAGGGAGTATTGTTCAAAAGCTAAGACTGAAGATTGATCGTATAGTTGAAGACTAGGAAGTATTCTGAGATCATAGAGCATGGAGACCGATAGTAGAATCAAGCATTCAGTGCAAGTCACTCTACTATTATATATATAACTATAATTAAGTAGAATCGTAGAGTTCATCTCTTCTCACAGTTTATGACAATGTCGTCCTCTTACAACTGAAGATCTCAAGGATGATCCTCTCAAAGGTTGTCGATAAGGATAAGATATTCTTTAAGTTGTGTCTAACAACTATATGTGCTAAGGAAAAAAACATGCGACTACAATGAATAAGACTTGAAGTAGTCTTAATCGACAACATTTCAAAGTCAAACAAATAGAAATTGACATGTGTCCAAGTCAGAATGGAATAACGGTCAAATCACAAAGGGAGTCCCAAGGTGAATATGTAAAAGGCGAGCAATCTCAAACAATTGAAGAACATAAATAGAGATAAATTGATCAAGTTGAAGTGTTGTTTGTCTAAGCTCATAGTTTACTCATTTTACGATTTAGAAATTTCATCATCTACTAAGTCATATGATCAAGAAGCTTAACGTTACTTAGTAGCGCCTCAAATCATTTAATTCTTTTACATGATATCTTATTGATTAGTGTAATCCAAGTCTGTGTGACTATAAGATTTTTAGTGAATCAGTTGTAAAATAGTTCTTTGTGAACTGTAATTTGAGTGATTACCTTTGCTTAGTAGAATATCTCCACTTGCGGATACAAGAGAGGACTATGAGACTTTTGTGCTCTAAACCTCTTAAAAATCTTTGTATCATTTACTTTACTATACTTACTTTCTGCGCGCACTACGTTTTATCCTTGTGATTTGTCTATACTCTCTTACACTAAATTTAGAACTGTAATTTCTTATTAATCTTTGAAGGGATTTTTCAAAACATCATTGCGCTTTACATAATCAATAAATTTACTTGTTTACTTTAACATTAATAATAATTCTCTAAACCAAATGTTTTAAAGAATTTATTTAACCTTCCTTCTAGATCTCTTTGTGCCTTTAAGAATAATATAACTAATTAATACAATTAGAGATAGCAAAAGAAAAAAATAGAGACACAAATTTATTAGATACATCACTCTTGCGTCATCTTTCTCGGATGAACTCTTCTGGAATGAACCATTCAATCGTCTGAATGGCTGACCGATTCAACTATTCAATCATTCAGTTCTAAACAAATAGCCTTATTATGAAGTTAATTTCACGGTGATCGAATTCCATTAAAATGTATATTCGACCAAGGGTACAGAACTACTTAAGAAACCCATATATAGGGAACTCTAAATGGGCTTATAAGAATTTTTTTAGACCATTAACTAACTATATTCTTATGTATACTGTTGCTCTCTCTTTCTCTATATCGTCTCTTTTTTCCTTCTCTTTCTTTTGGTTGCTAATTCACTACAAGAAAACCAGTCATTGCCGACGGGCACTGCCGTCGCCAATGACCATAGTGCCGTCGGTATTGAAGTCATTGGCGACGGGCACTGCCGTCGGACCTACCGTCGCCCCACAAGTCGTCGCCCCTGGCCCCCGTCGCCAGCCGTCGGCATCATTATCATTACCGACGGACGTCATTGGCGACGACATAATGTCATTGGCGACGGCTATAGCGACGACAAGGCCGTCGACAAAGACCCACAACTTTTTTGAGGGAAAAACTCTTTACCGAAGGCACTGACATAGGAGCCGTCGGCAATGACCATTATCTCATGTCTGTCGCTCCAAGTCATTGGCGACGGCATAGCAGTCGCCATTACCCCCGTCGGCAATGACTACATAAATTTTGATTTTTTTTTAATTTCAAAATTTCCCTGTTCATTTACAAATATACACCTGTTACAAACTAATAACAACCATCAAATCACAACTATACCTGTTATAAACTAGTAACCCAAATCAAATATATAGATAAAAAATATAATGGTTGTCGGTACAACTTAAAAACTGTACAAATACATACATTAAACTCAAAATATAACATAAACTAAACTAACTACAATCCATCGCCTGTCTCCATGTCACCGAGTCGGCGGTCATCACCCTGTACTGGAGGAGGCTGCTCGTCATCAACTCGACGGTCATCACCCTGTACTGGAGGAGGCTACTCGTCATCAGCTCGACGGTCATCACCAGTGCCTCCACCTCCACTTCCATGAGTCTCGTCAACAAGACCCTACAAAATTAAAATATTAATAACAAAATCAAAATGAAAACATATTTACATTATTTTAGTTTGTGTTCTTCAAGTTAGGCGGACGGGACTCGAACTCGGGCTCCGTATATCGGAATCGAGTCCCGTCAGTTCTAACGCGTGTCTATTGCCTACACGGTGCTATTTCCTGTGTTTGCGTGTCATTCGGATGGCTGATGCGGGGTTTGACCTCTTTTTCGGCTTTTTGGCTAAGTGTTGGCTAGTTTTATAAATTGGGCGATAACTCGGGCTCCGTATGTCGGAATCGAGCCCCGTTAGTTCTAACGCGTGTTTATTGCCTACGCGGTGCTATTGCCTGTGTTTGCGTGTCATTTGGACAGTCGATGCGAGTTTTGTCCTCTTTTTCGGCTTTCTAGCTAAGTGTTAATTGACTAGTTTTGCAAACTGGGAGATAACTCGGGCTCCGTATGTCGGAATCGAGTTCCGTCAGTTATAACGCGTGTCTATTACCTATGTGGTGCTATGTGTGTGTTTGCGTGTCATTCGGACGGCCGACTTGGGTTTTGACATCTTTTTCGGCTTTTTGGCTAAGTGTTGGTTAGATTTGCAAACTGGGCGATAACTCGGGTTCCGTATGCCGGAATCGAGTCCCGCTAGTTCTAGCGCGTGTCTATTGCCTACGCGGTGCTATTGTCTGTGTTTGCGTGTCATTCACCTTTTTTTACCTTTATAACTTCTTATATCTTTGGGCCATCTCTAAAATAATACTCCCCCTGTCTCAAATTAATTGCTCAATTTTGACTTTTTAAAGTCAAATTGACCATTTTTAAAACTAATATTTTTATTATTTTTTCTAAAATATAGGTGAAGAGATTATAACCAAAAGAAAGTATATACAATTTATTACTAACCCCAATTTTTATAATTTTAAAAATATATTTATATATGCTTAATTATTAAATCTAAAAATAGTCAATTTGACTTTAAAAAGTCAAAACAGAGCAATTAATTTAGGACGGAGGGAGTAATTGACATTGCCTTCATAAAGTTATTATTTTTGAAAATCTTAACATATTAATTAAATTCTCATTACTACTAGACATAATTATCATTTGTCATAATTCTATTCGATTTTGAGGATTTCCAACAATCTGTGTTATCACTGATTTTTGGACGTTGGTAGTGGAATATGTAACACAGGAGTATAATTATTGCCTATGCGATGCTATGTGTGTGTTTTTGTGTCATTTGGACGGCCGACTCAAGTTTTGACCTCTTTTTCGGCTTTTTGGCTAAGTGTTGACTAGTTTTGCAAATTGGGCGATAACTCAGGCTCTGTATGTTAGAATCGAGTCCCGTCAGTTCTAATGCGTGTATATTAACTACGCGATGCTATGTGTGTGTTTACGTGTCATTCGGACGACCGAATCGAGTTTTGACCTCTTTTCGACTTTTTGGCTAAATATTGGCTAATTTTGCAAACTGGGTGATAACTCGGGCTCTGTATGTCAGAATCGAGTCCTGTCAGTTTTAACGCGTGTCTATTTCCTACGCGGTGCTATTGCTTGTGTTTGCGTGTAATTCGGATGGCCGACTCGAGTTTTGACATCTTTTTTGGCTTTTTAACTAAGTGTTGGCTAGTTTTGTAAACTGGGTGATACCTCGGGCTCCGTATATTAGAATCGAGTCCCGTCAGTTCTAACGTGTGTCTATTGCCTACGCGGTGCTATTGCCTATGTTTGCGTGTCATTCGGATGGCCGACTCGAGTTTTGACCTCTTTTTTGACTTTTTTTGTTAAGTGTTGGCTAGTTTTGCAAACTGGGTGATAACTCGAGCTTCGTATATCAAAATCTATTCCTGTCAGTTCTAACGTGTGTCTATTTCCTACGCGGTTCTATTTCCTGTGTTTGCATGTCATTCGGACGGCCGACTTGAGTTTTGACCTCTTTTTCGGGTTTTTGGCTAAGTATTGACTAGTTTTGCAAACTGGACGATAACTCGGGCTCCGTCCCGTCAGTTCTAACGCGTGTCTATTTCCTACGCGGTGCTATTGCCTGTGTTTGTGTGTCATTCGGATGGCAGACTTGGGTTTTGACCTCTTTTTTGGCTTTTTGGCTAAGTGTTGGCTAGTTTTGCAAACTGTGCGATAATTCGGGCTCCGTATATTAGAATCGAGTCCCATCAGTTCTAACGCGTGTCTATTGCCTACGCGGAGCTATTGCCTATGTTTGCGTGTCATTCAGATGGTCGAATCTATTTTTGACCTCTTTTTCGGCTTTTTGGCTAAGTGTTAGCTAGTTTTGCAAACTAGGCTATAACTCGGGCTCGGTATGTCGGAATCGAGTCCCGTCAGTTCTAACATGTGTTTATTGCCTATGCGGTGCTATGTGTGTGTTTGCGTGTCTATTGCCTAAGCGTGCTAACTAGTTATTTGATAGTTTATATAAGCAATATAATTACAAATAAGGAAATACATCAATAATAAGTTTTACCTGTCGAATATGTGGAGGAAAGATGTTGGCCAAGATAACTGCATATACACGGATGGCCTCCTCCCAGACTACACCCATGAGGTCGTCCGCGGCAGCTGTAGGATCTATGGAGCCGTGGACAACCTCATGAGCAAGCTGGTAGACTCGCTCGCGTGATGGTACGCCTGACTGCACGACACTGCTCGCCATGCACCCCTCTATGATTCGCCTGAAGAAGTCGTCAGAAAATGAAGGGCCAGCGCCTGATCCACTCGCACCACTACCTCCGGTGGGTGGGCGACGTCGAGATCTCGTAACAGGAATAATAGTGTAGGCTGGGACACGGGGAATTCCCATAACTCTACCCTTCTCCGCCGTCCCTGTAGCCTGCAGCCAGTCTTTCATCTCTTCGTCCTCACGCTCATCCTCAGCCACTTGAGTGTCACCTTTCTGGCTACTCCGAACCACAGAAAGGACCTCGAATCGTGTCTGAAAAAACACAAAAATTGGTGAAAAGCAAGTATTACACAAATAAATACAAAAGAATTTCAAAGTCATCAAATGCATACTAAATAAAATAATTAAATTATTTACCGCAATGCGCTCTGCCTCAAGTGAGATATAACCACTGTCACCTTTCTTCTGGTGAGCGTGTAAGACCCCAACTTATTATAAATAAAAGTGAATTTTCCTCTATTCATTATTCTAAATTAATAAGGTATTAATTTGATATAATGCTTTGGATATGGGTAAAATATTAAAATTTTGCAAAATAAGCAAGTGGTTATAGAATATTCATTTTTGTTAGGTTTGTAATATTCATGAACGCAATCAAATTGCAAAAATAATGCGGAAACGTGTAAAATCAGAGTTTAAAAATTTTACAAACCATAAACCCGGATCACCCTTTATGCATAATTATTAATTAAACGAAAAGATATGAATAAGAATCATACCCTTGAAGATCCAAGCTTCCTCAGGTACAAGTTCACCTCCAATCCTTTTCGCGTTCATCTTAAATCCACCGGGTTTGGTTCCTTCCTTTGATCAACGTTAGCCACCCAAGTGTTTGGCCTCTAGAGGTGATCCACCAAGAAAGAAGAAGAATTCAAGAAGATGGGTATTTGGCTAAACCCTAGTTTTTCTATCTCTATAGAAAAAGGGGCGTACTCTCCAACAATTGGAATAACGTATTCTCCAACAATTGGAATCACGTATATCTGATATCTAATATAAGACTCCTCTTATAAAGATATCAAGTAACCCTATTAAAAATAAGGTATTATTTATTTAATTAAACTCTTTTAATTAAATGGGCTCCCTAATCTTATTAGGGATAATTAATTAAACTCCTTTAACTAATTTTCCCTCCTAATCCTATTAGGAATAAATGAGAGTACTTTTATTAATTAATTCCCAAACTCCTTTAGGAATTAAATAATAATAATAATAGTAATAATAATAATAAGACTCCTCTTATTAATTTATATTTAATATTTCTAAAATATCAAATAATAAATATTAAGCTATTTAATTTATTCTATCACCATAGATTAAATTAAATATACTTAACTTATTATTACGATTATGCCATTAACTTCTTAAATAATTATTCTTCCTTTTATGGTGTGACCCTTTAGGTTCTCCATATTAAACCGGTTGTGAATAAATCAATTAGAACAATTCTAATCTTATTTAAATAAATAAATTAAACTAATAATTTATTTAAATAAATAATATTTATTCTACAATAGGGATAAGCCTCCCTAGCGATCAACGACTTTCCAGATAATATAGATTTCAACATTAATCATAAAAGAACCTTTGAGTAAATAGTTACCGTACAATTCAATCCTTCCACCATACAATGTCCCAATTAAATATAAGACATGGAATTTCTGTCAAGTCTTATTTTATTTAATTATATGTATTTCGACTCTTAAATGCACAACTCCAAATAATGCAAATTAGAAACTCCTTTCTAATTTCATTCTGCCTTGGCCAAGGACTACTGAGTTGTCATTTATCGAATCACATAGGACATTTCTCTTCTTTTACTAGAAGTGGTAGATTCTTTATTGATCATACATTATCTCCATGTACAACTTATTATACCCAAGCATATCCTTTGATATACCCTAAAGGTCTTAAGGAATAAGTCAAAGTATAACTCATCATACACAAGATACTATGATGATCTCAAGTCCAAGGATCACTTGTACTATTATCACTACAGGAATTCCTATTGACATGCAAGTAAAACTCCATTAGGTATTCCTTAACGAGTCACGTTCAGTGAACTTATTCTCTAATAAGCACCTACATACTTGCTTTAGTGTCTCCACACAAATGATCATGAGATCAATCATCCTCATCCAATGAGCAAGCAACGTATGTACCAATCTATCCGGATTCACTAATCCCCAATTTAGTAATCCAACGATTGGAAACTATTTTAGTTTTAAGCTTTCTAAGAATTTAGATCTCATTAGAATGATCATCATCATTATTCTAAAAGCATTGCTTAAAACTATGGGTTTATCACATATTATAAAACAGCAACATGTAGATAATTAAAAGCCTTTAATAAATTAATACTTTTTATTAATAAATGAATAAGATTGTTTACAAAGTATATGCTTTATCATCAAACATGATTGGCTTGTGTGCATATTACTTTCAATCTCCCACTTGCACTAAAGCCAATCGTCATGGTATCTCATACTCTTCTTCTCTAAGTGACGATTATCCTGCTGTTGGATAGGATTTAGTTAATGGATATGTAATATTGTTCTTGAGAGTTCACTATCTCTATAGTGATTTCCCATCTTTCAATGATTCTTATAATCAAATGAAAGTGCCACAACATATGTTTAGATCTAAGATGAGACTTAGGAACTATTCCTAGTTCTGTAATAAACTTTTCATCCAAACAATCAACTTGTGGCTTCATTTATAGCTATATACTTTGTCTTTATCACTAAACCAACAACTCTTTGTTGTTTGGAACCTTTCCAATTCACTGCACCACCGTTCAAGGTAACCCTTTACCTTAAAGTGGATTTTCTGTCGTCTTGGTCTGTCTGAAAAACTTGAGTCTGTTAAGCCCTCTAGTTTTAATTCAGACCCGCCATGAATTATATCACATCCTTAGTGTTGGTTAAGTACTTTAAGATGTTTTTCACTGTCTCACAGTGAACTTCTCCAGAATATGACTGATAAACATCAGGTCTTGTATATTTCATTGCATACATGACAGTTACTCATGTGATCTCTCTTTTTGGAGTCTATGGGGACTATTAAAAGAGATACACTCCATGGCTCATCAACATGAGACATCTCATGGAGTTTGCCATGCTAAACAACTTTAGCATCAAATGAATATACGTTCCTTGGGTTAATTCGAGCATCTTTTTAAATCTATCTATATAGATTTGCATCCCCAATTAAAATACTCTTCCCAAATCATTCATGGAGGAATGTTTAGACAACTTTATCTTTACTGATTGTAGCATTGGCATGTCATTCCTTATCTGTAGTATATCAACATATAATACTAGGAATGTCACGACGCTCCCACTGACCCTTTTGTACACACTAGGTTCATTCTTATTTTGATAAAATCAAACTCGTTTGATTGTCTCATCAAAATGAATGTTCCATTTTTGAGAAGATTGCTTCAATCCATTTCTCTGAGTGTCTACAACTCTTACCTCATCGTATGTAACTGGATCATCATCTTCTATGATACGTACCTCATCATCATCATCCATGATGAATCCATACCTCCTAGGTATCTTCGGTACTATTCCAGATTTACGATTCGGTTGTGGTACAATAGGTCTATCTATAGGTTCCTCTTATTTGACTTGTAGTGTTTTGTGGTTCTTGAACTTTTCAAGATGTTATTATCCTCCCACTAGCCCTTTCAATGATAAACACCTTTATCTTAGAAGGCAGCATGTTTCGCAACAAACACCTTTTGCTAAGTAGGATTATAGTACATATGCCCTAAACTTACTTTAGGATGTCCCACAAATATGTACTTGTCAAATTTTGTCCCAAGCTTATCCTTTGAAACCTTTTCACATAAGTTGGACAACCCCTTATCTTAACGTCCTTAAGATTAGGAATCCTCCCTGTCCATAACTTTTATGGAGTCTTGGGGCCGGATTTTGAGGTTACCTTTTCGTAGATATGCTGCCATTTCTAGGACATGATCCTAGAAGGATACTGGAATGTCGGTAAAATCATTATGGACCGCACCATGTCCAACAAGGTACGATTTTTCCATTCAGATACATCAATCAATTATTGCGTATCAGGAGGCGTCCATTGTGATAAAACCATTTGAGATGATCTAAAAACTTATTTCAAAAGTATTTATTCCTTGATCTAATCAAAGAATCTTAATACTTTGCCAATTTGTTTCATTTCTGAATTCTATGAACCTTTCAAATAATTCACACTTGTATTTCATCAAATACAAACATTCAACTCTTCGAATGATCATCTCCTTTTCTTATACTAATTTGTTCAATTTGTAAAAAAAAAATTCACGTAAGTGAAGTTTACAAAATCTATTAAGTAATATTCCAGTTCTATACAAAACATTATTATTATAAATAGAACAACAATTGTTCTTAAATATAATACCAAAAATTTCATTGTCCAACAATAAAATGGAAATAATGTTTCCAACAAGAACTTGAATACAATAACAGCTTATTGACTTAATAGATTTGCCCGTAGGCATTGCTAAACTATAAGTTCCTATGACTAATGCAGCAACCTTTGCTTCATTTCCCACACATAGGTTTACTTATATTTGTTTAGTTTTCTACTTCTACTTGGTCCATTCATAAATCTATATTTATGATAACCAAAGTCGGTATCCAATACCCAAGTAGAACCTTGACTTAAAGAAAAATTTATTTTAAATCATGAACAAAAATGTATTTGTAACCGAAACTTCACTAAGCTTCTTTGGTTAGCTCTGCAAGATGCTTCTCGCAGTTTCTTTTTCAGTGTCTAGGCTTATTGCAGTGGAAGCAAACACCTTTGCTATCCGTATCAGTTTTGTTCTTATTATCCTTTGTTTTTGCCTTTATATTTACCTTCTTAGAATCGTTCTTCTTTTCAGAAGATCCTTTGGCCCCTACCAGTAAGACATGGTATTTCTTGGTTGGAAAGTGACTCTCAATATTTTTCAACATGTTAAGCAAATCAGCAAAGCTGATCTTTAGCTTGTTCATATAAAAAAATTTCACAACAATTGTGAAAGGAGTCCGGGAGTGAGTGCAAGATCAAATATTGGTTCAACTCTCCATCCATGACAAAACCCATTTGTCCTAATTGATCAATCAAATTGATTATGATAAGGACTTTTGTCTGTACTATAGTGCCATTGGCCATTCTAGATCGGAAGAGCTCCTTAGATATCTGATATCTATCAGTCCTACTTTCCTCGACATCAACTACTTGATGTGCAGGAATATAATAGGAGCATCCATAGTTTCATGCTGACGCTGAAGCAAGTTACTCATGGATACGAGCATGATGCATTGAGCCAACTATGCATCATCTAGACACTTTCTAAAAGTAGCAATATCTTCCTCAGAGGCATTGTCTGCAACCATTGCAGGGATAGGCGTATTAAGGACATAAGAAAGCTTTTCAGCCATGAGAACTATTCTCAATTTCCTTAACCAATCCATTTAATTTTGGTCCGGTTAATTTAGCATCTAATATGCTACGCAGTGATAGTAATTTTAGACATTGTAAAATTCTGTAAATGAATTTATAATTAACAACATTTTAACATACATTCTTTTATTAATTACCAAAATAAATTAGGTCTTGTTTTAAATTGGTATCTCCCACTATTTTCTTCAAACTATATTACCCTCACTTATATAGTTCGGCAAAATCCAATTAAAGATATGCCAGTGAGAATAAGGATCCCATTTCAAATGTATATAGCCTTGTGTGTGCACAACAAACTATATATAAATAAATAGGTAGACAACTCTTGTCAATTACATCAACTATGTAACTCCTTGTATTTTGCCTCTTAAATCATAATGGTCAAGTGTGTGCACATCCGAACTAAAATGATTTTAGTTAAGTCAGACCCAGCATTTCCATATAAGTGAAGAGAAAACTACAGCCCTTGTGTGTGCACAACAAAGCAGTAATGTTCAATTCCTTATAAACATCATATGTAATAAAAACAGCATCTTAAATATTTAATACTCGCCTTGTGTGTGCACAACAAACTCATATTAAATATTCAATACTCTATTATTTCTATCATGCTAGAAGGCGACGTTCGATATTCCAAATATATTTGAACGTTACAACTTAATATAAAATATTTGAGGGGTTTGTTATTAATTGTTTCATCTTGTTTAGCGCGCATGCACACATATATATAAAATACGCGTCATATTAATAAACATGCGAAACATGTTTGCATAATATATAATATATATATAATATAAGCATGCACATATAGAATACTATATTCTACCTGGATTGATTATGGACTTTTATTCTAGTTTGGTTCACTAGAGCCACCAAGTGAATCAAAAGGTCAAACCCTAGGGGTGCAAAAATTAATATTTAAATATAACTATTACATTTAAACCCGGGCTCCATTACAAACGGGTCTTCACGCGCTCCTTGTTCCTTGATCTCCAATTTTTCAAAATTAATTCTAACTATTCCTATTACAAAACTATTTAAAATAAATAGAAACCTTGATCAGCAGTCAAGGGGAAGTACATAGGAGGGAGATAAAATTTACATTAAGAAAAATTAGAGAAAACGAGGTACGCAGACCCCATTTAATAAAACCCATACATTCATGCATCCAACTAAAATAAAATCCAATCGCATTGGTCAATAGTCCATAATCAATCCCATTTATTATCATACACATCACCATATGCATCAATAAACAACATTCATCTCATGAATAATAAACATTTAATATATATATTGATATCATTTAATGGGCAAATTTAGTTAGTATAAAATCTATTTTTGAATCAAAATAAACTCCTTTATTTTAATCCAAATTTAAATCAAAATAAAACTATTTTATTTTAATTTATCCAATTTTGAATAAAATAAACTATTTTATTTTAATCAAAATTATTAATCAAAATAAACTCCTTTATTTTAATTAATTATGGAATCCAATTCCAAGTAAAAAAAAACTTTCGTTAAAGGAAACACGGATTCTCTTTCCTATTCAAAAATAAACTCCTTTATTTTGAATAATATGAAATCTTATTTCATATCTAAATAAACTCCTTTATTTAAGGAAATTAGGATTCTCTTTCCTATTCACAAATAAACTCTTTTATTTTGAATAATATAAAATCTTATTTCATATCTAAATAAACTCCTTTATTTAAGGAAACATAGAATCCAATTTCAACTCTAATTAGTTATCATGGAATCCAATTCCAACTCTAATTAGTTAGCATGAAATTTAATTTTAAAATTAAAATAAATTTATATTTTAATATTAAAATAAACTTTTTATTTTAAAATTAAAATAAACTTTTTTATTTTAATTATAAATTAATTAAGAATAATATATTATATATAATATATAATATATAATATATATTCGCATCTCCTTAAAAAAAAAATCACGTGGGATGAATTCACCTGCAACATGAAGATTCGGTAAACAGGATTTAGCTTTTGAAAAAAAAAAAAAACATCCACGCGGATCAGTAACTAATTCACGTGAATCACAGCGAGAGAGAAAAAATAAATTCATTTCGCGGTATAACACAGGTATCCGGAAATTGATTTTTTTTTTATAGTAAATTTTATACAATAAAATTATGCCCAATTAAATTGTTCTAAACACATATCAATATACATATTAAATCTGAACAATTAATAATTCGCATAAAGGTTTGGCTCTGATACCACTGTTAGGTTTGTAATATTCATGAACGCAATCAAATTGCAAAAATAATGCGGAAACGTGTAAAATCAGAGTTTAAAAATTTTACAAACCATAAACCCGGATCACCCTTTATGCATAATTATTAATTAAACGAAAAGATATGAATAAGAATCATACCCTTGAAGATCCAAGCTTCCTCAGGTACAAGTTCACCTCCAATCCTTTTCGCGTTCATCTTAAATCCACCGGGTTTGGTTCCTTCCTTTGATCAACGTTAGCCACCCAAGTGTTTGGCCTCTAGAGGTGATCCACCAAGAAAGAAGAAGAATTCAAGAAGATGGGTATTTGGCTAAACCCTAGTTTTTCTATCTCTATAGAAAAAGGGGCGTACTCTCCAACAATTGGAATAACGTATTCTCCAACAATTGGAATCACGTATATCTGATATCTAATATAAGACTCCTCTTATAAAGATATCAAGTAACCCTATTAAAAATAAGGTATTATTTATTTAATTAAACTCTTTTAATTAAATGGGCTCCCTAATCTTATTAGGGATAATTAATTAAACTCCTTTAACTAATTTTCCCTCCTAATCCTATTAGGAATAAATGAGAGTACTTTTATTAATTAATTCCCAAACTCCTTTAGGAATTAAATAATAATAATAGTAATAATAATAATAAGACTCCTCTTATTAATTTATATTTAATATTTCTAAAATATCAAATAATAAATATTAAGCTATTTAATTTATTCTATCACCATAGATTAAATTAAATATACTTAACTTATTATTACGATTATGCCATTAACTTCTTAAATAATTATTCTTCCTTTTATGGTGTGACCCTTTAGGTTCTCCATATTAAACCGGTTGTGAATAAATCAATTAGAACAATTCTAATCTTATTTAAATAAATAAATTAAACTAATAATTTATTTAAATAAATAATATTTATTCTACAATAGGGATAAGCCTCCCTAGCGATCAACGACTTTCCAGATAATATAGATTTCAACATTAATCATAAAAGAACCTTTGAGTAAATAGTTACCGTACAATTCAATCCTTCCACCATACAATGTCCCAATTAAATATAAGACATGGAATTTCTGTCAAGTCTTATTTTATTTAATTATATGTATTTCGACTCTTAAATGCACAACTCCAAATAATGCAAATTAGAAACTCCTTTCTAATTTCATTCTGCCTTGGCCAAGGACTACTGAGTTGTCATTTATCGAATCACATAGGACATTTCTCTTCTTTTACTAGAAGTGGTAGATTCTTTATTGATCATACATTATCTCCATGTACAACTTATTATACCCAAGCATATCCTTTGATATACCCTAAAGGTCTTAAGGAATAAGTCAAAGTATAACTCATCATACACAAGATACTATGATGATCTCAAGTCCAAGGATCACTTGTACTATTATCACTACAGGAATTCCTATTGACATGCAAGTAAAACTCCATTAGGTATTCCTTAACGAGTCACGTTCAGTGAACTTATTCTCTAATAAGCACCTACATACTTGCTTTAGTGTCTCCACACAAATGATCATGAGATCAATCATCCTCATCCAATGAGCAAGCAACGTATGTACCAATCTATCCGGATTCACTAATCCCCAATTTAGTAATCCAACGATTGGAAACTATTTTAGTTTTAAGCTTTCTAAGAATTTAGATCTCATTAGAATGATCATCATCATTATTCTAAAAGCATTGCTTAAAACTATGGGTTTATCACATATTATAAAACAGCAACATGTAGATAATTAAAAGCCTTTAATAAATTAATACTTTTTATTAATAAATGAATAAGATTGTTTACAAAGTATATGCTTTATCATCAAACATGATTGGCTTGTGTGCATATTACTTTCAATCTCCCACTTGCACTAAAGCCAATCGTCATGGTATCTCATACTCTTCTTCTCTAAGTGACGATTATCCTGCTGTTGGATAGGATTTAGTTAATGGATATGTAATATTGTTCTTGAGAGTTCACTATCTCTATAGTGATTTCCCATCTTTCAATGATTCTTATAATCAAATGAAAGTGCCACAACATATGTTTAGATCTAAGATGAGACTTAGGAACTATTCCTAGTTCTGTAATAAACTTTTCATCCAAACAATCAACTTGTGGCTTCATTTATAGCTATATACTTTGTCTTTATCACTAAACCAACAACTCTTTGTTGTTTGGAACCTTTCCAATTCACTGCACCACCGTTCAAGATAACCCTTTACCTTAAAGTGGATTTTCTGTCGTCTTGGTCTGTCTGAAAAACTTGAGTCTGTTAAGCCCTCTAGTTTTAATTCAGACCCGCCATGAATTATATCACATCCTTAGTGTTGGTTAAGTACTTTAAGATGTTTTTCACTGTCTCACAGTGAACTTCTCCAGAATATGACTGATAAACATCAGGTCTTGTATATTTCATTGCATACATGACAGTTACTCATGTGATCTCTCTTTTTGGAGTCTATGGGGACTATTAAAGAGATACACTCCATGGCTCATCAACATGAGACATCTCATGGAGTTTGCCATGCTAAACAACTTTAGCATCAAATGAATATACGTTCCTTGGGTTAATTCGAGCATCTTTTTAAATCTATCTATATAGATTTGCATCCCCAATTAAAATACTCTTCCCAAATCATTCATGGAGGAATGTTTAGACAACTTTATCTTTACTGATTGTAGCATTGGCATGTCATTCCTTATCTGTAGTATATCAACATATAATACTAGGAATGTCACGACGCTCCCACTGACCCTTTTGTACACACTAGGTTCATTCTTATTTTGATAAAATCAAACTCGTTTGATTGTCTCATCAAAATGAATGTTCCATTTTTGAGAAGATTGCTTCAATCCATTTCTCTGAGTGTCTACAACTCTTACCTCATCGTATGTAACTGGATCATCATCTTCTATGATACGTACCTCATCATCATCATCCATGATGAATCCATACCTCCTAGGTATCTTCGGTACTATTCCAGATTTACGATTCGGTTGTGGTACAATAGGTCTATCTATAGGTTCCTCTTATTTGACTTGTAGTGTTTTGTGGTTCTTGAACTTTTCAAGATGTTATTATCCTCCCACTAGCCCTTTCAATGATAAACACCTTTATCTTAGAAGGCAGCATGTTTCGCAACAAACACCTTTTGCTAAGTAGGATTATAGTACATATGCCCTAAACTTACTTTAGGATGTCCCACAAATATGTACTTGTCAAATTTTGTCCCAAGCTTATCCTTTGAAACCTTTTCACATAAGTTGGACAACCCCTTATCTTAACGTCCTTAAGATTAGGAATCCTCCCTGTCCATAACTTTTATGGAGTCTTGGGGCCGGATTTTGAGGTTACCTTTTCGTAGATATGCTGCCATTTCTAGGACATGATCCTAGAAGGATACTGGAATGTCGGTAAAATCATTATGGACCGCACCATGTCCAACAAGGTACGATTTTTCCATTCAGATACATCAATCAATTATTGCGTATCAGGAGGCGTCCATTGTGATAAAACCATTTGAGATGATCTAAAAACTTATTTCAAAAGTATTTATTCCTTGATCTAATCAAAGAATCTTAATACTTTGCCAATTTGTTTCACTTCTGAATTCTTTGAACCTTTCAAATAATTCACACTTGTATTTCATCAAATACAAACATTCAACTCTTCGAATGATCATCTCCTTTTCTTATACTAATTTGTTCAATTTGTAAAAAAAAAATTCACGTAAGTGAAGTTTACAAAATCTATTAAGTAATATTCCAGTTCTATACAAAATATTATTATTATAAATAGAACAACAATTGTTCTTAAATATAATACCAAAAATTTCATTGTCCAACAATAAAATGGAAATAATGTTTCCAACAAGAACTTGAATACAATAACAGCTTATTGACTTAATAGATTTGCCCGTAGGCATTGCTAAACTATAAGTTCCTATGACTAATGCAGCAACCTTTGCTTCATTTTCCACACATAGGTTTACTTATATTTGTTTAGTTTTCTACTTCTACTTGGTCCATTCATAAATCTATATTTATGATAACCAAAGTCGGTATCCAATACCCAAGTAGAACCTTGACTTAAAGAAAAATTTATTTTAAATCATGAACAAAAATGTATTTGTAACCGAAACTTCACTAAGCTTCTTTGGTTAGCTCTGCAAGATGCTTCTCGCAGTTTCTTTTTCAGTGTCTAGGCTTATTGCAGTGGAAGCAAACACCTTTGCTATCCGTATCAGTTTTGTTCTTATTATCCTTTGTTTTTGCCTTTATATTTACCTTCTTAGAATCGTTCTTCTTTTCAGAAGATCCTTTGGCCCCTACCAGTAAGACATGGTATTTCTTGGTTGGAAAGTGACTCTCAATATTTTTCAACATGTTAAGCAAATCAGCAAAGCTGATCTTTAGCTTGTTCATATAAAAAAATTTCACAACAATTGTGAAAGGAGTCCGGGAGTGAGTGCAAGATCAAATATTGGTTCAACTCTCCATCCATGACAAAACCCATTTGTCCTAATTGATCAATCAAATTGATTATGATAAGGACTTTTGTCTGTACTATAGTGCCATTGGCCATTCTAGATCGGAAGAGCTCCTTAGATATCTGATATCTATCAGTCCTACTTTCCTCGACATCAACTACTTGATGTGCAGGAATATAATAGGAGCATCCATAGTTTCATGCTGACGCTGAAGCAAGTTACTCATGGATACGAGCATGATGCATTGAGCCAACTATGCATCATCTAGACACTTTCTAAAAGTAGCAATATCTTCCTCAGAGGCATTGTCTGCAACCATTGCAGGGATAGGCGTATTAAGGACATAAGAAAGCTTTTCAGCCATGAGAACTATTCTCAATTTCCTTAACCAATCCATTTAATTTTGGTCCGGTTAATTTAGCATCTAATATGCTACGCAGTGATAGTAATTTTAGACATTGTAAAATTCTGTAAATGAATTTATAATTAACAACATTTTAACATACATTCTTTTATTAATTACCAAAATAAATTAGGTCTTGTTTTAAATTGGTATCTCCCACTATTTTCTTCAAACTATATTACCCTCACTTATATAGTTCGGCAAAATCCAATTAAAGATATGCCAGTGAGAATAAGGATCCCATTTCAAATGTATATAGCCTTGTGTGTGCACAACAAACTATATATAAATAAATAGGTAGACAACTCTTGTCAATTACATCAACTATGTAACTCCTTGTATTTTGCCTCTTAAATCATAATGGTCAAGTGTGTGCACATCCGAACTAAAATGATTTTAGTTAAGTCAGACCCAGCATTTCCATATAAGTGAAGAGAAAACTACAGCCCTTGTGTGTGCACAACAAAGCAGTAATGTTCAATTCCTTATAAACATCATATGTAATAAAAACAGCATCTTAAATATTTAATACTCGCCTTGTGTGTGCACAACAAACTCATATTAAATATTCAATACTCTATTATTTCTATCATGCTAGAAGGCGACGTTCGATATTCCAAATATATTTGAACGTTACAACTTAATATAAAATATTTGAGGGGTTTGTTATTAATTGTCTCATCTTGTTTAGCGCGCATGCACACATATATATAAAATACGCGTCATATTAATAAACATGCGAAGCATGTTTGCATAATATATAATATATATAATATAAGCATGCACATATAGAATACTATATTCTACCTGGATTGATTATGGACTTTTATTCTAGTTTGGTTCACTAGAGCCACCAAGTGAATCAAAAGGTCAAACCCTAGGGGTGCAAAAATTAATATTTAAATATAACTATTACATTTAAACCCGGGCTCCATTACAAACGGGTCTTCACGCGCTCCTTGTTCCTTGATCTCCAATTTTTCAAAATTAATTCTAACTATTCCTATTACAAAACTATTTAAAATAAATAGAAACCTTGATCAGCAGTCAAGGGGAAGTACATAGGAGGGAGATAAAATTTACATTAAGAAAAATTAGAGAAGACGAGGTACGCAGACCCCATTTAATAAAACCCATACATTCATGCATCCAACTAAAATAAAATCCAATCGCATTGGTCAATAGTCCATAATCAATCCCATTTATTATCATACACATCACCATATGCATCAATAAACAACATTCATCTCATGAATAATAAACATTTAATATATATATTGATATCATTTAATGGGCAAATTTAGTTAGTATAAAATCTATTTTTGAATCAAAATAAACTCCTTTATTTAATCCAAATTTAAATCAAAATAAAACTATTTTATTTTAATTTATCCAATTTTGAATAAAATAAACTATTTTATTTTAATCAAAATTATTAATCAAAATAAACTCCTTTATTTTAATTAATTATGGAATCCAATTCCAAGTAAAAAAAAACTTTCGTTAAAGGAAACACGGATTCTCTTTCCTATTCAAAAATAAACTCCTTTATTTTGAATAATATGAAATCTTATTTCATATCTAAATAAACTCCTTTATTTAAGGAAATTAGGATTCTCTTTCCTATTCACAAATAAACTCTTTTATTTGAATAATATAAAATCTTATTTCATATCTAAATAAACTCCTTTATTTAAGGAAACATAGAATCCAATTTCAACTCTAATTAGTTATCATGGAATCCAATTCCAACTCTAATTAGTTAGCATGAAATTTAATTTTAAAATTAAAATAAATTTATATTTTAATATTAAAATAAACTTTTTATTTTAAAATTAAAATAAACTTTTTTATTTTAATTATAAATTAATTAAGAATAATATATTATATATAATATATAATATATAATATATATTCGCATCTCCTTAAAAAAAAAATCACGTGGGATGAATTCACCTGCAACATGAAGATTCGGTAAACAGGATTTGGCTTTTGAAAAAAAAAAAAAACATCCACGCGGATCAGTAACTAATTCACGTGAATCACAGCGAGAGAGAAAAAATAAATTCATTTCGCGGTATAACACAGGTATCCGGAAATTGATTTTTTTTTATAGTAAATTTTATACAATAAAATTATGCCCAATTAAATTGTTCTAAACACATATCAATATACATATTAAATCTGAACAATTAATAATTCGCATAAAGGTTTGGCTCTGATACCACTGTTAGGTTTGTAATATTCATGAACGCAATCAAATTGCAAAAATAATGCGGAAACGTGTAAAATCAGAGTTTAAAAATTTTACAAACCATAAACCCGGATCACCCTTTATGCATAATTATTAATTAAACGAAAAGATATGAATAAGAATCATACCCTTGAAGATCCAAGCTTCCTCAGGTACAAGTTCACCTCCAATCCTTTTCGCGTTCATCTTAAATCCACCGGGTTTGGTTCCTTCCTTTGATCAACGTTAGCCACCCAAGTGTTTGGCCTCTAGAGGTGATCCACCAAGAAAGAAGAAGAATTCAAGAAGATGGGTATTTGGCTAAACCCTAGTTTTTCTATCTCTATAGAAAAAGGGGCGTACTCTCCAACAATTGGAATAACGTATTCTCCAACAATTGGAATCACGTATATCTGATATCTAATATAAGACTCCTCTTATAAAGATATCAAGTAACCCTATTAAAAATAAGGTATTATTTATTTAATTAAACTCTTTTAATTAAATGGGCTCCCTAATCTTATTAGGGATAATTAATTAAACTCCTTTAACTAATTTTCCCTCCTAATCCTATTAGGAATAAATGAGAGTACTTTATTAATTAATTCCCAAACTCCTTTAGGAATTAAATAATAATAATAGTAATAATAATAATAAGACTCCTCTTATTAATTTATATTTAATATTTCTAAAATATCAAATAATAAATATTAAGCTATTTAATTTATTCTATCACCATAGATTAAATTAAATATACTTAACTTATTATTACGATTATGCCATTAACTTCTTAAATAATTATTCTTCCTTTTATGGTGTGACCCTTTAGGTTCTCCATATTAAACCGGTTGTGAATAAATCAATTAGAACAATTCTAATCTTATTTAAATAAATAAATTAAACTAATAATTTATTTAAATAAATAATATTTATTCTACAATAGGGATAAGCCTCCCTAGCGATCAACGACTTTCCAGATAATATAGATTTCAACATTAATCATAAAAGAACCTTTGAGTAAATAGTTACCGTACAATTCAATCCTTCCACCATACAATGTCCCAATTAAATATAAGACATGGAATTTCTGTCAAGTCTTATTTTATTTAATTATATGTATTTCGACTCTTAAATGCACAACTCCAAATAATGCAAATTAGAAACTCCTTTCTAATTTCATTCTGCCTTGGCCAAGGACTACTGAGTTGTCATTTATCGAATCACATAGGACATTTCTCTTCTTTTACTAGAAGTGGTAGATTCTTTATTGATCATACATTATCTCCATGTACAACTTATTATACCCAAGCATATCCTTTGATATACCCTAAGGTCTTAAGGAATAAGTCAAAGTATAACTCATCATACACAAGATACTATGATGATCTCAAGTCCAAGGATCACTTGTACTACTATCACTACAGGAATTCCTATTGACATGCAAGTAAAACTCCATTAGGTATTCCTTAGCGAGTCACGTTCAGTGAACTTATTCTCTAATAAGCACCTACATACTTGCTTTAGTGTCTCCACACAAATGATCATGAGATCAATCATCCTCATCCAATGAGCAAGCAACGTATGTACCAATCTATCCGGATTCACTAATCCCCAATTTAGTAATCCAACGATTGGGAACTATTTTAGTTTTAAGCTTTCTAAGAATTTAGATCTCATTAGAATGATCATCATCATTATTCTAAAAGCATTGCTTAAAACTATGGGTTTATCACATATTATAAAACAGCAATCATGTAGATAATTAAAAGCCTTTAATAAATTAATACTTTTTATTAATAAATGAATAAGATTGTTTACAAAGTATATGCTTTATCATCAAACATGATTGGCTTGTGTGCATATTACTTTCAATCTCCCACTTGCACTAAAGCCAATCGTCATGGTATCTCATACTCTTCTTCTCTAAGTGACGATTATCCTGCTGTTGGATAGGATTTAGTTAATGGATATGTAATATTGTTCTTGAGAGTTCACTATCTCTATAGTGATTTCCCATCTTTCAATGATTCTTATAATCAAATGAAAGTGCCACAACACATGTTTAGATCTAAGATGAGACTTAGGAACTATTCCTAGTTCTGTAATGAACTTTTCATCCAAACAATCAACTTGTAGCTTCATTTATAGCTATATACTTTGTCTTTATCACTAAACCAACAACTCTTTGTTGTTTGGAACCTTTCCAATTCACTGCACCACCGTTCAAGGTAACCCTTTACCTTAAAGTGGATTTTCTGTCGTCTTGGTCTGTCTGAAAAACTTGAGTCTGTTAAGCCCTCTAGTTTTAATTCAGACCCGCCATGAATTATATCACATCCTTAGTGCTGGTTAAGTACTTTAAGATGTTTTTCACTGTCTCACAGTGAACTTCTCCAGAATATGACTGATCAACATCAGGTCTCGTATATTTCATTGCATACATGATAGTCACTCATTCGATCTCTCTTTTAGGAGTCTATAGGGACTATTAAGAGAGATACACTCCATGGATCATCAACATGAGACATCTCTTGGAGTTTGCCATGCTAAACGACTTTAGCATCAAATGAATATACGTTCCTTGGGTTAATTCGAGCATCTTTTAAATCTATCTATATAGATTTGCATCCCCAATTAAGATACTCTTCCCAAATCATTCATGGAGGAATGTTTAGACAACTTTATCTTTACTGATTGCAGCATTGACATGTCATTCCTTATCTGTAGTATATCAACATATAATACTAGGAATGTCACGGCGCTCCCACTGACCCTTTTGTACACACTAGGTTCATTCTTGTTTTGATAAAATCAAACTCTTTTGATTGTCTCATCAAAATGAATGTTCCATTTTTGAGAAGATTGCTTCAATCCATTTCTCTGAGTGTCTACAACTCTTACCTCATCGTATGTAACTGGATCATCATCTTCTATGATACGTACCTCATCATCATCATCCATGATGAATCCATACCTCCTAGGTATCTTCGGTACTATTCCAGATTTACGATTCGGTTGTGGTACAATAGGTCTATCTATAGGTTCCTCTTATTTGACTTGTAGTGTTTTGTGGTTCTTGAACTTTTCAAGATGTATTATCCTCCCACTAGCCCTTTCAATGATAAACACCTTTATCTTAGAAGGCAGCATGTTTCGCAACAAACACCTTTTGCTAAGTAGGATTATAGTAACATATGCCCTAAACTTACTTTAGGATGTCCCACAAATATGTACTTGTCAAATTTTGTCCCAAGCTTATCCTTTGAAACCTTTTCACATAAGTTGGACAACCCCTTATCTTAACATACTTAAGATTAGGAATCCTCCCTGTCCATAACTTTTATGGAGTCTTGGGGCCAGATTTTGAGGTTACCTTTTCGTAGATATGCAGCCATTTCTAGGACATGATCCTAGAAAGATACTGGAATATCGATAAAATCATTATGGACCGCACCATGTCCAACAAGGTACGATTTTTCCATTCAGATACATCAATCAATTATTGCGTATCAGGATGCGTCCATTGTGATAAAACCATTTGAGATGATCTAAAAACTTATTTCAAAAGTATTTATTCCTTGATCTAATCAAAGAATCTTAATACTTTGCCAATTTGTTTCACTTCTGAATTCTTTGAACCTTTCAAATAATTCACACTTGTATTTCATCAAATACAAACATTCAACTCTTCGAATGATCATCTCCTTTTCTTATACTAATTTGTTCAATTTGTAAAAAAAAAATTCACGTAAGTGAAGTTTACAAAATCTATTAAGTAATATTCCAGTTCTATACAAAATATTATTATTATAAATAGAACAACAATTGTTCTTAAATATAATACCAAAAATTTCATTGTCCAACAATAAAATGGAAATAATGTTTCCAACAAGAACTTGAATACAATAACAGCTTATTGACTTAATAGATTTGCCCGTAGGCATTGCTAAACTATAAGTTCCTATGACTAATGCAGCAACCTTTGCTTCATTTTCCACACATAGGTTTACTTATATTTGTTTAGTTTTCTACTTCTACTTGGTCCATTCATAAATCTATATTTATGATAACCAAAGTCGGTATCCAATACCCAAGTAGAACCTTGACTTAAAGAAAAATTTATTTTAAATCATGAACAAAATGTATTTGTAACCGAAACTTCACTAAGCTTCTTTGGTTAGCTCTGCAAGATGCTTCTCGCAGTTTCTTTTCAGTGTCCTAGGCTTATTGCAGTGGAAGCAAACACCTTTGCTATCCGTATCAGTTTTGTTCTTATTATCCTTTGTTTTTGCCTTTATATTTACCTTCTTAGAATCGTTCTTCTTTTCAGAAGATCCTTTGGCCCCTACCAGTAAGACATGGTATTTCTTGGTTGGAAAGTGACTCTCAATATTTTTCAACATGTTAAGCAAATCAGCAAAGCTGATCTTTAGCTTGTTCATATAAAAAATTCACAACAATTGTGAAAGGAGTCCGGGAGTGAGTGCAAGATCAAATATTGGTTCAACTCTCCATCCATGACAAAACCCATTTGTCCTAATTGATCAATCAAATTGATTATGTAAGGACTTTTGTCTGTACTATAGTGTCATTGGCCATTCTAGATCGGAAGAGCTCCTTAGATATCTGATATCTATCAGTCCTACTTTCCTCGACCATCAACTACTTGATGTGCAGGAATATAATAGGAGCATCCATAGTTTCATGCTGACGCTGAAGCTAGTTACTCATGGATACGAGCATGATGCATTGAGCCAACTATGCATCATCTAGTCACTTTCTAAAAGTAGCAATATCTTCCTCAGAGGCATTGTCTGCAACCATTGCAGGGATAGGCGTATTAAGGACATAAGAAAATTTTTCAGCCATGAGAACTATTCTCAATTTCCTTAACCAATCCATTTAATTTGGTCCGGTTAATTTAGCATCTAATATGCTACGCAGTGATAGTAATTTTAGACATTGTAAAATTCTGTAAATGAATTTATAATTAACAACATTTTAACATACATTCTTTTATTAATTACCAAAATAAATTAGGTCTTGTTTTAAATTGGTATCTCCCACTATTTTCTTCAAACTATATTACCCTCACTTATATAGTTCGGCAAAATCCAATTAAAGATATGCTAGTGAGAATAAGGATCCCATTTCAAATGTATATAGCCTTGTGTGTGCACAACAAACTATATATAAATAAATAGGTAGACAACTCTTGTCAATTACATCAACTATGTAACTCCTTGTATTTTGCCTCTTAAATCATAATGGTCAAGTGTGTGCACATCCGAACTAAAATGATTTAAGTTAAGTCAGACCCAGCATTTCCATATAAGTGAAGAGAAAACTACAGCCCTTGTGTGTGCACAACAAAGCAGTAATGTTCAATTCCTTATAAACATCATATGTAATAAAAACAACATCTTAAATATTTAATACTCGCCTTGTGTGTGCACAACAAACTCATATTAAATATTCAATACTCTATTGTTTCTATCATGCTAGAAGGCGACGTTCGATATTCCAAATATATTTGAACGTTACAACTTAATATAAAATATTTGAGGGGTTTGTTATTAATTGTTCATCTTGTTTAGCGCGCATGCACATATATATAAAATACGCGTCATATTAATAACATGCGAAGCATGTTTGCATAATATATAATATATATAATATAAGCATGCACATATAGAATACTATATTCTACCTGGATTGATTATGGACTTTTATTCTAGTTTGGTTCACTAGAGCCACCAAGTGAATCCAAAAGGTCAAACCCTAGGGGTGCAAGAATTAATATTTAAATATAACTATTACATTTAAACCCGGGCTCCATTACAAACGGGTCTTCACGCGCTCCTTGTTCCTTGATCTCCAATTTTTCAAAATTAATTCTAACTATTCCTATTACAAAACTATTTAAATAAATAGAAACCTTGATCAGCAGTCAAGGGGAAGTACATAGGAGGGAGATAAAATTTACATTAAGAAAAATTAGAGAAGACGAGGTACGCAGACCCCATTTAATAAAACCCATACATTCATGCATCCAACTAAAATAAATCCAATCGCATTGGTCAATAGTCCATAATCAATCCCATTTATTATCATACACATCACCATATGCATCAATAACAACATTCATCTCATGAATAATAAACATTTAATATATATATTGATATCATTTAATGGGCAAATTTAGTTAGTATAAAATCTATTTTTGAATCAAAATAAACTCCTTTATTTTAATCCAAATTTAAATCAAAATAAAACTATTTTATTTTAATTTATCCAATTTTGAATAAAATAAACTATTTTATTTTAATCAAAATTATTAATCAAAATAAACTCCTTTATTTTAATTAATTATGGAATCCAATTCCAAGTAAAAAAAAACTTTCGTTAAAGGAAACACGGATTCTCTTTCCTATTCAAAAATAAACTCCTTTATTTTGAATAATATGAAATCTTATTTCATATCTAAATAAACTCCTTTATTTAAGGAAACTAGGATTCTTTTTCCTATTCACTAATAAACTCTTTTATTTTGAATAATATAAAATCTTATTTCATATCTAAATAAACTCTTTTATTTAAGGAAACATAGAATCCAATTTCAACTCCAATTAGTTATCATGGAATCCAATTCCAACTCTAATTAGTTAGCATGAAATTTAATTTTAAAATTAAAATAAATTTTATTTTAAATTAAAATAAACTTTTATTTTAAATTAAAATAACTTTTATTTTAATTATAATTAATTAAGAAATATATTATATATAATTATAATATATAATATATTCGCATCTCCTTAAAAAAAAAATCACGTGGAGAATCACCTGCAACATGAAGATTCGGTAAACAGGATTTAGCTTTTGAAAAAAAAAAAACTCCACGCGGATCAGTAACTAATTCACGTGAATCACAGCGAGAGAGAAAAATAAATTCATTTCGCGGTATAACACAGGTATCCGGAAATTGATTTTTTTTTTATAGTAAATTTTATACAATAAATTATGCCCAATTAAATTGTTCTAAACCATATCAATATACATATTAAATCTGAACAATTAATAATTCGCATAAAGGTTTGGCTCTGATACCACTGTTAGGTTTGTAATATTCATGAACGCAATCAAATTGCAAAAATAATGCGGAAACGTGTAAAATCAGAGTTTAAAAATTTTACAAACCATAAACCCGGATCACCCTTTATGCATAATTATTAATTAAACGAAAAGATATGAATAAGAATCATACCCTTGAAGATCCAAGCTTCCTCAGGTACAAGTTCACCTCCAATCCTTTTCGCGTTCATCTTAAATCCACCGGGTTTGGTTCCTTCCTTTGATCAACGTTAGCCACCCAAGTGTTTGGCCTCTAGAGGTGATCCACCAAGAAAGAAGAAGAATTCAAGAAGATGGGTATTTGGCTAAACCCTAGTTTTTCTATCTCTATAGAAAAAGGGGCGTACTCTCCAACAATTGGAATAACGTATTCTCCAACAATTGGAATCACGTATATCTGATATCTAATATAAGACTCCTCTTATAAAGATATCAAGTAACCCTATTAAAAATAAGGTATTATTTATTTAATTAAACTCTTTTAATTAAATGGGCTCCCTAATCTTATTAGGGATAATTAATTAAACTCCTTTAACTAATTTTCCCTCCTAATCCTATTAGGAATAAATGAGAGTACTTATATTAATTAATTCCCAAACTCCTTTAGGAATTAAAATAATAATAATAGTAATAATAATAATAAGACTCCTCTTATTAATTTATATTTAATATTTCTAAAATATAAATAATAAATATTAAGCTATTTAATTTATTCTATCACCATAGATTAAATTAAATATACTTAACTTATTATTACGATTATGCCATTAACTTCTTAAATAATTATTCTTCCTTTTATGGTGTGACCCTTTAGGTTCTCCATATTAAACCGGTTGTGAATAAATCAATTAGAACAATTCTAATCTTATTTAAATAAATAAATTAAACTAATAATTTATTTAAATAAATAATATTTATTCTACAATAGGGATAAGCCTCCCTAGCGATCAACGACTTTCCAGATAATATAGATTTCAACATTAATCATAAAAGAACCTTTGAGTAAATAGTTACCGTACAATTCAATCCTTCCACCATACAATGTCCCAATTAAATATAAGACATGGAATTTCTGTCAAGTCTTATTTTATTTAATTATATGTATTTCGACTCTTAAATGCACAACTCCAAATAATGCAAATTAGAAACTCCTTTCTAATTTCATTCTGCCTTGGCCAAGGACTACTGAGTTGTCATTTATCGAATCACATAGGACATTTCTCTTCTTTTACTAGAAGTGGTAGATTCTTTATTGATCATACATTATCTCCATGTACAACTTATTATACCCAAGCATACCCTTTGATATACCCTAAGGGTCTTAAGGAATAAGTCAAAGTATAACTCATCATACACAAGATACTATGATGATCTCAAGTCCAAGGATCACTTGTACTACTATCACTACAGGAATTCCTATTGACATGCAAGTAAAACTCCATTAGGTATTCCTTAGCGAGTCACGTTCAGTGAACTTATTCTCTAATAAGCACCTACATACTTGCTTTAGTGTCTCCACACAAATGATCATGAGATCAATCATCCTCATCCAATGAGCAAGCAACGTATGTACCAATCTATCCGGATTCACTAATCCCCAATTTAGTAATCCAACGATTGGAACTATTTTAGTTTTAAGCTTTCTAAGAATTTAGATCTCATTAGAATGATCATCATCATTATTCTAAAAGCATTGCTTAAAACTATGGGTTTATCACATATTATAAAACAGCATCATGTAGATAATTAAAAGCCTTTAATAAATTAATACTTTTTATTAATAAATGAATAAGATTGTTTACAAAGTATATGCTTTATCATCAAACATGATTGGCTTGTGTGCATACTACTTTCAATCTCCCACTTGCACTAAAGCCAATCGTCATGGTATCTCATACTCTTCTTCTCTAAGTGACGATTATCCTGCTGTTGGATAAGCTTTAGTTAATGGATATGTAATATTGTTCTTGAGAGTTCACTATCTCTATAGTGATTTCCCATCTTTCAATGATTCTTATAATCAAATGAAAGTGCCACAACATATGTTTAGATCTAAGATGAGACTTAGGAACTATTCCTAGTTCTGTAATGAAACTTTTCATCCAAACAATCAACTTGTAGCTTCATTTATAGCTATATACTTTGTCTTTATCACTAAACCAACAACTCTTTGTTGTTTGGAACCTTTCCAATTCACTGCACCACCGTTCAAGGATAACCCTTTACCTTAAAGTGGATTTTCTGTCGTCTTGGTCTGTCTGAAAAACTTGAGTCTGTTAAGCCCTCTAGTTTTAATTCAGACCCGCCATGAATTATATCACATCCTTAGTGCTGGTTAAGTACTTTAAGATGTTTTTCACTGTCTCACAGTGAACTTCTCCAGAATATGACTGATAAACATCAGGTCTTGTATATTTCATTGCATACATGACAGTTACTCATGTGATCTCTCTTTTGGAGTCTATGGGGACTATTAAAAGAGATACACTCCATGGCTCATCAACATGAGACATCTCATGGAGTTTGCCATGCTAAACAACTTTAGCATCAAATGAATATACGTTCCTTGGGTTAATTCGAGCATCTTTTTAAATCTATCTATATAGATTTGCATCCCCAATTAAAATACTCTTCCCAAATCATTCATGGAGGAATGTTTAGACAACTTTATCTTTACTGATTGTAGCATTGGCATGTCATTCCTTATCTGTAGTATATCAACATATAATACTAGGAATGTCACGACGCTCCCACTGACCCTTTTGTACACACTAGGTTCATTCTTATTTTGATAAAATCAAACTCGTTTGATTGTCTCATCAAAATGAATGTTCCATTTTTGAGAAGATTGCTTCAATCCATTTCTCTGAGTGTCTACAACTCTTACCTCATCGTATGTAACTGGATCATCATCTTCTATGATACTGTACCTCATCATCATCATCCATGATGAATCCATACCTCCTAGGTATCTTCGGTACTATTCCAGATTTACGATTCGGTTGTGGTACAATAGGTCTATCTATAGGTTCCTCTTATTTGACTTGTAGTGTTTTGTGGTTCTTGAACTTTTCAAGATGTTATTATCCTCCCACTAGCCCTTTCAATGATAAACACCTTTATCTTAGAAGGCAACATGTTTCGTAACAAACACCTTTTGCTAAGTAGGATTATAGAACATATGCCCTAAACTTACTTTAGGATGTCCCACAAATATGTACTTGTCAAATTTTGTCCCAAGCTTATCCTTTGAAACCTTTTCACATAAGTTGGACAACCCCTTATCTTAACATACTTAAGATTAGGAATCCTCCCTGTCCATAACTTTTATGGAGTCTTGGGGCCGGATTTTGAGGTTACCTTTTCGTAGATATGCTAGCCATTTCTAGGACATGATCCTAGAAGGATACTGGAATGTCGGTAAAATCATTATGGACCGCACCATGTCCAACAAGGTACGATTTTTCCATTCAGATACATCAATCAATTATTGCGTATCAGGAGGCGTCCATTGTGATAAAACCATTTGAGATGATCTAAAAACTTATTTCAAAAGTATTTATTCCTTGATCTAATCAAGAATCTTAATACTTTGCCAATTTGTTTCACTTCTGAATTCTTTGAACCTTTCAAATAATTCACACTTGTATTTCATCAAATACAAACATTCAACTCTTCGAATGATCATCTCCTTTTCTTATACTAATTTGTTCAATTTGTAAAAAAAAATTCACGTAAGTGAAGTTTACAAAATCTATTAAGTAATATTCCAGTTCTATACAAAATATTATTATTATAAATAGAACAACAATTGTTCTTAAATATAATACCAAAATTTCATTGTCCAACAATAAAATGGAAATAATGTTTCCAACAAGAACTTGAATACAATAACAGCTTATTGACTTAATAGATTTGCCCGTAGGCATTGCTAAACTATAAGTTCCTATGACTAATGCAGCAACCTTTGCTTCATTTTCCACACATAGGTTTACTTATATTTGTTTAGTTTTCTACTTCTACTTGGTCCATTCATAAATCTATATTTATGATAACCAAAGTCGGTATCCAATACCCAAGTAGAACCTTGACTTAAAGAAAAATTTATTTAAATCATGAACAAAATGTATTTGTAACCGAAACTTCACTAAGCTTCTTTGGTTAGCTCTGCAAGATGCTTCTCGCAGTTTCTTTTTCAGTGTCTAGGCTTATTGCAGTGGAAGCAACACCTTTGCTATCCGTATCAGTTTTGTTCTTATTATCCTTTGTTTTTGCCTTTATATTTACCTTCTTAGAATCGTTCTTCTTTTCAGAAGATCCTTTGGCCCCTACCAGTAAGACATGGTATTTCTTGGTTGGAAAGTGACTCTCAATATTTTCAACATGTTAAGCAAATCAGCAAAGCTGATCTTTAGCTTGTTCATATAAAAAATTCACAACAATTGTGAAAGGAGTCCGGGAGTGAGTGCAAGATCAAATATTGGTTCAACTCTCCATCCATGACAAAACCCATTTGTCCTAATTGATCAATCAAATTGATTATGATAAGGACTTTTGTCTGTACTATAGTGCCATTGGCCATTCTAGATCGGAAGAGCTCCTTAGATATCTGATATCTATCAGTCCTACTTTCCTCGACATCAACTACTTGATGTGCAGGAATATAATAGGAGCATCCATAGTTTCATGCTGACGCTGAAGCAAGTTACTCATGGATACGAGCATGATGCATTGAGCCAACTATGCATCATCTAGACACTTTCTAAAAGTAGCAATATCTTCCTCAGAGGCATTGTCTGCAACCATTGCAGGGATAGGCGTATTAAGGACATAAGAAAGCTTTTCAGCCATGAGAACTATTCTCAATTTCCTTAACCAATCCATTTAATTTTGGTCCGGTTAATTTAGCATCTAATATGCTACGCAGTGATAGTAATTTTAGACATTGTAAAATTCTGTAAATGAATTTATAATTAACAACATTTTAACATACATTCTTTTATTAATTACCAAAATAAATTAGGTCTTGTTTTAAATTGGTATCTCCCACTATTTTCTTCAAACTATATTACCCTCACTTATATAGTTCGGCAAAATCCAATTAAAGATATGCCAGTGAGAATAAGGATCCCATTTCAAATGTATATAGCCTTGTGTGTGCACAACAAACTATATATAAATAAATAGGTAGACAACTCTTGTCAATTACATCAACTATGTAACTCCTTGTATTTTGCCTCTTAAATCATAATGGTCAAGTGTGTGCACATCCGAACTAAAATGATTTAGTTAAGTCAGACCCAGCATTTCCATATAAGTGAAGAGAAAACTACAGCCCTTGTGTGTGCACAACAAAGCAGTAATGTTCAATTCCTTATAAACATCATATGTAATAAAAACAGCATCTTAAATATTTAATACTCGCCTTGTGTGTGCACAACAAACTCATATTAAATATTCAATACTCTATTATTTCTATCATGCTAGAAGGCGACGTTCGATATTCCAAATATATTTGAACGTTACAACTTAATATAAAATATTTGAGGGGTTTGTTATTAATTGTTTCATCTTGTTTAGCGCGCATGCACACATATATATAAAATACGCGTCATATTAATAAACATGCGAAGCATGTTTGCATAATATATAATATATATATAATATAAGCATGCACATATAGAATACTATATTCTACCTGGATTGATTATGGACTTTTATTCTAGTTTGGTTCACTAGAGCCACCAAGTGAATCAAAAGGTCAAACCCTAGGGGTGCAAAAAATTAATATTTAAATATAACTATTACATTTAAACCCGGGCTCCATTACAAACGGGTCTTCACGCGCTCCTTGTTCCTTGATCTCCAATTTTTCAAAATTAATTCTAACTATTCCTATTACAAAACTATTTAAAATAAATAGAAACCTTGATCAGCAGTCAAGGGGAAGTACATAGGAGGGAGATAAAATTTACATTAAGAAAAATTAGAGAAGACGAGGTACGCAGACCCCATTTAATAAAACCCATACATTCATGCATCCAACTAAAATAAAATCCAATCGCATTGGTCAATAGTCCATAATCAATCCCATTTATTATCATACACATCACCATATGCATCAATAACAACATTCATCTCATGAATAATAAACATTTAATATATATATTGATATCATTTAATGGGCAAATTTAGTTAGTATAAAATCTATTTTTGAATCAAAATAAACTCCTTTATTTTAATCCAAATTTAAATCAAAATAAAACTATTTTATTTTAATTTATCCAATTTTGAATAAAATAAACTATTTTATTTTAATCAAAATTATTAATCAAAATAAACTCCTTTATTTTAATTAATTATGGAATCCAATTCCAAGTAAAAAAAAACTTTCGTTAAAGGAAACACGGATTCTCTTTCCTATTCAAAAATAAACTCCTTTATTTTGAATA
This sequence comes from Panax japonicus, assembly GCA_020205505.1. Lineage (NCBI taxonomy): Eukaryota > Viridiplantae > Streptophyta > Magnoliopsida > Apiales > Araliaceae > Panax > Panax japonicus. The sequence goes on from CM035109.1 coordinate 55,327,514, forward strand.
ATATGAAATCTTATTTCATATCTAAATAAACTCCTTTATTTAAGGAAATTAGGATTCTCTTTCCTATTCACAAATAAACTCTTTTATTTTGAATAATATAAAATCTTATTTCATATCTAAATAAACTCCTTTATTTAAGGAAACATAGAATCCAATTTCAACTCTAATTAGTTATCATGGAATCCAATTCCAACTCTAATTAGTTAGCATGAAATTTAATTTTAAAATTAAAATAAATTTATATTTTAATATTAAAATAAACTTTTTATTTTAAAATTAAATAAACTTTTTATTTTAATTATAAATTAATTAAGAATAATATATTATATATAATATATAATATATAATATATATTCGCATCTCCTTAAAAAAAAATCACGTGGGATGAATTCACCTGCAACATGAAGATTCGGTAAACAGGATTTAGCTTTTGAAAAAAAAAAAACATCCACGCGGATCAGTAACTAATTCACGTGAATCACAGCGAGAGAGAAAAAATAAATTCATTTCGCGGTATAACACAGGTATCCGGAAATTGAATTTTTTTTTATAGTAAATTTTATACAATAAAATTATGCCCAATTAAATTGTTCTAAACACATATCAATATACATATTAAATCTGAACAATTAATAATTCGCATAAAGGTTTGGCTCTGATACCACTGTTAGGTTTGTAATATTCATGAACGCAATCAAATTGCAAAAATAATGCGGAAACGTGTAAAATCAGAGTTTAAAAATTTTACAAACCATAAACCCGGATCACCCTTTATGCATAATTATTAATTAAACGAAAAGATATGAATAAGAATCATACCCTTGAAGATCCAAGCTTCCTCAGGTACAAGTTCACCTCCAATCCTTTTCGCGTTCATCTTAAATCCACCGGGTTTGGTTCCTTCCTTTGATCAACGTTAGCCACCCAAGTGTTTGGCCTCTAGAGGTGATCCACCAAGAAAGAAGAAGAATTCAAGAAGATGGGTATTTGGCTAAACCCTAGTTTTTCTATCTCTATAGAAAAGGGGCGTACTCTCCAACAATTGGAATAACGTATTCTCCAACAATTGGAATCACGTATATCTGATATCTAATATAAGACTCCTCTTATAAAGATATCAAGTAACCCTATTAAAAATAAGGTATTATTTATTTAATTAAACTCTTTTAATTAAATGGGCTCCCTAATCTTATTAGGGATAATTAATTAAACTCCTTTAACTAATTTTCCCTCCTAATCCTATTAGGAATAAATGAGAGTACTTTTATTAATTAATTCCCAAACTCCTTTAGGAATTAAATAATAATAATAATAGTAATAATAATAATAAGACTCCTCTTATTAATTTATATTTAATATTTCTAAAATATCAAATAATAAATATTAAGCTATTTAATTTATTCTATCACCATAGATTAAATTAAATATACTTAACTATTATTACGATTATGCCATTAACTTCTTAAATAATTATTCTTCCTTTTATGGTGTGACCCTTTAGGTTCTCCATATTAAACCGGTTGTGAATAAATCAATTAGAACAATTCTAATCTTATTTAAATAAATAAATTAAACTAATAATTTATTTAAATAAATAATATTTATTCTACAATAGGGATAAGCCTCCCTAGCGATCAACGACTTTCCAGATAATATAGATTTCAACATTAATCATAAAAGAACCTTTGAGTAAATAGTTACCGTACAATTCAATCCTTCCACCATACAATGTCCCAATTAAATATAAGACATGGAATTTCTGTCAAGTCTTATTTTATTTAATTATATGTATTTCGACTCTTAAATGCACAACTCCAAATAATGCAAATTAGAAACTCCTTTCTAATTTCATTCTGCCTTGGCCAAGGACTACTGAGTTGTCATTTATCGAATCACATAGGACATTTCTCTTCTTTTACTAGAAGTGGTAGATTCTTTATTGATCATACATTATCTCCATGTACAACTTATTATACCCAAGCATATCCTTTGATATACCCTAAAGGTCTTAAGGAATAAGTCAAAGTATAACTCATCATACACAAGATACTATGATGATCTCAAGTCCAAGGATCACTTGTACTATTATCACTACAGGAATTCCTATTGACATGCAAGTAAAACTCCATTAGGTATTCCTTAACGAGTCACGTTCAGTGAACTTATTCTCTAATAAGCACCTACATACTTGCTTTAGTGTCTCCACACAAATGATCATGAGATCAATCATCCTCATCCAATGAGCAAGCAACGTATGTACCAATCTATCCGGATTCACTAATCCCCAATTTAGTAATCCAACGATTGGAAACTATTTTAGTTTTAAGCTTTCTAAGAATTTAGATCTCATTAGAATGATCATCATCATTATTCTAAAAGCATTGCTTAAAACTATGGGTTTATCACATATTATAAAACAGCAACATGTAGATAATTAAAAGCCTTTAATAAATTAATACTTTTTATTAATAAATGAATAAGATTGTTTACAAAGTATATGCTTTATCATCAAACATGATTGGCTTGTGTGCATATTACTTTCAATCTCCCACTTGCACTAAAGCCAATCGTCATGGTATCTCATACTCTTCTTCTCTAAGTGACGATTATCCTGCTGTTGGATAGGATTTAGTTAATGGATATGTAATATTGTTCTTGAGAGTTCACTATCTCTATAGTGATTTCCCATCTTTCAATGATTCTTATAATCAAATGAAAGTGCCACAACATATGTTTAGATCTAAGATGAGACTTAGGAACTATTCCTAGTTCTGTAATAAACTTTTCATCCAAACAATCAACTTGTGGCTTCATTTATAGCTATATACTTTGTCTTTATCACTAAACCAACAACTCTTTGTTGTTTGGAACCTTTCCAATTCACTGCACCACCGTTCAAGATAACCCTTTACCTTAAAGTGGATTTTCTGTCGTCTTGGTCTGTCTGAAAAACTTGAGTCTGTTAAGCCCTCTAGTTTTAATTCAGACCCGCCATGAATTATATCACATCCTTAGTGTTGGTTAAGTACTTTAAGATGTTTTTCACTGTCTCACAGTGAACTTCTCCAGAATATGACTGATAAACATCAGGTCTTGTATATTTCATTGCATACATGACAGTTACTCATGTGATCTCTCTTTTTGGAGTCTATGGGGACTATTAAAAGAGATACACTCCATGGCTCATCAACATGAGACATCTCATGGAGTTTGCCATGCTAAACAACTTTAGCATCAAATGAATATACGTTCCTTGGGTTAATTCGAGCATCTTTTTAAATCTATCTATATAGATTTGCATCCCCAATTAAAATACTCTTCCCAAATCATTCATGGAGGAATGTTTAGACAACTTTATCTTTACTGATTGTAGCATTGGCATGTCATTCCTTATCTGTAGTATATCAACATATAATACTAGGAATGTCACGACGCTCCCACTGACCCTTTTGTACACACTAGGTTCATTCTTATTTTGATAAAATCAAACTCGTTTGATTGTCTCATCAAAATGAATGTTCCATTTTTGAGAAGATTGCTTCAATCCATTTCTCTGAGTGTCTACAACTCTTACCTCATCGTATGTAACTGGATCATCATCTTCTATGATACGTACCTCATCATCATCATCCATGATGAATCCATACCTCCTAGGTATCTTCGGTACTATTCCAGATTTACGATTCGGTTGTGGTACAATAGGTCTATCTATAGGTTCCTCTTATTTGACTTGTAGTGTTTTGTGGTTCTTGAACTTTTCAAGATGTTATTATCCTCCCACTAGCCCTTTCAATGATAAACACCTTTATCTTAGAAGGCAGCATGTTTCGCAACAAACACCTTTTGCTAAGTAGGATTATAGTACATATGCCCTAAACTTACTTTAGGATGTCCCACAAATATGTACTTGTCAAATTTTGTCCCAAGCTTATCCTTTGAAACCTTTTCACATAAGTTGGACAACCCCTTATCTTAACGTCCTTAAGATTAGGAATCCTCCCTGTCCATAACTTTTATGGAGTCTTGGGGCCGGATTTTGAGGTTACCTTTTCGTAGATATGCTGCCATTTCTAGGACATGATCCTAGAAGGATACTGGAATGTCGGTAAAATCATTATGGACCGCACCATGTCCAACAAGGTACGATTTTTCCATTCAGATACATCAATCAATTATTGCGTATCAGGAGGCGTCCATTGTGATAAAACCATTTGAGATGATCTAAAAACTTATTTCAAAAGTATTTATTCCTTGATCTAATCAAAGAATCTTAATACTTTGCCAATTTGTTTCACTTCTGAATTCTTTGAACCTTTCAAATAATTCACACTTGTATTTCATCAAATACAAACATTCAACTCTTCGAATGATCATCTCCTTTTCTTATACTAATTTGTTCAATTTGTAAAAAAAAAATTCACGTAAGTGAAGTTTACAAAATCTATTAAGTAATATTCCAGTTCTATACAAAATATTATTATTATAAATAGAACAACAATTGTTCTTAAATATAATACCAAAATTTCATTGTCCAACAATAAAATGGAAATAATGTTCCAACAAGAACTTGAATACAATAACAGCTTATTGACTTAATAGATTTGCCCGTAGGCATTGCTAAACTATAAGTTCCTATGACTAATGCAGCAACCTTTGCTTCATTTTCCACACATAGGTTTACTTATATTTGTTTAGTTTTCTACTTCTACTTGGTCCATTCATAAATCTATATTTATGATAACCAAAGTCGGTATCCAATACCCAAGTAGAACCTTGACTTAAAGAAAAATTTATTTTAAATCATGAACAAAAATGTATTTGTAACCGAAACTTCACTAAGCTTCTTTGGTTAGCTCTGCAAGATGCTTCTCGCAGTTTCTTTTTCAGTGTCTAGGCTTATTGCAGTGGAAGCAAACACCTTTGCTATCCGTATCAGTTTTGTTCTTATTATCCTTTGTTTTTGCCTTTATATTTACCTTCTTAGAATCGTTCTTCTTTTCAGAAGATCCTTTGGCCCCTACCAGTAAGACATGGTATTTCTTGGTTGGAAAGTGACTCTCAATATTTTTCAACATGTTAAGCAAATCAGCAAAGCTGATCTTTAGCTTGTTCATATAAAAAATTTCACAACAATTGTGAAAGGAGTCCGGGAGTGAGTGCAAGATCAAATATTGGTTCAACTCTCCATCCATGACAAAACCCATTTGTCCTAATTGATCAATCAAATTGATTATGATAAGGACTTTTGTCTGTACTATAGTGCCATTGGCCATTCTAGATCGGAAGAGCTCCTTAGATATCTGATATCTATCAGTCCTACTTTCCTCGACATCAACTACTTGATGTGCAGGAATATAATAGGAGCATCCATAGTTTCATGCTGACGCTGAAGCAAGTTACTCATGGATACGAGCATGATGCATTGAGCCAACTATGCATCATCTAGACACTTTCTAAAAGTAGCAATATCTTCCTCAGAGGCATTGTCTGCAACCATTGCAGGGATAGGCGTATTAAGGACATAAGAAAGCTTTTCAGCCATGAGAACTATTCTCAATTTCCTTAACCAATCCATTTAATTTTGGTCCGGTTAATTTAGCATCTAATATGCTACGCAGTGATAGTAATTTTAGACATTGTAAAATTCTGTAAATGAATTTATAATTAACAACATTTTAACATACATTCTTTTATTAATTACCAAAATAAATTAGGTCTTGTTTTAAATTGGTATCTCCCACTATTTTCTTCAAACTATATTACCCTCACTTATATAGTTCGGCAAAATCCAATTAAAGATATGCCAGTGAGAATAAGGATCCCATTTCAAATGTATATAGCCTTGTGTGTGCACAACAAACTATATATAAATAAATAGGTAGACAACTCTTGTCAATTACATCAACTATGTAACTCCTTGTATTTTGCCTCTTAAATCATAATGGTCAAGTGTGTGCACATCCGAACTAAAATGATTTTAGTTAAGTCAGACCCAGCATTTCCATATAAGTGAAGAGAAAACTACAGCCCTTGTGTGTGCACAACAAAGCAGTAATGTTCAATTCCTTATAAACATCATATGTAATAAAAACAGCATCTTAAATATTTAATACTCGCCTTGTGTGTGCACAACAAACTCATATTAAATATTCAATACTCTATTATTTCTATCATGCTAGAAGGCGACGTTCGATATTCCAAATATATTTGAACGTTACAACTTAATATAAAATATTTGAGGGGTTTGTTATTAATTGTTTCATCTTGTTTAGCGCGCATGCACACATATATATAAAATACGCGTCATATTAATAAACATGCGAAGCATGTTTGCATAATATATAATATATATATAATATAAGCATGCACATATAGAATACTATATTCTACCTGGATTGATTATGGACTTTTATTCTAGTTTGGTTCACTAGAGCCACCAAGTGAATCAAAAGGTCAAACCCTAGGGGTGCAAAAATTAATATTTAAATATAACTATTACATTTAAACCCGGGCTCCATTACAAACGGGTCTTCACGCGCTCCTTGTTCCTTGATCTCCAATTTTTCAAAATTAATTCTAACTATTCCTATTACAAAACTATTTAAAATAAATAGAAACCTTGATCAGCAGTCAAGGGGAAGTACATAGGAGGGAGATAAAATTTACATTAAGAAAAATTAGAGAAGACGAGGTACGCAGACCCCATTTAATAAAACCCATACATTCATGCATCCAACTAAAATAAAATCCAATCGCATTGGTCAATAGTCCATAATCAATCCCATTTATTATCATACACATCACCATATGCATCAATAAACAACATTCATCTCATGAATAATAAACATTTAATATATATATTGATATCATTTAATGGGCAAATTTAGTTAGTATAAAATCTATTTTTGAATCAAAATAAACTCCTTTATTTTAATCCAAATTTAAATCAAAATAAAACTATTTTATTTTAATTTATCCAATTTTGAATAAAATAAACTATTTTATTTTAATCAAAATTATTAATCAAAATAAACTCCTTTATTTTAATTAATTATGGAATCCAATTCCAAGTAAAAAAAAACTTTCGTTAAAGGAAACACGGATTCTCTTTCCTATTCAAAAATAAACTCCTTTATTTTGAATAATATGAAATCTTATTTCATATCTAAATAAACTCCTTTATTTAAGGAAATTAGGATTCTCTTTCCTATTCACAAATAAACTCTTTTATTTTGAATAATATAAAATCTTATTTCATATCTAAATAAACTCCTTTATTTAAGGAAACATAGAATCCAATTTCAACTCTAATTAGTTATCATGGAATCCAATTCCAACTCTAATTAGTTAGCATGAAATTTAATTTTAAAATTAAAATAAATTTATATTTTAATATTAAAATAAACTTTTTATTTTAAAATTAAAATAAACTTTTTTATTTTAATTATAAATTAATTAAGAATAATATATTATATATAATATATAATATATAATATATATTCGCATCTCCTTAAAAAAAAAATCACGTGGGATGAATTCACCTGCAACATGAAGATTCGGTAAACAGGATTTAGCTTTTGAAAAAAAAAAAAACATCCACGCGGATCAGTAACTAATTCACGTGAATCACAGCGAGAGAGAAAAAATAAATTCATTTCGCGGTATAACACAGGTATCCGGAAATTGATTTTTTTTTTATAGTAAATTTTATACAATAAAATTATGCCCAATTAAATTGTTCTAAACACATATCAATATACATATTAAATCTGAACAATTAATAATTCGCATAAAGGTTTGGCTCTGATACCACTGTTAGGTTTGTAATATTCATGAACGCAATCAAATTGCAAAATAATGCGGAAACGTGTAAAATCAGAGTTTAAAAATTTTACAAACCATAAACCCGGATCACCCTTTATGCATAATTATTAATTAAACGAAAAGATATGAATAAGAATCATACCCTTGAAGATCCAAGCTTCCTCAGGTACAAGTTCACCTCCAATCCTTTTCGCGTTCATCTTAAATCCACCGGGTTTGGTTCCTTCCTTTGATCAACGTTAGCCACCCAAGTGTTTGGCCTCTAGAGGTGATCCACCAAGAAAGAAGAAGAATTCAAGAAGATGGGTATTTGGCTAAACCCTAGTTTTTCTATCTCTATAGAAAAAGGGGCGTACTCTCCAACAATTGGAATAACGTATTCTCCAACAATTGGAATCACGTATATCTGATATCTAATATAAGACTCCTCTTATAAAGATATCAAGTAACCCTATTAAAAATAAGGTATTATTTATTTAATTAAACTCTTTTAATTAAATGGGCTCCCTAATCTTATTAGGGATAATTAATTAAACTCCTTTAACTAATTTTCCCTCCTAATCCTATTAGGAATAAATGAGAGTACTTTTATTAATTAATTCCCAAACTCCTTTAGGAATTAAATAATAATAATAATAGTAATAATAATAATAAGACTCCTCTTATTAATTTATATTTAATATTTCTAAAATATCAAATAATAAATATTAAGCTATTTAATTTATTCTATCACCATAGATTAAATTAAATATACTTAACTTATTATTACGATTATGCCATTAACTTCTTAAATAATTATTCTTCCTTTTATGGTGTGACCCTTTAGGTTCTCCATATTAAACCGGTTGTGAATAAATCAATTAGAACAATTCTAATCTTATTTAAATAAATAAATTAAACTAATAATTTATTTAAATAAATAATATTTATTCTACAATAGGGATAAGCCTCCCTAGCGATCAACGACTTTCCAGATAATATAGATTTCAACATTAATCATAAAAGAACCTTTGAGTAAATAGTTACCGTACAATTCAATCCTTCCACCATACAATGTCCCAATTAAATATAAGACATGGAATTTCTGTCAAGTCTTATTTTATTTAATTATATGTATTTCGACTCTTAAATGCACAACTCCAAATAATGCAAATTAGAAACTCCTTTCTAATTTCATTCTGCCTTGGCCAAGGACTACTGAGTTGTCATTTATCGAATCACATAGGACATTTCTCTTCTTTTACTAGAAGTGGTAGATTCTTTATTGATCATACATTATCTCCATGTACAACTTATTATACCCAAGCATATCCTTTGATATACCCTAAAGGTCTTAAGGAATAAGTCAAAGTATAACTCATCATACACAAGATACTATGATGATCTCAAGTCCAAGGATCACTTGTACTATTATCACTACAGGAATTCCTATTGACATGCAAGTAAAACTCCATTAGGTATTCCTTAACGAGTCACGTTCAGTGAACTTATTCTCTAATAAGCACCTACATACTTGCTTTAGTGTCTCCACACAAATGATCATGAGATCAATCATCCTCATCCAATGAGCAAGCAACGTATGTACCAATCTATCCGGATTCACTAATCCCCAATTTAGTAATCCAACGATTGGAAACTATTTTAGTTTTAAGCTTTCTAAGAATTTAGATCTCATTAGAATGATCATCATCATTATTCTAAAAGCATTGCTTAAAACTATGGGTTTATCACATATTATAAAACAGCAACATGTAGATAATTAAAAGCCTTTAATAAATTAATACTTTTTATTAATAAATGAATAAGATTGTTTACAAAGTATATGCTTTATCATCAAACATGATTGGCTTGTGTGCATATTACTTTCAATTTTATCAGGGAATATTAATTTGGTCGTGGAATATTCTTTCTGTCGGGAAATATTCGTACGACGGCGTAGCCATTTGTGGGCCCCATAACGGATAACGGTTGGATGAAGAAAATAACAAATTTGAGTTTTTACAAATAACGACGTAGTTGTTACCGTTAACACTGTTGTAATACCCGGTGGTTAAAATACAGTAATACGCGTGGTTGCACAGTAGCACACGGTTTTGCACAATATTGTTAAATTATTAATTCTTACGTAAAAAGGCACTACTCAATAATTGTTACAGTAATTACTGTTCAATATTTTATTTTATTGATTTAATAATTACTGCGTTGATATTTTATATTATTGTTGTTTCAATAATTATCATTGCACAGTATTTCCCATTATCAGATCAATAATTCATATTATTTGAATAATATTATTAGATAACATTATTGGCAATGTCTAGAAAGTTCTGTCAAGGAAAGGTTTGGTCACCTAATTGCGCGCCAGTAAGGAAAAATTTTTATTGGAAAGCCCCCTCTTTCCTGGGAACGGTCTGGTTGTCATAATTGTGATTCTGTAATATTATTTATGAATAATTAATTATTGATTTATATGATAAGGAAATATTTATTTGATATAGATATAATTGATGGATATATTTATTTTATGTGGATATAATTGAAGGAATTAATGTTGAGGTGTTTTATCAGTATTTTATCGGAAGGGAAGTATTAAAAATCATCCGTTTGTGGATTTCGAATATTTTTGGTTTAGAATTTGGAAACACTCAAAGCTACAAAGTTGTAGAGAATTTGATTTGAGGCAGAATGGACATAAAATTTGTATTTTTCTGATAGCCGGGCTATTTTTTATGAATTGTTGAAGTTTCGAAAAAATAAAATGATTTTTATTAAATTTATGGGGGGACCCACTTTTGGTTGGTGGAATACACACATGGGCAGCTGAATTCTTCCAACATGGCTGCCCAAAAATTCAAAGCATGCGTAGGAATTGTAATTAGTAATAATATTATTTTATTATTTAGTCTCCTATGGCGTTCTAGTATTTTTCCTATAAATAGAGGGCTAAGTTAGAATTGAAAATTACACCAGAAACAAGTTTTCTCTCTTTTTCTCTTTATATTATCGAGCGTATTCTTGTGAGTATACTTTGAGTGTTGCTATATGGTGCATGTTTCTGTCAGCACTATATCCGAAATTCAGTCAGAAGTACGGTTATTTTGAGGTAAGAGATGTTAATTTTTTCATAAATGATATTATTTCTTTCGATATCATTATGCCAAAATATTGGGTTGAACTTTTTATCAAATTTGGAACTTTTTGTGTCGGGGTTACTATTCACGTATACGACACTATTCACGTATACGGCACTATTCACGAATACGACACTATTCACCGAAAAATGAAATTTTTTTCTTTTTGTCCAAGATGTCTATTATGGTTACTATCTTTGATTGTATCCATGTTTTGATCTTTATTTTTGAATTCTATTACAAAATTGGTTATTATGGGGTATTACTGATATTGGATAAACTGTTATACGAATCCCTACTATTTGTTCTTCTGTCTCACTTGATTCGTTTTCTTTAAAATATTTTTCATCATCCTCAGTCCTAAATGATGATATTACTTAATATATTTGGCTTGTAGTGCAAAGATGAATGATTAACTGATGAATATCTTTGGCCCGTAGTGCAAAGATGAACACATGTTGAGATGAACATTACCAACTGGTGATACAAATGAATATCTTTGGCCTGTAGTGCAAAGATGAATATTTGATTAAAGATGTATATTGATTGTTGTTACAGGGATACAATATTGGTGATGGACTTTAAATCTTAGAAGATAGTAGAACTCATTCTCTACTTGACTCTTCTAATGGATTGTTGTTTTCGCTGCAGTTATTGATCTAAAACTTGTTGTTTATTATATTTTATCAGATTTTTCCCTGTTGAAGACTAATGATAATTTTTTGTATATTATCTTAGTTATAATATTCTTTACTGGGCTAGTTGAGCTCACCCTTTTCCTTTTTGTTCCATTTTTCTTCTCAGGAGGTGAGAACATAACAGGATCTAGTCGGGGTATGGAGTGATGGTTCTAGAAAGATGTTTTAGCAGTCCTCACTATTTCTGTAAAATGGCTGCTGAGAACATTAACAATGGAGTGTATGAGACTGTGGAACAACCTTTAGTCACAAACCAGGAGAACGTGCAACAGGAAGACAATATTCCTCCTGTAAATAACACTACCGAGCAAACGATGAATGATGGAATGTTTAGGAGTTTTTTGCAGTTCATGCAAAATCAGACGAGGGAGACTCGTGTATAAAATATGGGTTGAAGTGATACCAACGTGCGGTCTGTCACAGCCAAGCAGTTCAAGGAATTGGGACCACCAGAATTTATTGGAAAGCCAGATCCGATCAAGGTGGAAACGTGGGTCAAGAAAATTACCAAGATATTCGATGTCTTAGGATGCACGGAGGAATAGACGGTTCCATTTACCACCTTTATGTTCCACAGTGAGGCAGACTACTGGTGGGAGTCTGTGAAGCGTACCCAGCCTACTGCACTCAATATGTCTTGGGAAATGTTTTAGAAACTATTCAATGACAAGTACTTTCCTGAAAGTATTCGTCATATAAAGGAGGTAGAGTTTATCAGACTGGAATAAAATAACATGACGATGTCCCAGTATGAGGCGAAGTTCGCTGAGTTATCTAGATTTGCATCTCATTTGGTAGAGAATGAGGAACGAATGACAAGGATGTTTCTGAGAGGTCTAAAACACGAGATTCGTCAATACCTTATCTCTCATAAATTTTCTCTGTATTCAGATGTTGTCAACAGGGCTCAATTATTAGAGCGAGATAGTGAGTATGTTCAACCGTGGGACCACAACCAGGGTAATACTGATGACAACAGTCATCAAAGCGATGATATCCAACGAGGAGGGAAAACTACGAACAAAGGCGGTAACCACTCGAGTGGTCATCGTGGCCATGATAATAGGAGAAGTGAGTCAAGTGGAAATTTCAGAAAGAGGAGATTCAACAATGACGGGAAGATAACAACAGCAATACCAACACCAACAACAAATTTTAGGGGAGGAGAACGACCGTCAGTTAGATGTTACAAATGCGGGAAAGAGGGATATATCAGCCCAAACTGTCCACAATAATCCAAGGTTTGTTACAACTGTGGAAAGGAAGGCCACATAGCTCGTGATTGTTCTGTAGAAAAACCAAGTTCAACAGGGATGGTAACTCCAAGGGCTATCCCGGATAAGTCAAAATCAGCGGTTCTTGGAAGAGCGTTTGTCGTGACTGGACAAAATGTGAAGAACTCGAACGAGGTGATCACGAGTAAGCTAATCTTAAATTCTTGCGAAGTTTATACCTTACTAGATACCGGTTCTACCCATTCTTTTATCTCTCCTGCCTGTGTTAAACGTTTAAACTTGACTCCGAAGAAATTAGACTTTGATTTATCAGTGGAGACTCCGTTAGGAGAAACTTTTGTTACGTCCACTGTTTATAAATTTTGCTTAATCCAAGTTGGCACTATCACATTACCTGTTGATCTTATCTCTTTAAAGATACTTACTTTTGATGTGATTTTAGGAATTGATTGGTTAACCACTCATCATGCTAAAATTAATTGTTTTCGTAAGGTTGTTAGTTTTTATATTCCTAACCAACCTATCATACGAATTCAAACTACTAAACCATTAAAATTAGTCACTATCATATAAAGCCACAAAGCTATTCGTTTATTGAAAAATGGAGGTCAAACTTTCTTAGCCCATGTTATGGATTTGAACAAAGACAAGTCAGATTTGAATAATATTTATGTTGTTAGAGAATTTCCTGATGTATTTCCTGAAAAACTTCCCGGTCTACCCCCAGAACGTGATGTTGAATTCTTTTTTGACCTTGAACAGGGTACAAAACCCATTTCTAAAACCCCATATCGAATGGCTCATATTTAACTTCAGGAGTTAAAAGTCCAACTACAGGAGTTATTAGACATCGGTTTCATTCGTCCTAGTACATCTCCTTGGGGTGCTCCTATTTTATTCGTAAAGAAGAGAGACGGGAGTATGCGACTTTGTATTGACTACCGAGAATTAAATCGTGTCACCATCAAGAATAGGTATCCGCTACCTCGCATTGATGACCTGTTCGACCAGTTGCAAGGAGCACAATTCTTTTCAAAGATCGATCTTTGTTCTGGATATCATCAGCTGAAGATTAAAACTGAGAATATTCCAAAGACTGCCATCAGAACTCGGTACGGGCATTATGAATTCTTAGTCATGTCTTTTGGATTGACTAATGCTCCAGCTGCTTTCATGGATATGATGAACCGTGTATTCAAGGAATATTTGGATTAATTCATTGTTGTCTTTATTGATGACATCCTCATCTATTCCAAAAGCTGTGAAGATCATGAGCACCATTTGAAGCTGATACTTGAAAGGATTCGTGAAAACAAGCTTTATGCCAAGCTGAAGAAATGTGAGTTTTGGCTTGAGGAAGTAGCATTCCTTGGGCACGTGGTGTCAAAACATGGAGTATCTGTTGACCCGGCGTAGATTGAAGCAATACAAAGTTGGGAGCAACCGAAGTCGGTGACCGAAGTACGCAGCTTTCTGGGCTTAGCTGGTTATTATCGGAGATTCATGGAAGGATTTTCTCGAATCGCTACTCGGTTAACTCAGCTGACTCGGAAAGATACAAAATTCGTATGGAGCGAGGAATGCGAGAAGAGTTTCCAAGAGCTCAAGAGGAGACTCATTTCGGCACCTGTTCTGGCAATACCATCTGGTACGAATGGATTTGTTATTTACAGCGATGCTTCAGACAAAGGGTTAGGATGTGTTCTTATGCAAAATGAGAAAGTCATAGCCTATGCCTCACGACAACTCAAAGAATATGAGAGGAATTATCCTACTCATGATCTGGAGTTGGCAGCAGTCGTATTCGCATTGAAAATTTGGAGACACTACTTGTATTGGGGAGAAAGTGGAGATTTATACGGACCATAAAAGCCTCAAATATTTCTTAACCCAAAAAGAAATCAACATGTGGAAACGACATTGGCTTGAACTATTGAAAGATTACGATTACACTATTCAATATCATCCTGGAAAAGCGAACGTAGTAGCTGACGCATTGAGTAGAAAATCATATGCAAGTACGAGTGCTATATTATTAATGCAAAGGCCCATTCTGTATGACTTGCAAAGGGTGGAGGTAGAATTAAAGACTCCAGGGACCCACATGATGATAACGAATATACGAGTAGAACCGACTTTAATCGATAAAGTTAAAGCTGCTCAAGCTATGGACCTGGAGCTGATACGTATGAAGAAGAAAGTGCAAGAAGGAGCTATTCCAGAAGCGAGAATCGATGAAGAAGGAATACTTAGATTCAACTCCAGACTTTATGTTCCTAACGATTCTGACTTGAAGCATAGAATCATGATGGAGGCACACAACACCCCGTTTGCAATCCATTCTGGGAGTACCAAAATGTATCATGATATTCGACATACATTTTGGTGGAACATTATGAAGAGAGAGATCGCAGACTTTATCTCAAGGTGTTTAACTTGTCAACGTGTAAAAGCGGAGCATCAAGTGCCAAAGGGTCTATTACAACCACTTGAGATTCCGAAATGGAAGTGGGAACACATTACTATGGATTTCGTTACAGGTCTTCCCAAAGTTTCTCAAGGCATAGATGCGATTTGGGTTATTGTTGATAGATTAACCAAGTTTGCCATTTCTTACCGATACGTGAGACTTATTCCCTTGAACGTCTTGCTCGCATGTACGTGAATGAGATTATGAGATTGTATGGCATGCCAGTATCCATAGTTTTAGATCGTGACCCAAGATTCACTTCACGATTTTGGGTTAGCTTGCAGAAAGCTATGGGCACGGATTTACGATTCAGCACGACATACCATCCTAAAACGGACGGGCAATCAGAGAGGACTATTCAAACTCTTGAAGATCTATTAAGACTTTGTGTCCTAGATTTCAAAGGGAGTTGGGATAAGTACTTTCCATTGGTAGAATTCTATTACAATAACAGTTATCAAGCAAGTATAGGCATGGCTCCATTTGAGGCGTTGTATAGACGAAAGTGTCGTTCTCCAGTATGCTGGGACGAGGTGGGTGAAACAACATTGTTGGGATCAGAGTTGGTACGAATGACTACAGAGAAGATCCAAACGATTCGACAACGTATACAAACGACTAGGGGTGCTCATCGGTAAAAAACCGAACCGGTACCGAAAAAACCGAACCGGTACCGAACCGAACAACTCGAAAAACCAAGAACCGGTACCGGTACCGAATAACCGATTTCGGTACCGGTTCGGTACAAATTCGGTACCGGTTTTTTCGGTTCGGTTTTCGGTTATACCGCATGTATATAATTATTAATGCTTTGGCATTTTTCCTTCCCTTTAGAGCTGATTTACTTTGTTAAAAAATCTAAAACAGTGGCTGTTTTATAGTACTTTGTGGACTTTCACAGTTTCACTATCCAATATCCATCATGGTAGAGACTGCTAACCATCTCCACAGACTCCACATAGTTGCTTCTTGCTTCAGTTGCTTGTGGTGTAATCTTTGATGGGTATCTTATTATATGTGTAATGTACTAATGTGTGTATTAAGTAAATGTTTACCTTCCCCAAACCGTGGCTGATATCATATGAAGTTATGAACATATAAATAAGGCTTTTTATGTCAAAAATAAGAAGTCAGTTGAAAACAATTCTAAAGACTTGTCAGTTGCCACCATTCTAAAGACTTGAAAACAATTATTTTTTCAAATTGTGAATTATTTCATATAAGATGGTACTATGTTGCAAAGAGCCAAAGCTCCCTTTGTCCTCAATGATTTTTCCAGTTCAAAGTTCCCTCTGTTGTAACAAAACAAGGTCATCACTCTGTTATGTAACAAAATAAAACATTCAGTACCAAATTTACTGTACCAGTGTACCCTATTTTAAAATGCTAACTCATGAAAACAAGGCCATCACTCTATTTTAGAATACTAACTCATGAAATGAAATCAGAAGTCATAACCCTGTTGGATTTACTGTACCCATACAAGCATTCAGTACCAAATTTACATATCCAAGATTAAAAACCTGGATATTTCTGAAATACTATTATTGCCCAGTAGCAGTAGGTACATATTACATAAGCATTCAGTACCAAACTTTAAACATATACTATTATTAACCATAAGCATTCAGTAGTCAGTACCAAATTTACATATCCAAATTTACTCATGAAATTCCAAATATTACTGCCCAGTAGCACAGTAGGTACATATTACATATCCAAGATTAACTCCTCTTCATCAATATGAAATAGATTTTTAGCATTCGATTCCACGTTGATGGGTACCTCAGAGTGCTGCTCAGCCATTATAATTTATAACCTGCACATGCTCAAAACAATGAGCCTTACATAGAGAAAGGGATAAAATCATGTATACTTTTTATTGTGTAAAATCAATACAGTCTAAAACATAGAGAAAGGGATACTTGAATCAAAAATAATACCACTGCCAGTCCAAAACCTAGTCAATAACTCTATTTTCTGAGAGCAGTGAAAGGCTCCTCTTTTTCTCGGGGTGTAGCCCAAAGAATAATACAACATTTCATTGTATGTAGCATAAATAAAAACAGTCCAAATTTCTAGACAAGATCCAGGCCAAATGGACATTTATCAATAATTACACTTGAAAGATCATACAGCCTATAAAGAAAGTAGTTATGAACCTGGAACACACAATACACTATTGAGTATTGAAGGCTTCAAAGTTCAAATTATAGATCACAAAATATCATATTCCATTCGCATATATTGTTTACAACAGTAGGTTACACTGTTACAGTAAAAAATGAAGGCATTAAAAATGTACAAATTATCTTCATAATGCCTAAAATATTGATGACCAAGCCAAAGTCAACAGAAACAAATACTACTCCATCATATCTGCAGTTTCTTATTAACTTGGAAACTGAAGTCTAATTGACAAACTATATTCTCACAGTAATTTTATCAAACACCTAATAGACGGTCGAAAAAAAATATAGATTATGAGAAGATAAATATAGCAAAAAGATTTTGTGGTACTATGGTCAAAAAATTTGAAACACCTAGTAATCTCAGATCTCAGAGTGAAGAAATCATAAATCAGAAATCAGAAATCAGAAAGCATTATAGTGTATATGATGTGTAAATCTGAGATCTCACGAGTCACGACTTACCGTCGGCTTCTAGTCGGAGATGCTTAGATTTGAGAGAGGGCAGGCGCCGCAGGCCGACAGGTTGAGGCGTTGAGCTTTAACGGAGGAGAAGCTTCAATGGAGCCATGGAGGAGAAGTTATTTCATATTTGTGAAGAAGACTGCAAAACTAGTGTAGAAGACTGAAGAAGACTGCAAAACTAGAGTAAAGTGAAGTCTCAAGTCGGTAAAAGAGAGAAAGTGAGTAACTGAAAACTGAGTCAGTGAAGTTGTAAAGTAATTAAAGTATTAATTAATAATTATTATAGTTCGGTTTTTTTTTCGGTATTTCGGTTTTTACCGAATCCAAAAAATTCATTACCGCAACCGGTACCGAAAATTATAAAAAAACCGAAAAACTGGTATCGAAAAAACCGGTACCGAAAAAAACCGGTACCGCCGGTTTCGGTACAGACCGGTTCGGTAAAAAACCGAAAAAAACCAAATTTTTTGAGCACCCCTACAAACGACACAAGATCAACAAAAGAGTTATGCGGATCTTCATCGGAAGGACGTGAAATTTAATATTGGCGATCATGTATTGTTACGTGTTGCACCATGGAAGGGAGTTACAAGATTTGGGAAGAGAGGAAAGCTCAATCCATGATTTGTTGGTCCATTTGAAATTCTTGACTGAATAGGAAATGTGGCCTATAGACTCGCATTACCTCCAAACATGTCCCGTGTTCATAATATTTTTCACATATCTATGCTTCGTAAATATGTTAAGGACCCGAACCACATTATTGAGTTAGAACCAGACGAGATAGCCGAAGATTTAACGTACGAGGAGGTACCTATTAAGATCTTGGTTAGGAAAGAGCATGTCCTACGCACGAAGGTTATACCACAAGTTAAGATTTTGTAGAGAAACCATGCTATTAAAGAAATGACTTGGGAGTTGGAATCGGAAATGAAAGCAAGGTACCCTCACCTGTTCGAAACACCAGGTACATCAATTTCGAGGACGAAATTTTATAAGGAGGGGAGGTTGTAAGACCCCAACTTATTATAAATAAAAGTGAATTTTCCTCTATTCATTATTCTAAATTAATAAGGTATTAATTTGATATAATGCTTTGGATATGGGTGAAATGTGAAAATTTTACAAAATAAGCAAGTGGTTATAGAATATTCATTTTGTCGGGGAATATTCATTTGGTCGTGGAATATTCTTTCTGTCCGAAAATATTCGTACGACGGCGCAACCATTTGTGGGCCCCATAATGGATAATGGTCAGATGAAGAAAACGAAAAATTTGAGTTTTTACAAATAACGGCGTAGTTGTTACTGTTAAAACTGTTGGAATACCCGGTGGTTAAAATACAGTAATACCTGTGGTTGCACAGCAGCATACGGTTTTGCACAGTATTGTTGAATTATTGATTCTTACGTAAGAAGGCAGTACTCAATAATTGTTACAGTAATTACTGTTCAATATTTTATTTTATTGATTCAATAATTACTGCATTGATATTTTATATTATTGTTGTTTCAATAATTATCACTGCACAGTATTTCCCATTATCAGATCAATAATTCATATTATTTGAATAATATTATTAGATAACATTATTGGCAATGTCTAGAAAGTTTTGTCAAGGAGAGGGTTTGGTCACCTAATTACGCGCCAGCAAGGAGAAATTTTTATTGGAAAGTCCCTTGTTTCCTGGGAACGGTCTGGTTGTCATAATTGTGATTCTGTAATATTATTTATGAATAATTAATTATTGATTTATATGATAAGGAAATATTTATTTGATATAGATATAATTGATGGATATATTTATTTTATGTAGATATAATTGAAGGAATTAATGCTGAGGTGTTTTATCAGTATTTTATCGGAAGGGAAGTATTAAAAATCATCCGTTTGTGGATTTCGGATATTTTTGGTTTGGAATTTGGAAAAACTCAAAGTTACAAAGTTGTAGAGAATTTGATTTGAGGCAGAATGGACATAAAATTCGTATTTTTCTGATAACCGGGCTATTTTTTATGAATTGTTGAAGTTTCAAAAAAATAAAATAATTTTTATTAAATTTATGGGGGGACCCACTTTTGGTTGGTGGAATACACACATGGGCTGCTGAATTCTTCCAACATGGCTGCCCAAAAATTCAAAGCATGCGTAGGAATTGTAATTAATAATAATAATATATTTTATTATTTAGTCTCCTACAGCGTTCTAACATTTTCTTATAAATAGAGGGCTAAGTTAGAATTGAAAATCACACCAGAAACAAGTTTTTTCTTTTTTTTCTCTCTATATTATCGAGCGTATTCTTGTGAGTATACTTTGAGTGTTACTATACGGTGCAAGTTTCTGTCAGCACTATATCCAAAATTCAGTCAGAAGTACGGTTATTTTGAGGTAATGGATGTTATTTTTTTCATAAATGATATTATTTCTTTCGATATCATTATGCCAAAATATTGGTTTGAACTTTTTATCAAATTTAGAACTTTTTGTGTCGGGGTTACTATTCACGTATACGACTCTATTCACGTATATGACACTATTCACGAATACGACACTATTCACTGAAAAAATAAAATTTTCTTATTTTTGTCCAAGATGTCTATTATGGTTACTATCTTTGATTGTATCCATGTTTTGATCTTTATTTTTGAATTCTATTACAAAATTGTTTATTATGGGGTATTACTGATCTTGGATAAACTGTTATACGAATCCCTACTATTTGTCCTTCTATCTCACTGGATTCGTTTTCTTTAAAATAATTTTCATCATCCTCAGTCCTAAATGATGATATTACTAAATATCTTTGGCCTGTAGTGTAAAGATGAATGATTAACTGATGAATATCTTTGGCCCGTAGTACAAAGATGAACATGACCAACTGGTGATACAAATGAATATCTTTGGCCTGTAGTGCAAAGATGAATATTTGATTAAAGATGTATATTGCTTGTTGTTACAAGGATAAAATATTGATGATGGACTTTTAAACTTTAGAAGATAGTATAACTCATTCTCTACTTGACTCTTCTAATGGATTATTGTTTCTTCTGCAGTTGTTGATCTAAAACTTGTTGTCTATTATATTTTATCAGATTTTTCCCTGTTGAAGACTAATGATAATTTGTTGTATATTATCTTAGTTATAATATTCTTTACTGGGCTAGTTGAGCTCACCTTTTTCCTTTTTGTTCCATTTTTTTTTCTAAGGAGGTGAGAACATATCAGGATCTAGTCGGGTTATGGAGTGATGGTTCTAGAAATATGTTTTAGCAGTCCTCACTATTTCTGTAAAATAATGTTTGAATAATTGTAATGAGGACTTATTTGAGTGTGGATATTGTCTAGAAGACAATAGTTGTATTTAAACTCACAGTATGTGTTGTCGTATTTTGTACGACAATTGCATTATTGAGGTTGTAGTTTGCTTTGTGTACCATGTATTTGGTGACTCAGAATGGGTGTTGTATACCTATTTTGGGGGCATCACAGAGCGTGCCACCAAAACTCGAGGCGGGACTCGCCTCGAGTCTCTCCCTGTAGAGGTCGTACGATTGACTCCCAGTGCAGTGTGGGAGACGACTCTGCTGTTGGGCAGCTGTATGCTGTGCCGACATCTTCTTGAACGCCTCACCCTCCCAAATATCGCATATCTTCTCCCACACCATAGCACCAATGAAATCTGGCTTGACATCTCTAGTGTTTGTCCATCAGCCATCTTGGTCTGGGCCTTCTTCCTCCAGTCGTAGACCCACTTATGCCAATTCATTTCGAGATATGTCCCGAGAACAGTCATCCCATGGGCATCCTGCCCATCCTCGAAGCGATAATATCTCTGCAGTACAACATATGAATATCAGCAGTTACTTAGTAGACAACATAAAGCAAAGCGGTAAATAAATATTCAAAAGCACAAATTAAAACTAACATATGAATGAATAACTTCTTACCCTAAACTCAGCAATAATAAGCCCACGTGTGCGGTCATCCACATCCTCCCACCTCATCCACGGGCTGGAGAATCGGTTGTGGACGATCCCAAACAACAGTGTTTCGTGGCATCGCGTCAAGGATACTAAAATTGAAATTGTCAGGAATAAACATATGAATGATATTCCTATTTAATATATGAGTTGATTATGATATATATATATATATATATATATATATATATATATATATATATATATATATATATATATATATATATGAATGAATATGCAAGTATGCTTGCATTATGAAAAGTTGTAAAGTCCTTTGATAGATAATAGAAATATATGTACAAGGACTTAGAATGAATTGATCAAATATGTTAGGTTGATCCTACATAAGCAAAACAGCTTTGTAAAGTCCTTAAAAAGAAATGATGTACAAGGACTATAAATATAGGAAGATAAAGCTTGTTAGGTTGATCTTATGATGTAATAGATAGGCTTGTCTGATCATCGAGCACTGCACCAGAAGTCGTAGTCCGCCAGGAGAGTCAAGGCTAACTCGAGAGCTATCGAGGCAGAATAGGAGTATGCAAGATAATAGATCTTGGACTTCGTAGACTTCCAGGGGAAACGAAGAAGGATCGTAGTGTGTCAAGTAGAGCTTCCTTAGGATCGTAGTGTGCTGAGGAAGTCATGTTCAGAATCATAGAGACAGCCTGCCTACGAGCAGACTGGTCATCTGCCGAAGCTAAGTCAGGATAGTAGACCACACTCTGAGTTCGTTGAGTCCAATGACTACATGCAGAGATCCAGTCGAGCAAGATCAAATGAAGACAACAAGCCCAATGCAGAAATCGTAGAGTGTCAAGATCTGATCTCGGGATCGTAGTGTCTGCACAAGCCAAAGATGAATTATAGAGTGCAGAACTACGACCTCAACAGAAGTGCTCACAATGCCAAGGTTGAAACGTAGAGCATACACGGTTCTCAAAAAATGAGCACTCCTAGAATATCCAAAGGAACGAAGCCTCTGGTTCAAGCTGCAAGCTACATCCAAGGAAACCAGAGAGAACTCAACGAATGGCATGCAGGCTAATAGAAGATCTAGGCACCAACCCAATCAGCATCAAGATTGAGTTGTAAGGCCATTTGTGATGAAGTCTTCCACAAGGAGATCCAAAGAAGACTTCAGAAGCTGACTAAGGAAAGTCAGCTAATGAGTAGCTATTAAGTGAACAGAAGACAACGATCTTGGAAGCAACCAAGATTGTAGTGTTTTCCAAACAGAGAAGGAACTGATGGAAGATGAACCGAGATACTGTTCAGCTTCTGAAGAGCAAGGATAAAGTGATTAAATGCAGGGTCAGTTTATTGATGATAAGTGAACGGGAGATCACAAGGAGAAAGCAAGCTGGACGCGCCATAAATCTGAAGTTTCTTGATATTCAGAAGGGGACCAGAGCAAGGAATTAGGCCATCAGTCTCTGAGAACAGTCGAAGAAAATAGAAGTATTGAAGCATTGCACAATACAAGGAAGATGTGTTCTACATTGAAGATCCAATCAACACTCTTCAAGATCGTAGTGTTAACTCAACCAGTCATTGAGCAACACTCAACAAGACACTACGATCAGGTCCTTGAAGACGTGCATCAGAATCGTAGAGTTCGAATAGCTAAAGACTGAAAAGCATTGGCAAAGGTTCAATCTGAAGGGTAATATTCGGACAAGTGCTTATTGAGGGCATCGATGCAATAGGAAAACCTCTGATCGAGAAATCAGAAAGAGGTAATAAAGTCTTCGACCTACCCAAGACATTAAAGTGATACATCTGACAGGGTAGGTGAAACAGTAGATTGCAGCGTCAGAAAAAGTATGACATGTCACATCAATTAGTCTACCTTAAGCAACTCGAGATCTATGAAGAGTTTTGAATAGCCTTCAACGGCTACTTTCCAATGGAAGGATTGGGAAGAAGTATAAATGAGAAAGAGCTTCAAAGATCAAAGGTTGCTGGAGTTACCGAGTTTGGAGATAAGGTGGACTAATCTAAACCATGTGAGATAGTGAGTCCGAAGGCTCACTCTACGGTCCACCAAGAACACTCAAAAGACTGAAAAAGAGAGAAGTAAAAGTATGAGTTCTACTATATAGAAGTGAGAGTTCTACTACACAAAGAGTGTTCTGAACTGCCTTGAGAAAGAAGATCATCATGTCATCTTGATGTCCATCATGTGAAGACTCTAAGTACAATAGAGAAGAGCACATAGTCATCTTAGCAAGTCCATCATGAGATGGCATCAAGTAGCAAGAAGGGAGATCATAAATGCCATCTTGGTATCAAGCATGAGAAAGCTTCTAAGTACCCAAGAAAAGAGCTTAAAGTCATCTTAGAAGCTAATCATGTGCAGCCATCAAGTATCAAGAATAATTATATTCAAGGCAGTTCAACAAGGGGTCATCCGAAGTGGTTGAGCAACTGAAGAAGCTGAGCATTATGAAACACTTAGCTGCACTTCAAGGATGATCAAGCCAAGCTGCTAAGTATAGAAGATGTTCAGAGCATGAAGACATCTTAGCAGCTCAGTACTGACTCCAACAACAACAAACAAACAACTCAACAGCCAGGGCCTGAGGGGTCCTTGTCTAAAGGGACTAAATGAAGCAGGGCCTGAGGGGTCCTTGTCCGAAGGGACTAAACAAAGTTCCAAGCCTGCTGGGCTTGAAGAGTTCCTAGGGAACTAGAGAAGTTTTAAGGCTGCTGGCCTTGAAGGAATCTTAGTGATTCAGGGTGCTGCCCTTCCTTAGTGGAATTCCTGCTAGTTGAAAGCAGAAGAGTGGATTAGGAGCTTGAGTCTCTGAACCACTTAAAAACCTTTGTGTCTTTTACATTATGTACTATAACTGCTATGTATGTTTTAACTGCTTATAATTAAACTTACTCTACGAACAATGTATGTATGATTATGAATATATCAATGAAGGGGATCTTTTACTTATTCCGCTAAGCTTGAAAAGATTCTTATGTTTGTCATATGTTAATTATGAACAATATAATATAAACCAGAAAAGTATTTGAAATAAAAAAAATCTATTCAACCCCTCTTCTAGATCTATTTTTGCCCTCTGGGAACTAACATAAATTATTAAATTTCTAAATTATAAAGAATATATAAGAACTAAATAATTAATACAAACATAATGTATATATTACCTAGTAGTCCCGACCCGGCATACAAGCGGCGCCTGGGGGGGATTCCCTAGTAATCCACGTGCTAGTCCCCACGGAGGCCTACGTCGATCACCTATGTAGTGAAATGCAACAATCTATATAATAAATCAGGACCACTTTTGAATCTTTTCCCACTTAAAAAGTTGACAAACCACAACAAAGGCTCAGATTTAATATAACTTAATCTAAAGGTCAGATTTCAATTCAGACAATTTTTTTTTACCGCCCAAATCATAACTCCCACACTCTTCCTTCCCGTGTACTCTTCCAAAAACTCTTCCTTCCCTCCAAATAAACACTCCCCCATACTCTGATGTCTCATTCCCTTCAAAACCCCCAAATCAAAATTAGCCTCCTTCGCGAGTACTCTTCCAAAAACTACTCCTTCTCCTCTTTGTCTCTTTATTTCGGATTGAGGCAACTCCACTCTCACTTCCGTCCGTGCGCAGAAGCAATGTTGAGAAGAAGCAAAGACAATAAGCAATGTTGAGATTCCTGGTAAACCTAAATCATCTCACTGTATTCTTCGTCCTGCTTATTTGGTATCATCTCACTGGTAAACCTAATTTCTGCAGAACTCAGCTGAAATTGGGTATGTTGAATATTTTATTCACTCTTAAAACAGAGTATACAGAAAACACTAAGCAAGTGTTTTGACAAAAATTATGATATTGGGTTATTTTGCAATCACTGATATTTGGCATATCAATCTTTGTTTTATTGACCATTTTTGAGATGGGTGTTTCTTTTCTCTGTATGGTTTTGTTTTATGTTGAAGATATCTAAAAAAATGTTGTAGATGCCATTCGAACCCATGATTTTAGCTCTTCTTGGGGGTTTCATTTCTTTTCTTTTGGTTTGAATGATGCTTAACATTGAAATAGTAGGAATATGGGAATCAATTCGTGGAAGTTTCAATATCCTCTATTATTTCATTGTTGATTTTCCTTTTTTTCTTTTTCTTTTAAAATAATATTTTTGTGCCGTGTTCATAAATTGGTAACTTTGCTTTGTGCTTCAAGCATAAATTACAATGTCCAATCAATACATATTAGAGTTTGATGAATCTTTCAACTTGAAGCTGTGAGTGTGGTTGGATGTGGTCGTGTAGATAGATATATAGTGAAAATTGTTACCAAATTTTTTGTGTGGAGTTTAATATTGTTACATGAGTAAATTTTGGTACATTGGTGCCTTAGTAAATTTTGTTGTTAACCATTTGGTGCTTAACTTCATATGTTAACTGTACACTATTAATCTCTTTTATGAACACCTACATATTTTATACTCAAAGTTTACTTATCTTTATTTGATACTCAAGGTTTATGCATTTTCTCCTAGGTAATGTGATATCCAACTACATCTTTACAATATTTGTTACCAAGAAGATGTGAAAATTATAGGACTCAAACAGAAAAATTGTTTCCCTATTTATTTTCTAAGAAGCTCAACAACTTCATCAATGGTTGCCTACTCTTCGGTCTTTGAAGCGTTGAAATAAGCTCTCTCACTTTCAAAGTTGTTTTTTTCTTGCAATGGCGGTGGATTCAAGGGAAAATGTGAGATTTATTACTCAATTCTACCTAGATTTGTATAATTTTAAGATGCATTTTAGTGTTTCTTCGTACCCATCAACAAAACTATTTACATTTATCTTAAAAATCACATTGCGTTTCTACTAATTAAGAATAATTAGCATAATTTTATTTAATTGAAGATGGTTAATGAGTGGAAAAAAGGAAATATTTGCAAACTTTAAGCATATTTACAACATAAAGGTTTTTTTAAGATTGGATAGGTAAACACTATTTATTGTTTTTGGTTGAATTTGTTCTTAGTGAATCTATTTTTGCTGAAGGAATGGAGAATGACAGGATTTGTTTCTCCCTTTTCTATCCTTTTATTTTTGTAAAGTGACCCTCTTATTTTATTTTTCTTTCTTTTTTTATTTATTTGTTGTTTTGTTGTAAAGTGACACTATTTTTGAAGGAAACTCTGTCAAAATTTCTAAGTCTTAATAGTATTTAGAATTTATGTAATCATGCTTTTGTTTTTCTCCTTTATCCTACTAATAGTGGCATTGCTTATGTAAAATAATGAAGCAATCCCCATAATCTAAACAAAGAGTACCAAGAATAATGATAGTTGGTCACCCATCCAAGTATTGTAGCAAATGGTTATATTGTGTTGTTTTTGGTCATTCTTTCCTTTCTAGCATTTAAATTGGCATCATAGAACTGCAAAAAATGCTTGAAATTGGAATTTTCTATTTGAGTAATAAATAAGATTGAAAGGGTTACCTATTTTTTACAATTTTGTTTGTTTGTTATAGTGCAACCGATTTTTGTGACTTGAAGAATTTGCTTAAGCTGAGCTCAGTCCATATGCCTTGGAGAATACAAAACAAATTTATAGTGAATTTCTCAGTTGAATTCTATTTTACTTCCACTGTTTGATTTATGTATCATTTCATTATCCCCTTTTCTTGGAGGAGAAAATGAGAATCACTACACATGACTAATAATTCACATTATAAAACTACGATAAAAATAGATTCACTAAGAATTGTGGGATAGCATGTTTTTGGTACAACCGTTTACAAATTAGTGAATCTTACTAATTGATGTTCATTGTCCATAGCTTATGAAATTTACTGTGTAGGTACAACCGTTTCAACTGCATAATCATCGACCAATGGATGATGTTGTTATATTTGGCAGTGTAAGTTTATCATCTGATTAACTCTCTCTAAATATATTTTATTGATTTTTTATTAACTTATTTATTTTAATTTATTTTCATTAATGTCGTGACAGATGGATGACCACCTAGAAAACATCGTATGATAATAATTTCTTACTCATCATTTTGTTACTTTTTATCTTATCTTTTTACCATCTTATTTACTATTCAACGTTCTTTGGTCTACAGGCTCGAATACTTCGTCATAATAATGTAGGAGTGGTAATTCGCAACGAGCATGAACTAAATTGTCTTCGTTTACGTGTGGTATTGTATACTCACACCTATTTCTCATTCATTTTTTCCTTCTTTTTTTTTTGCTTTTAAGTAGCGTTTCCTTACACAAAAGGAGAAAAAAATATCTGATGCTTTGGCGAATGCCAAATTTAAGGGGAAACAAAAATCAACTTCTTCTACCCAAAGAAGAAAAAATAAAGATTGCCAACTGGTATCACTTTTAATTATATTCTTTTCTCTCTGTTTTTACAATGGATTTGTATGTTATTGAATTTAAAAAAAAATTAAGTTTTGTTTTATGCAGATCGTTTGATTGTCAGCATGTTTTTGGTTTGTCTCATTTAATATTACTTATTTTTTTATTGTGTTCTTACATGAAGGAAAAAAAAAGTCTGATGCTTTGGCGAATTCTAAATTTAAGGGGAAACAAAAATCAACCTCTTCTACCCAAGGAACAAAAAATACAGATTGCAAACAGGTATCACTTTTAATCCTATTCTTTTTTCTTTATTTTTACAATGGATTTGGATGTTATTAAATTTAAATTTTTTAAGTTTTGTGTTATTTTGTTACTTTGTAGCCTTTAAGCTTTTGTTATGACATATAATTTGAATCTTTTATTGGGTCCGATTTTTTTAAACTCTAAATTTATTTGAACATTCCATAATTTGAAGCATCGATCAATAGTGAAACCTCACCCTTTTCAAGTAGTTTTGATCTTATTTATAGAATACCTTTCAATTAAACTGTTAAATTCAATATGTTATTGATAGAGCGTATTACTATAGAACAATGTGTTGGATGCAGGGCTATGGTGTTTTATTTTTGAATCAAACAAAAACGTTATTATAATTATAATGTTGATAAATGGTTGCGTAGATAGTTCTGTTAATGTAACACTTTATTGTCATGTTACATCACGTTGTTATATGTACAAAGTGCAAAACGATACGATATACGTTAAATCAACAAAATAATAGTTATTTTTTTATGAGTTTGTGGTTTAGGCACCAAACTATAATGTTGTATCAAAATCAACATTGCCGCAATATGCAAGACTTGCTCCAAAAATGTGTTATGCTGGGAAAGAAAATGAGTGCTCCAAACGTCAATTGGGACAACTTGCACGTTACGAAAGAGAGCGATCAAAACATTGTGCTCCCGTCCAGCCTAGATTTTTTCCTTCTTTACCACCAAGCCGTCGTCGCCGAGCATGCCTTGAACGAGAATCAAATAAAAGGTCCCGCCTTCAACCAATGACTTTGTCTACCAAAATTTCTCATCCTATAATAGACAGTATAGTGACAACAAATGTTTTAGAGTCATCGTCAACCACCTTGCTTCAAAATCTTAATGAAGATACTACAACAATTGTTTCACGGTGGTTGTCTGTGCCCAACATGAATCAAGAAAATCAACTTCAAAATCTTGAAGAAGGCACACTAACAAATATCTCAAGAGTGTCGCCTGTGACTACCATGCTCCAAGACTTTCCTTCTTAAAACCTATACAAAAGCACAACAATAGTCTTGGAACCATTCTCCGCACGTTCCCCAAGGGCATCGTATATGACAAACATGTTCCAACAAATACGCAATCCGAATGAAGGCACCAGGTGTTCGATATAAGTTTTAATTTTCTATTCTCACACTTGCTGTCTTATTCATGTTCTCTTTTTAAAAATTGTATGACATCTATAATTTTATCTGTAATACCTACACAGTAGAAGGTGTAACTATGGATGTTGAATTTAATCCTCGAAACCATGAAATTCCAGATCGTCATTCCCTCGGCTTGATGAATCGAAAATGTCCTCATTGTTCTGCCTTACATTGGCTTGCTAAAAAATTAACAAAATCATCTGTATCAAATCCTCTCTTTGGTAAATGTTGTTTACAAAGAAAAATTAGACTACCTCCACTTATTGCACCTCCTTTAATGCTTAAAGCATTGTATGACGGCAATGATGAACAATCAAAATTGTTTCGTCAGTACACACGAGAGTATAATGCAGCTAATGCGTTTACGAGTCTTGGTGTTACTTTGGATGACAGATTAATTCCCGGGAGGGTGCCTAGAACATTCATCATCCATAGAGAATTACGCCATCGAACATGATTGTTTTAGATGAGATGAACCAATTTACTCTCAACTGTACATTTATGATCCTAATTCAGCTTTAGATGTTCGCAACAACAAAAATCCTAACTTGAGAAGAGATGTTTTGAAAACCATACAAGATTGTTTATTGCAAGTACATCCATTTCCCATAAAATTTCAGCAGGCTCACATAATTTTAAATGAATTGGAATTGACGGGGGTGAATTTACCGGCCTATCTCCACTACAGTTCTGTAACAGACCGGCGTCGATATAATCTCCCAACAACCGATGAGATTGCGGTAATATTGCCGGGAGATGGAGCTGAATCAAGTGGAATGAGAGATATTATGTTATATTTTAGAGGGGATAATGGTTTGATGCAAATTAATGAGTGTCATCCGGCCTATTTGCCATTGCATTATATGGTATTGTTTCCTTATGGTGAGCTATGATGGAATCCAGATTTGATATAGTGGAACGCTTCCCAAGGTGGACCTTCATCTACTTGACTGAAACAATTGTAATATTACAGTTATCGTATGTTCCAACGTGACACTGAGTATTCAACCATTTTGAGAGCCGGAAAACTATTTCAAGAATTTGTAGTAGATGCTTGGGCCGCTACTGAACAAAATCGGTTGACATACTATAAGTTGAATCAATTGAAGGTTCGTGCAGAACTTTACCAAGGTCTTACAGATGTTTGTGCAGATGAGCTTGGTCCTGAACAAGTTGGTCAACGAATGATTTTGCCATCTTCATTCACTGGTAGTGCAAGACATATGTTTGAAAATTTTCAAGATTCAATGGCTATCACGCGGTATAATCAACACCCATTTATTTTTCTAACTATGAATGCAAATCCCAAATTGCCTGAAATTACTAAATCACTATTGCCAAATCAGATCCCTGCTGACCGTTCTGATTTAGTGGCCCGTATTTTTGAGTTGAAGCAGAATTTTTTGATGAAGGAGATAGAAACAAACAACGTCTTTGGTAGAAAAGTGGCACATGTTTTTATAATTGAATTCCAAAAAAGGGGTTATCGCACATGCATGCACTTTTGTTCCTTCATGGTTTAGATAAAATTCAAACATGTGCTCAAGTGGACAGAGTAGTGTGTGCTGAATTTCTGGATTGTCAAACTGACCCATTGCTTTTTGAAACAATTATAGGTTGTATGGTACACGGACCATGTGCTCGAAATCCACAAGCACCATGTATGGAAAATGGGGTGTGTACCAAGCGGTACCCTCGATCATTTGTTGCATCAACAAGTATGGACTCTGATGGATATCATGTCTATCGTCGTCGTAATACTGGTCATAAGTACATCGTGAGGGGGCAAGAAATTGATAATAGAGACGTTGTGCCACATAATCCGTATTTATCAAGAATGTTCAATTGTCATATCAATGTTGAAGTTTGTGCAGGAGTTAGATGTGTAAAATATATTTACAAGTATATTTATAAAGGACATGATCGCGCAACAATGGTACTAGGAGGAATTAATGAGATTCAACAATATCTTGATGCTAGGTATATTGAACCTCCAGAAGCCGCATGGCGATTGTTTGGTAATCCTTTATATAAAGAGATTCCTTCAGTTGTAAGATTGACACTTCATTTGCCTGGGATGCATCGTGTGGTCTTTAACCCTGCTGAATCTTTTGATACGATCCTTTCTAGAGGTGCACATCAAAAAATAACTTTAATCGGCTTTTTTGATTGTTGTGCTACAAATGAATCTGCCCGTGTATTAACTTATCAGGAATTTCCAGAAAAATTTGTTTGGAACAAGTCTATCAATAAATGGACTCCAAGATAAAGGGGTTATGCAATTGGTAGAATGTACTTTGCTAGCCCTAATTCAGGTGAGCGGTTTTATTTACGTTTGCTTCTAACTATTGTTATAGTACCTACTTCATTTGACTGGCTACACACAGTAAATACTGTTATGCATGATACATTCAAGTCAGCATATGTTGCAAGGGGACTTCTTGAAGATGATGAAAAATGGATACAATGTCTTCAAGAGGCTGCAATTATGAGAACGAGATACCAATTGAGGAGACTATTTGTTATAATTCTAACGGAATGCTTTCCATTGCATCCATTTGAATTGTGGAAGCAATTCTCAGCACATATATGTGATGATTTAGCACACAGGATTCATACTATGTTTGGTATTTTGAATCCAACTATTGATCATATTGAAGATTATGGCTTATATTTGATAAATCAATTGCTCCATGAGTCGGGGAAGAGTTTAGTTGACTTTCCACCCATGCCACAACCAACTGGAAATTGGAATGTAATAGTTGGAAATAGATTACTGTTTGAGCACCAACAACTTGAGAATGAAGCACAACAGTCTGATGCACAAATTAATGTTGACAGACTTAATGATGCACAACTTGCTGCTTATACTGCTATCACAACGTCAGTATGTGAAAACATAGCAACTAATTTCTTTTTGAGTGGAGGTGCTGGGACGGGAAAGACGTTTTTGTACAATACCATTGCAACCAATTTGCGTAGCCATGGACATGTTTTTGTTACTGTGGCTTCATCTAGTATTGCATCATTGTTATTGGTAGGGGGCGCACTGCACATTCTAAATTTTGTATTCCTTTAGAAACCTTGGATAATTTAATATGTGGGTTCACTAAACAATCAATGAATGCTGAGTTGTTTAGAAAAACAAAGCTAATAATATGGGATGAAGTTCCTATGCAACATCGATACTGTGTTGAGGCAGTCGATCGCATCCTTCAAGATATCAGAGACGATAAAAGACCTTTTGGGGGTATCACTGTTGTCCTAGGTGGATACTTTCGACAAATATTGCTTGTTATTCCTAAAGGCATCCGCGAGCAAATTGTGGGTGCATCATTGAGACGGTCTTCGCTATGGAAAGATATATGTGTTTTGACTATGGGTTTAAACATGCGATTAACTCGTACAGACGTTCGAAATATTAATTTTGCTCAATTCTTGATAGAGGTAATATTTTATTCAACCTTACATTGAATTTTTATAACATGATACTTTGAATTAAATCTCATTTTGTGAATAATTATACTTTCATTTTTTAGATTGGGACCAATCCACAAGAAATTGTGCAACTTCCATCTACAATAAACAAATGTCATAATCTGAATGAATTGATATTTAGAGTCTATCCACAATTGGATGTGATTGGTATAGTGACTCCAATATTTCTCACTGAACGAACAATTCTGTCTGCTCGCAATGACGACGTCAGTGATATAAATGCTGCAGCACTGAATATTACTTCGGGAGAAATAATTACTTTTTTAGCTGCAGATAAAATGTCTGATGGTGATTAGCTTAATCATACCATTAGGAATCGATATGCTAACGAGTACTTAAACTCCCTGAATCCTTCAGGGTTGCCACCGTTCAAATTGGAGTTGAAAGTTGGATGCCCAATAATGTTGTTACGAAATATTGCACCGAAAGATGGACTTTTTAATGGCACGCGATTGATGGTTGTTAGATGTGCATCAAGGGTAATCGAAGCTCGGATATTAAATGGAGTTCAAATTGGCAATTTAGTCTTCATTCCGAGAATATCATTGACACCAACATATTTGGATTTGCCTTTACGAATGACAAGATGTCAGTTTCCTATCCGATTAACTTATGCTATGACAATCAATAAATCCCAAGGACAATCTGTCAAGTTCGTTGGGATTGATTTGCGAACACCTATTTTTAGTCATGGACACCTTTATGTGGCACTGTCTAGATGCACATCTGCGGATCGTATAACTGTCCTCCTTTCGGAAGATGGGTCGAATTGTACCACAAATATTGTTTACCCAGAAGTTTTATTATGATATTTTTACAACAATTAAATGGTATTGTTTAAACAAGTTTATTTCTACTAAATTATGTAATCTTTCCAATATTTCAACTTTTAATTTTACAATGAGGTTCATTCTTTGTAGGATTGGAATGAATTTGTCATCGAGAACAAAAGAATATATACAATGGAACTTTGTGAATGGGGCCGACGTAATCAGGTAAATCTATTTTTATGTCACTGCATCAAAATAACTTTATTATTCCTATATTATAAATAGTGTTAATTTTATTATAGATGTAAATAATATAGGTGGTTGTGCATTCTCCTCATTGGTCAAAGTACGTTCGTATTGATACGAGGACATTAAGGATATTGATGAAGAGAAGGTTTAAAGGGATGAAAAAGACATTTAAGAGAGTTAAATGATATGCAATCCAGTACTAACATGTCCACCTTTGGAGATTACTAACCTACCACTGACCAAACAATTGTCTAGGTGTGAAAGTCTCTCTTACTAAGATTATATTTATCTACTTCTCATGTAGACACACAACACACATAATATATGCATAAACACACACACACATAACTGTAACCAATCAAACACTCTCAAATCAAGCTCACGCACCATTATACTGCCACCAATAAAAATTTATGATTTAAATCATTAAGCAAATGAACCATTTATTGAAATAGTACTAAGAAAACTTTATTTGTTTATAAGTCCATATTTATGATTTATATCAAACTAATTCATTCCCCCTACATACAAATATGTGTGCTCATTTATTTTTTAGATAATTCAGGGTAAAGTAAGGGGTCTTATGTTTCGGATTTACAATTGTTTTATTCTGACTCACATATTTCGATAATTTTTAAATTTCAGGTATATATTGAGGAATACATGATGTAAGCTGTAAATAATATACTTGGTGTAAGCTGTAAAGTAAAGGATTTTATGCTCAACATGTTGTTTCTCTATTTTCTGTATGTATGTATTTTTTGTGTTCCGCCTTTTGTAAATTTAGCTAATGATGGTATAGAATGATGGTTTTTTGGGTATGGAATGATGGTTTTTTTGGTGGTTTGCAGATGTATGGATGATTGTAAGTTTTGTAACCAGGTTTAGATTTTTTTGGATATCTATTTTTAAAGAAACTCTGCCGAATTTTTTTGAAATTAGTAGCAACTAACTTTATGTTTTGGTGGTTGGATGTGTTGATGATTGAGTGTGATTTAATTTCTTCATGTATGTATTTTTTTTATCTGTATTTTGTAAAGTTAACTAATTATACATGGTTATGATGATTTTAGATATGGAATGATTGTTTTTCTGGTGGTTTGGATATGTATGGATGATTGTAAGTTTTATAGACAGGTTTATATTTGTCTGGATATTTATTTTTAAAGGATACTTTGTTGAAATTTTTTAAAATTAGTAGCAACTAGCTTGATGTGTATATTTTGCCCGTTACGTCTTTTGTAAAGTTGCCTAATTATAAACGAAATTCTACCTATTTTTTTGAAATTAGTACCGACTAGCTCGATGTTTTGGTAGTTGGACATGTGTTGATGATTTAGTATGTATTAATTGTTCAATAATAGTATGGTGAATTGTGGTGGTATGTGTCTTTAGATAATATGATATTTTTTGAATTTTAATTTCATTTTTTTACGCCGTGCCTTTAGGCACGGACATATACTCGTATTTATATAAACCAATATAATGTCAATATTATATAAAATTAAAAACAATAAGATGTATAACAACAAAACATGTAATTATACCTGATGATCCGGCCTGATCATCACCAGCACTACCTCCACGGCCCCCACGACCTGAACTACCATCATGCCCACCACGATCGCCGTGTGGTGTACGCGCCATATCTGTATATATATTGTCAAATCATCATCAAGAAAATAATATGCGAATACAACTACAAGGATACAAACATGTAGATACAACTAAAAGGATACAACATGCGTTTGTTATTTCATTTATTTTTATTTTATTTATTTAATGTTTTTTATATGCTTACATATAAAAAATGGCAAAGTCACAGTGTTTGCTCTGTTCTCGCCTATTATACAAAAATGGCAACTCTTTGTTTCCTCTTCCACTTTTATTTTCCATCATAAAAATTCAGACTATTCAAATTCTCTCTCTTTTTCTCCATTAAATCAATTCATCAGAACCACAGTTTTTACTCTTTTAGTCAAAAAAAGAACAAGAGCAGAAGAAGATATTTATTTGGTATAGCTTTGCGAAAAGATGAAGAGGGATAGAGAGGAGATATCAAAATCTAAAAACAGTGAGAAAAAAAGGAGATCAAGTCATTCTCTGATAAACTCCTCCTCTTCACAGATGAATACAACTAAAAGGATATAACATGCATATATAACTAAATTAAAGGAGATCACTATTACTTTGAATACAACTAAAAGGACATAAAGATTAATGTAAGACCCCAACTTATTATTAATGAAATTTAATTTTCTCTATTTATTATTTTGAAATAGTAAGGGTTGATTTGATTAATGTGGATAGTTATGGGTAAAATACGCAAATATTTCAAAATAAGCAAGTGATTATAAAATATTCATTGTTATCGGGGAATATTCGTTTGGTCGTGAAATATTCGTACTGTCGAGGAATATTCGTACGACGGCACAACCATGTGTGGGCCCCATAACGGAAAGCGATTGGATGAAGAAAATGACAAATATAAGTTGTTTAAAAATAACGGCGTAGTTGTTACCGTTAATACTGTTAAAATACTCGGTGGTTAAAACACAGTAGCACACGGTATTGCACTAATTATTGATTCTTACGTAAGAAGACACTACTCAATAATGGTTACAGCAATTACTATTCAATATTTTGTTTTATTGATTCAATAATTGCTGCATTGATATTTTATATTACTGTTGTTTCAATAAATTATCATTACACAGTATTTTCCATTATCGAAGCAATAATTCATATTATCTGAATAATATTATTAGAAAACATTATTGGCAATGTCTAGAAAGTTCTGTCTAAAGATAGGTTTGGTCTCCTAATTGCGCGTCAGTAAGGAGATATCCTTATTGGAAAGCCCCCTCTTTCCTGGGAATGGTCTGGTTGCCAGTACTGTGATTCTGTAATATTATTTATGAATAATTAATTATTGATTTATATGGTGAGGAAAATATTGATTTTATGTGGATATAGATGGAGAAAATTTTTAATTTGACAATTGTTGAAAATTAATATTTTATCTTTTTCTGATAAAATAATTCATTTAAATATATTATTTTAATAATATATTAACGGTGATATTTTTATAATGAATGTGGGATATATGAGTATATGAGGAGGGAAAGTATTTTTGTGGCATTAAATGTTTAACACCTATTTTGTGAGTTGGTGGACACAATTATTGACCGAAATTTGATTATAGCATGAAAAATTGCCCGTTTGTGGATTTCGGTTAATTTCTGTTTGGAATTTGGAAAAACTTTCTTCTGCAAAGTTGTAGAGAATTGAATTTCCTATAAAAACTCGCGAGATTCAAATTTTCTGACAAAGGGCTATATATTATGAATTATTGAAGTTCCGAAATAATTAATTTTTGGAAGTTTTAAATATTTTTTTAATAAAAATGTTTTTCTCACTTTTTCTAGAAGATGAGCATGTGGGATATGTTAGAAATCTGATTTTCCAAGGAGGCGTATGAAATTTATTATTAATAATATATTTTAATAAATTTTCTGCTTTGGTGTTCTAAGCATTTTCCTATAAACAGGGTGCTTAGGTTAGAATTGAAAATCACACCAGAAATTGAAGTTTTCTCTCTCTATATTATCGAGCGTATTCTTGTGAGTATTTTGAGTATACTTTGAGTACTGTTGCTATACGGTGCAAGTTCAAGTCATAGCTTATATCTGTTATTTCAACTAGAAGTACTGTCTTCCGAGGTAAGGGATATTATTTTTTTTTAAAATGATATTATTTCTTCTAATATCATTATGTCGAAGTATTGATCTGAACTTTTAATCAAATTTGGAACTTTTTATGTCTGAGTTACTATTCACGTATACAGCACTATTCACGTATACGACACTATTCACGAATATGACACTATTCAACGAAAAATAAAATTTTTCCTTTTCGTCTAAAATATATATTGTGGATACTAGCTTTGATTGTATCCATATTTTGATCATTCTTGAATTTTACACCACTATGATTATTTTTGAGGTATTTTTGGACATGGTTAAAACAAAGTACAAATCCTTAATCCTTAATCCTTGTCATTTTGTTTCACTGGATTCATTTTTTTAAAATTATTTTTCATCATCCTCAGTCTTAAATGATGATATTATTGAATATCTTTGGCTGTAGTGCAAAGATGAATGATTTCTGATGAATATCTTTGGCCCGTAGTGCAAAGATGAACAGGTGTTTAGATGAACATGACCAACTGATGAATATCTTTGGCCTGTAGTGCAAAGATGAATATTTGATTCCAGATATATATTGATTGATGTTACAGGGATAAAAGATAGACTATAAACTTTAAATTCATATATAGAAGATAGTAGTTTGCATTCTCTACTTAACTCTTCTAATGAATTATTATTTCCGCTGCGAATATTGATTTAAAACTTATTGTCTATTGTATTCTATTAGATTTTTCCCTGTTGAAGACTAATGATAATTTGTTGTGTATTATCTTAGTCATAATATTCTTTACTGGGCTAGTTGAGCTCACCCTTTTCCTTTTTGTTCCATTTTTCTTCTCAGGAGATGAGAATGTAGCGAGTACGAGTCAGGGGATGTAATGATGGTTCTAGAGAGAGTTGTTTAGTAGTCCTCACCATTTTTATAAAATAATATATCAATAATTATGATGAGAATTTATTTGTATGTGGATATTGTCTAGATGGCAATATATGTACTTAAACTCACAGTTTGTATGTTGTAATAATAAAGTTATAGTTGTTTCTATACCATGTATTGACAACTCAGAATGGGTGATGTATACCTATTTTGGGGGCGTCTCAATTAATTACTTCTAGTCATTTATATCATCAAAGCCATCAATATCAGAATCATCATCTTCGAGCAGTAGATCTTCACTATCGTTGTCATCACCACCTTCATCATCATCAACGATTTCTTCAATTATATCTACCTCCTCAACAACATCGTCTTCACTTTCGACATCGACAACATCATCCTCTTCTTCACTAGACTCACTAATAATTGTCACATCAGCAGGTGTGACACTAGTAGAATCGACTTGTAAAGGTTCATCGTCTGGACGAGGAGTTGTGCCTTGAAAACCACGAGATTTAGTGGTTATAACCGCATACCATGGGCTTGCAAGAGTCTTAACACTCCGCGCATAGTACACATGTCTTGTTTGACTTGCTAAAATAAAAGGCTCGTCCATACCAGTCATCAGTCTTAGTTTTGACTTAACGTTAACAGTCACCCGTCCTGATTTTTTATCTAATTTAACTCCATTATCAACATCAAAACAATGACAATTGAAGCAAACTAATTCTTTATGACCCCAATATTTGAGGACGACAACTTCTAGCAATCGTCCGTACCAGTCATCCCAAATGTTATCGTAGCAGCTACCTTTCACCACAACACCAGAATCAGCAGAAGCGACTTCCCCAATTTCACAACACTTAAATATGTAACCTTTGACAATACAACATGTATAAGTATCTACAGATCTTTCAGGACTGTCGGCTATAAGCTTTAGTCGATTGTTAGCTAACTCATCTGTGAGGACCTAATGTACATGATCACAACATATTCTAAAGTTAAATACGCCATAAGAACAAATCTATGATGGTAGATTCATTGAACTTGTA
Source organism: Panax japonicus (assembly GCA_020205505.1). Lineage (NCBI taxonomy): Eukaryota > Viridiplantae > Streptophyta > Magnoliopsida > Apiales > Araliaceae > Panax > Panax japonicus. The sequence goes on from CM035109.1 coordinate 55,367,489, forward strand.
AAGGTTAGACTTACATGATCTTTAAACCATTGCACAAATTCTCCATTTCTAAAATTTTGCAAATCCCCGTCCGATATACTCGGATTTGCTTCATGTACTTCAGAATCATATTGACCAATCCTTGCCTACAGTCAATCTTATAGTCTGAAGACCAGACGAGAAAGCTCAAGAGACATCAATGACAAAGAGTCAAGCATCCACCAGCCTGAAAAATGAAAAGACCATACATGCAAAGAAATTTTCATCTAGAGAAGAAAGAGGTTCTCCTCAGATATAGGTCTGGTCAACCAACAGCTGGGTGTAAACTCTGTCAGCTAAAGGATGTTAAAGAACTTAATGCTGAGATTCTCTTGGCCTACATCTTCAAGACCACGACTGATTGATTAAAGGTTAACAAGAGCAATAAGCTGTCAGGAGCAAAAGTAAAGCTATGCACATCATACCTAAACTTAGTATATCTAAGATAAATGACTGTTTAGTAACTGACAGTAAAAAGGTACGGTTCCTCACTATTATAAATGTATACATCATAATTGTTTCTTTTTATGAAATATAACAGTATCCTGTTAAAAAAAATATTTCGAGAAAATTAAATCTTTATTCGTAAAATTTGGGACAGCCTTTTGAGTCACCATCCCCGCTGGACTTGGTTTCGCTATAGTGCAATCTCGACGGATATGTCCTTCCTTTCCACAGTTATAACATAACTTAAACTATTGTGGACAGTTTGGGCTGATATGTCCTTCTTTTTTGCACTTATAGCATATGACCGTTGGTCGTTCTCTTCCCTTGGAACCAGTTGCTGCTAGTGCTGATGTCTTCACATTGTCATTATTGAATATCCTCTTTTTAAAATCTCCCCCCGAGTCGCTTCTTCTATTTTCATGGCCACGATTCTATTTTGTTAAAAAGTTTTTGAAACGTTTCCCAAGACATGCGAAGTGCAGCAGGCTGGGTACGTTTCACAGACTCCCACCAGTAATCTGCCTCGCCACCGAACATAAAGGTGGCGAATGGAACCTTCTGTTCCTCCGTGCATCCCAAAACATCGAATATCTTGGTAATTTTTTTGACCCACGTTTCCGCCATGATCGGATCCCGCTTTCCCTTAAATTCTGGTGGTCCCAACTCTTTGAACTACTTGGCCGTGACAAGCCGCGCGTTGCTATCATTTCCACCCGTATTCTGTACACGAGTCTCCCTCGTCTAGTTTTGCATTAACTGCAAAAAGCTCCTAAACATCCCGTCGTTCATCGTCTGCTCAGTTGGTCATGTTCATCTAATCAACTGTTCATCTTTGCACTACAGGCCAAAGATATTCAGTAATATCATCATTTAGGACTGAGGATGATGAAAAATATTTTTAAAAAAACAAATCTAGTGAAACAAAAGAACAAGTATTAAGGATTCATACTTTAAATAACCCAAGTTCGAAAATACTTCATAAATAACCAAAGTGAAGTAAAATTCAAGAATGAAGACCAAAACATAGATCCAATCAAAGATAGGAACTATAACAGACAATCTTGGACATAGAAAAGAAAATTTAATTTTTCTGTGAATAATGTCGTATACATGAATAGTGCCGTATACGTGAATAGTAACTCCGACACCAAAAGATAGAAATTTCATAAAAAATATCATCATGCTTCATGAATAGTAACCCGAGAATAGTAACTCATAAATAGTAACTCGTGAATAGTAATTCATAAATAGTAACCCCGACTTGAAAAAGTTTCAAATTTGATAAAAAAAAAGTTCAAACCAATATTTCGGCATAATGATATTGAAGAAATAATATCATTTATGAAGAAAATATTCTCCCTTACCTCAGAAAGAATAGTACTTCTGACTAGAATACTAGATATAGTGCTGAAAGAACTTGCAACGTATAGCAATACTCAAAGTACTAAAATACTCACAAAATACGCTCGATATTATAGAGAGAGAAAGAGAGAGAAATCTTTAGTTTCTGGTGTGATTTTTAATTCTAACCTAAACACCCTATTTATAGGAAAATGCTTAGAACATCAAAGCAGAAAATTTAATAAAATATTAATATATAATTATTAAATTCTTACACAGACAATATCATATTCAAATATCAGCCACCAAGAGTGACCCCCTCAACTAAATCAAAATTTTTTTTTTAATTAAAATAATTAAAACTTTCAAAAATAAATTATTTCGGAACTTCGGAACCTCAATAATTCATAATAAATAACCCTTTTATCAGAAAATTAAAATCTTGCGACTTTTTATATGAAATTCAATTCTCTACAACTTTGGAAAAGAAAGTTTTTTCAAATTCCAAACAGAAATTGACCGAAATCCATAAACGGCCGATTTTACAGGCTATAATCAAATTTTAGTCAATAAATGGGCCCACAGACATGTTTAACATGTTTTAAACAACTTTTACAACAAAAATACTCTTCCTACTCATATATCACACATTCATTGTAAAAATATCATCATTATTATATAATATAATAAAATATTATTTTATCGGAAAAGATAAAATATCAATTTTTAACAATTGTCACTTAAAAATTTTCTCCATCTATAACCACATAAAATCAATATTTTCCTCATCATATAAATCAATAATTAATTATTCACAAATAATATTACAGAATCACAGTACTGGCAACCAGACCGTTCTCAGGAAAGAGGGGGCTTTCCAATAAGAATTTCTCCTTACTGGCGCGCAATTAGATGACTAAACCTCTCCTTAGACAGAGCTTTCTAGACATTGCCAATAATGTTTTCTAATAATATTATTCAGATAATATGAATTATTTCTTCGATAATGAAAAATACTGTGTAGTGACAATTATTGAAATAACAGTAATATAAAATATTAACGCAGCAATTGTTGAATCAATAAAATACAGAACAGTAACTATTGTAACAATTATTGAGTAGTGCCTTCTTACGTAAGAATCAATATATGGTGCAATATTGTGTGCTACTGTGAAACAACGCGTATTACTGTGTTTTAACCACCGGGTATTCCAACAGTGTTAACGGTAACAACTACGCCGTTATTTATAAACAACTTATACTTGTCATTTTCTTCATCCAATCGCTTTCCGTTATGGGGCTCACACAAGGCTGCGCCGTCGTACGAATATTTCACGACCAAACGAATATTCTCCAACAACAATGAGTATTTTATAACCAATTGCTTATTTGAAATATTTGCGCATTTTACCCATAACTAACCACATTAATCAAATCTACCCTTACTATTTCAAAATGATAAATAGAGGAAATTAAATTTTATTTATTAATAATTTGGGGTCTTACAGTTTGAGCGGCTTTAACTTTATCGATTAAAGTCAATGTTAATCGTACATTCTTTATCTTGATGTGGGTCCCTAGAGTCTTTAACTCTATCTTCATTATTTATAAGCTATACGAAATGAGTCTTTGTGTTAACAACATCGCACTCGTAAACGCAAACGATCTTTTACTCAACACGTCAGCTACCACGTTCGTTCTTCCATGATGATATTGAATGGTACGATCGTAATCTTTAACAGCTCGAGCCAACGTCTTTGGCGCATGTTACGTTCATTTTAGTTGAAGAAATATTTGAGGGTTTAAGAAATGGGTTTTGTACTGGGGTCAATACAAAATTCGATTTCACGCTCTAGGGTAGGCTAAGAAGTCTTCAAGAATACATCAGGAAATCTATTAACAATAGAAATGTAATTCAAAACCGTGACTCTCATCCAAGACTTGGATAGTACGTCACATTGATACTTATCAATTTGTCATCGTCATTCACGACATCGCCTACAGAAAGTCTGGCTTCGGTGCATTCCACACAAGGAAGTCAACAATGAAAGGCTCGGGGCTCTTTACTTATGGCTTGATATGACAGTGATTGACTTTAGTGGTTTGGTTACTTAAAAAGTTTGGAATATGAAAGCTAACAACCTTACGAAAAGCATGATGAGTAGTTAACCAACCGATTCCAAAAATCACATCCATGCAAATATTTTCAAAGAGAAAAGATCGACAAGTAACGTGAAAGTGTTGATTTGAATCAAACAAGATTTATAAATAGTAGAGGTAACGAAGGTTTCTCCCAACTGAGTTTCAATAGATACATCAAAATCTAACTTCTTCGGAGTTAAATTCAAACATTGAACACAACTAGGTGAAATAAAAGAGTGAGTAGAATCGGTATCTAACATGGTATAGACTTCGTAAAAGTTTATGATTAACTTACCCGTGATAATTTTATTCAGGTTCCTCGTTACGAAAAAAATGCTCTCTCTTAAACTACCGGTTTTGGCTTATCTTGGACATCCTTTGGCATCACTATCCCAGCTGGACTTGACTTCATCATACGACAAAATCGAGCTAGGTGACCTTCTCTTCTACAATTGAAACACGCTTTGGATTGCTGCGTATAGATTGGACGAATGTGTCCCTCCTGTCCGCATTTGAAACATACAACCGATGATCGTTCTTCTTCCTTTGAAACGGGTGCTGGTGCTGCTATCTTTCCATCATTATTGAACCTTCTCTTCTTGAAATTTCCACTTCTATTATTTTGGCCATGATTACCACCGAAGTGGTTATCATTCTTGGCATGATAATTTCCCCCACGATGGTTATCATTGTTCCGATGACCGTTGCCACCGGTACGATTATTATCGTGTTGTTGGTCGTTGCCTTTTGGTTGTGCTGACTCATTATCGCGCTCCAATAACTGAGCCCTATTCACAACATCTGAATATTAATAAAGTTTGTGAGAAATAAGATATTGACGTATCTCAGGTTTCAAACCTCTTAGAAACATTCGCGTCATTCGCTCCTCATTATCGACCAAATGGAATGCAAACCGGGACAACTCTGTAAATTTAGCCTCATACTGCGACACGGTCATATTATTTTTCTCCAGCTTGATAAACTCCACCTCCTTCATGTGACGAATACTTTCGGGAAAGTACTTGTCGTTGAACAGCTCTTGGAACTTCTCCCAAGACATCTTGAGTGCGTCAGTCTGGGTACGTTTGACAGATTTCCACCAATGATCTGCTTCTTCACGCAACATAAAGGTGGCAAAGGAAACCTTTTGCTCCTCGGAGTATCCCAAGACCTCAAATATCTTGCTGATCTACTTTAACCACATCTCCGCCTTAAGTGGTTCTGGCTTTCCCAAAAACTCCGGTGGTCCCAGCTCCTTGAACTGCTTAGCAGTGACCAACCGTGGGTTGCTATTGTTTCCTCCTGCATTATGAACAGGAGCCGCCTTCGCCTGATGTTGCATGAATTCTAAAAAGCTCCTAAACGTACCGTCGTTCGTCAATTAATCAGTGTTGTTTTTTACAGGAGGATTATCGACATCCTGTTGCACATTGTCCTTATTATTGATCTGTAGAGACTCAACGGTCTCCTGTGCTCCATTGCTATTCTCAACATTCTCGGATGTCATTTTCAAACACTGCCACAAAACAAGGGTTAATTAATATATCACATATTATCCCTATACTCTGACCGACCAATTAAATACCAAATAAACTTAGGTAGGTCATACTAGCGAAGGAATTCCCCGTCTCTCCCCTCCTAGTTCTTATCTCACATCTCAGCCAGGGATCTTATCCCTAAGCTTTGATACCAACTATGATGCCCCCAAAATTAGGTATACATCACCCATCCTGAGTCGCCAGATACATGGTACAGAATTCAAATACAACTTAATAATACAACTGTTGTGTATAATAGGACAAAACATAAATTGTGAGTTTGAATACAAATATTGTCTACTAGAGATTATACAAACTCAAAAGGAGTCCAAATTACAATTATTATCACACTATTTCACAGAATGGTGAGGATTACTAATGCACCATCTAGCACCATCACTCTGTTCCCCGATTAGTCCCAGCTACGTTCTCATTTCCTGAAGAGAACAGTGAAAGAAAGGGTGAGCTCAACTATCCCAATAAGAAATATTAAGACTAAGATAATATAGAATAATTTATCGTTAGCCTTAAACAGTGTTAAACTGATAAAATATAACAAACATCAAGTATAACTGCAGCGGAACAAGCAATCCATTAGAATAGTCAAGTAGGGAATAAAATCTACCTATCTTCTATGATTTAAAAGGTTTTTCATCACTTTTATCGCTGGGACTCAGCTTAATAAATAATCCACATCATCGAATCACCCCTGCACTACGGCCAAGGATATTCTTTAGTATCACGACCACGAATTATCCATGCACTACGGCTTAAGATAATCATGTTTTCATTAACGGTCCTGATCATGCCATAAAACAATTCATCCTTACACTACGGCCAAAGAGAATCCATAGCCATAATTATACCAAAAACTGTCCATCAATGCACTACGGGCCAATGAGGACTTTTTCCACATCATTTGTAACATTACGGTTATGATTATACCGAATAATCCCTGGTCATAATCATACAAAGTCCATCTATGCATTACAGGCCACAGATAACTTTCAACATAATATAGACATGAGGATGATGACAATGATATAAGAATTCAATAAAAAAAGTTAAAAATTAGTTTATCCAGGAACTGATAACGTTCAAATTATCAACATGATACTGCTTTGTAGAGTAAAATTCAAGAATGCTCAGAAGAATATTTCCATGAAAAGATACCAGATGAAGCGCAAATATCAAGGATATTTCACTAATTTCATGGAGTATAGAAGTCAAAACTTTAACCAACTTAGTATAATAATGAATGGAATAACAAAAGAAATCACCATGCATGCGGTACTTCGCATAGACAGGTTATTCCAACAGAAAAATAAGTAACGGAACCAGGTCAGGCGAAATTCGCACCGACAGGATGTTCCAACAGAATAATAAAGACGGAACTAGGTCCGGAGTAAACACACATACAGGATATTCCAACAGAATAATAATAAAGATAGAACCTAGGTCCGGCGTAAACGCACAGACAAGATATTTCAACAGAATAATAAAGACGGAATCAGGTCCGGCGTAAAACGCACAGACAGGATATTTCAACAGAATAATAAAGATGGAATAATAGAAGAATGTCACCAAGTATAGGGTAGCCCGCGTATACAGGTTATTCCAATAGAATAATAAAGAATGGAATAACAGAAGTTCTCTTCTTGAATACAAAAGAAATAACACCCCTTACCGTAAAAGAAACTGGATATAGGAGTAGTGAAGTAGCAGGCTTCTCTTCTACTATACATTTTCTCTCTATAGCTTCTCTCTATAATAAGTGCTCTATAGCTATAGTGAATTGGTGAGAAATGAAGGAAGAATGAGCTTCTATTTATTGAAAAATATAGTTTCTATAATTATACATTTTGGGGCTCAGAAAATTATAGAACAATACCTCCAACTTTTTTTTCATTTTTAATTTAGTCCTGCAAGTATTATCAAATTTACACCAACTCCCCTAATAGTAAATAATGTGAATCAATAGTTCTAGACATGTGAAAATACGAATTACAGTATAGTACCTCCATCTATACCTCCATTTTTAACTTAGTCATGTAAGTATTATCAATCTTGCACCAACTCCCCTAATAGTAACAAGAATGTGAAACAATAGTATACACATATAAACAAATAGTTATAATCATGTGAAATAATAGCAATCAATTGCTCATTTATCCGGTTAAATACCCGATTGGTCAAAATAACCTCCAGACATCAATTTTTATCGAAATAAATGTCGATTTTCACTAACACAAATAATTCCAACATAATGAAACTATTTTTATCAAAAATATAAATTTTGAAATTTCAAAGTTTAACTTTTCCTGAAAAAGTCAACTGTTGACTTTTTGACCAAATAGTAAAAATCGATAAATTTTGTGTTTATAGTCTATTCTTACTAATTTCATTGTTCTGGACTCAAATATCACGTCCACGTCTCCAACTTTAACTCCGAGCACGACTTCAATATTAATAACATTCATCATTAATATTATAACTCATAATATTTATCAACCAGGTGGTTCCCAAGAAAGAGGGGGCTTTCCAATAAGGATTTCTCCCTATTGGCGCGCAATTAGGTGACCTAACCTCTCCTTGACAGAACTTCTAGACATTGTAAATATTACAATTTATTAATATAAATAACTTTGTCATCTCAATTATTGACTTAATAAAATAATATATTATGCAGATGATACTGTGACAATAATCGAATCAATAATATGAGAGATATGATGCAACAATTACTATAGCAATAATTGAGTATAACAGAGTGACTTCTCACATAAGCATCAATAATCAATACCGTGTGCTACTATGCAACCACGCGTATTACTGTACTTTTACTACCGAGTAGTTCAACAGTATTAACGGTAAAACTTCCGTCGTTATTTTCAATAAAATACTTTTATCGTTTTCTCAATCTGACAATAATTCCGTTATGGAGTCCACCAATGATTATGCCGTCGTACTGATATTCCCCGACAAAAAGAATATTATATAACAACTTGAATACTTTGTAAAATTTATAAATATTACCCACAACTATAATATTATCTCAAATTCACACCATAATATTAAAAAAAATATTTCGAAAAAATTAAATCTTTATTCGTAAAATTTGGAATTTTACAGTTCATCAAGGGGTCATCCGAAGTGGTTGAGCAACTGAAGAAGCTGAGCATCATGCAACACTCAGCTGCACTTCAAGAATGATCAAGCCAAGCTGCTAAGTATAGAAGATGTTCAGAGCATGAAGACATCTTAGCAGCTCAGCACCGACTCCAACAACAGCAAACAAATAACTCAACAGATAGGGCCTGAGGGGTCATTGTCCAAAGGGACTAAATGAAACAGGGCCTGAGGGGTCCTTGTCCGAAGGGACTAAACAAAGTTCCAAGCCTGCTGGGCTTGAAAAGTTCCTAGGGAACTAGAGAAGTTTCAAGGCTGCTGGCCTTGAAGGAATCTTAGTAATTCAGGGTGCTGCCCTTCCTTAGTGGATTAGGAGCTTGAGTCTCTGAACCACTTAAAACCCCTTGTGAATTTTATATTATGTCATTTATATTATGTACTATAACTGCTATGTATGTTTTAACTGCTTTCAACTAAACTTACTCTACGAATAATGTATGTATGATTATGAATATGAATATATCAATGAAGGGGATCTTTTACTTATTCCGTTGTGCTTGAAAAGATTCTTATGTTTGTCATATGTTAATTATCAAAAATATAATATAAACCTGAAAAGTAATTAAAATAAAAAGGATCTATTCAACCCCCCCCCCCTTCTAGATCTATTGTGCCCTCTGGGAACTAACATAAATTATTAAATTTCCAAATTACAAAGAATATATAAGAACTAAATAATTAATACAAACTTAATGTATATATTACCTAGTAGTCCCGACCCGACATATAAGCGGCGCTTGGGGGGGGGGGGGATTCCCTAGCAATCCACGTGATAGTCCCCGCGGAGGCCTACGTCGATCACCTATGTAGTGAAATACAACAATATTTATATAAACCAATATAATGTCAATATTATATAAAATAAAAAACAATAAGATGTATAACAACAAAACATGTCATTATACCTGATGATCCGGCCTGATCATCACTAGCACTACCTACACGGCCTCCACGGCCTGAACTACCAGCACGCCCACCACGATTGTCGTGTGGTGTACGCGTCATATCTGTATATATATTGTCAAATCATCATCAAGAAAATAATATGCGGATACAACTAAAAGGATACAAACATGTAGATAAAACTAAAAGGATACAACATGTAGATACAACATGTGTTTGTTATTTCATTTATTTTTATTTTATTTATTTAATGTTTTTTATAGGCTTACATATAAAAAATGGAAAAGTCACCATGTTTGCTCTGTTCCTGCCTATTATACAAAAATGGCAACTCTTTGTTTCCTCTTCCACTTTCATTTTCCATCATAAAAATTCAGACTATTCAGATTCTCTCTCTTCTTCTCCATCAAATCAATTCATCAGAACCTCAGTTTTCACTCTTTTAGTCAAAAAAAGAACAAGAGCAGAAGAAGATATTTACTTGGTATAGCTTTGTGAAAAGATGAAGAGGGATAGAGAGGAGATATCAAAATCTAAAAACAGTGAAAAAAAGGGAGATCAAGTCATTCTCTGATAAACTCCTCCTCTTCACAGTTGAATACAACTAAAAGGATACAACATGCAGATATAACTAAATTAAAGGAGATCACTATTACTTTGAATACAACTAAAAGGACATTAAGATTACTTACTCCTAATCATTTATATCATCAAAGCCATCAATATCAGAATCATCATCTTCGAGCAGTAGATCTTCACTATCGTTGTCATCACCACCTTCGTCATCATCAACGATTTCTTCAATTATATCTACCTCCTCAACAACATCGTCTTCACTTTCGATAGCGACAACATCATTCTCTTCTTCACTAGGCTCACTAATAATTGTCACATCAGCAGGTGTGACACTAGTAGACTCGACTTGTAAAGGTTCATCATCTGGACGAGGAGTTGTGCCTTAAAAACCACGGGATTTAGTGGTTATAATCTCATGCCATGGGCTTACAAGAGTCTTAACACTCCGTGCATAGTACACATGTGTTGCTTGACTTGCTAAAATAAAAGGCTCGTCCATACCAGTCATCAGTCTTAGTTTTGACTTAACGTTAACAGTCACCCGTCCTGATTTTTTATCTAATGATGGTAGATTCATTGAACTTGTAAAGGTTAGACTTACATGATCTTTAAACCATTGCACAAATTCTCCATTTCTCAAATTTTGCAAATCCCCGTCTGATATACTCGGATTCACTTCACGTACTTCAGCATCATATTGATTGCATCACAGTTATATACTCAATATGTTTGTAAAAGAATTTGACATAATTACACCAAACATATATAGTTATGACTATTTACTTAATGTATGGCGCTACTTCATTCATGTTGACAAGTGCATACAATGTGGCAGCTGCATACTCACTATTGGTCAAGAATCGCCATTTTTTTTACCACCAAATGGGCGTACAGGATGACTAAAGGCCATTAATTCTCCTTTTTCCTCGTGCGCAATAGCCTGATTCCGATGTAAGCAATTGTGCTTTGTCTGAACATTCGGCTCAAAGTACAACGAGAAACAATTAACAAGTTCCTCCATAACATACCTTTCAGTTATTGACCCCTCTACATGGGCTCTATTCTTCACCTTTTGCTTTAGACGTCGTATATACCTATGTGATATATAGATTAGCAAAAAAGAATGAACATTTTATCATATTAAAAACATTGATGTCATTACCTCTCAAATGGATACATCCATCTATATTGTACGAGACCGTTAAACTTAGCTTCGTATGGCAAGTGAATAGGAAAATGCTCCATTGAATCAAAAAACGATGGGTGGAAGATCATTTCTAACTTACACATTATTTCCACTATCTGCATCTCCATTTTATCTATGTCTTTGAGCTGAAGCTCCGTCAAGCATAGATCTCTGAAGAATTTAGAAAGCTCTGTCAGTGCTTCAACCACACGTTTCGGTAACAAGTCGATAAATGCCACAGGGATCAACTTCTGCATGAATACGTGACAATCATGACTTTTGAGACCCCGAAACTTCAACTCTTCGACTTTACAACACCTTGCTATATTCGAAGAATATCCATCTAGGAGCTTCAGTCCACTGATCCAATTACATATCAATATCAAATGTTTCCTGGTCAAAGTATAATCAGCTTTAGGTGTGACCGTCTTACTACCCTCCTGATACAGCCACAAATCTTCCCTAATGTGACGCCCCTAAAATAGGTATACAACACCCATTCTGAGTTGTCAAAATACATGGTATAGAAACAACTACAACTTTATTAATACAACATAAAAACTGTGAGTTTAAAATAAAATATTGTCATCTAGACAATATCCACACTCAAATAAGTTCTCATTACAATTATTGATACACTATTTTACAAAATAGTGAGGACTACTAAAACAACTTCTAGAACCATCATTCCACACCCCGACTAGTACTCGCTACATTCTCTCCTCCTGAAAAGAAAAATGGAACAAAAAGAAAAAGGGTGAGCTCAACTAGCCCAGTAAAGAACATTATGACTAAGATAACATAGAACAAATTGTCGTTAGTCCTCAACAGGGAAAAATCTAATAGAATACAATAGACAAACAGTTTTAAATCAATATTCGCAACGAAAATAATAATTCATTAGAAGAGTTAAGTAGAGAATGAAATCTACTATCTTCTATAGATGAATTTAAAAGTTCATCGTCGATATTTTATCCCTGTAACATCAATCAATATATATCTGGAATCAAATATTCATCTTTGCACTACAGGCCAAAGATATTCATCAGTTGGTCATGTTCATCTAAACACCTGTTCATCTATGCACTACAGGCCAAAGATATTCTTCAGAAATCATTCATCTTTGCCCTACAGGCCAAAGATATTCAGTAATATCATCATTTAGGACTGAGGATGATGAAAAATATTTTAAAAGAAACGAATCCAGTGAAATAAAATAACAAATATTAAGGATTCGTATTTCGGTTTATCCATGTCCAAAAATACCTCATAAATATTCATAGGGTAGTAAAATTCAGGAATGATCAAAATATGGATACAATCAAAGTTAGTATCCATAATAGATATTTTGGATGAAAAACAAAAATTTAATTTTTCGGTGAATAGTGTCGTATTCGTGAATAGTGCCGTATACGTGAATAGTACCGTATACGTGAATAGTAACCCCAACACAAAAAGTTCCAAATTTGATAAAAAAAAGTTTAGACCAATATTTTGGCATAATGATATTGAAGAAAATAATATCATTTAAGAAGAAAACAACATCCCTTACCTCGAAAGAATAGTACTTCTAGCTGGAATACTAAATATAGTGCTGAAGAGAACTTGCACCGTATTACAACACTCAAAGTATCAAAATACTCACAAGAATACGCTCAATATATCGAGAGAGAAAGAGAGAAAAACTTTTGTTTCTGGTGTGAATTTCAATTCTAACCTAAGCACCCTATTTATAGAAAAATGCTTAGAACACCAAAGCATAAAATTTAATATAACATTAATATATATAATCAAATTTCTTACGCCCACTTTCTTAGATCTGAATTAAGCCATTTACATCACATGCAAGACCAACAATAATGACCAAAAACGTTTTTCATATTAAAAATACTTAAAACTTCCAAAAATTAATTATTTCAGAACTTCGGAGCTTCAATAATTCATAATAAATAGCTCTTTTATCAGAAAAATCCGAAACTTATGTCTTTTCCATAGGAAATTCCATTATCTACAACTTTGCAGAAGAAAGTTTTTCTAAATTTCAAACAGAAATTGACCAAAATCTACAAACGGGAGATTTTACAAGCTATAATCAAATTTCAGTCAAGAAATGGGGTCCACCGACATGTTTTGTGATGCCCCAAAATAGGTATACAACACTCATTCTGAGTCGTCAAAATATATGGTACAGAAACAACTACAACTTTATTAATACAACATAAAAACTGTGAGTTTAAATACAAATATTTTCATCTAGATAATATCAACACTCAAATAAGTCCTCATTACAATTATTGATCTATTATTTTACAAAAATGGTGAGGACTACTAAAACGACTTTCTAGAACCTTCATTCCATACCCCGACTAGTACTCGCTACATTCTCGCCTCCTGAGAAGATAAATGGAACAAAAAGAAAAAGGGTGAGCTCAACTAGCCCAGTAAAGAATATTATGACCAAGATAATATAGAACAAATTATCGTTAGTCTTCAACAGGGAAAAATCTAATAGAATACAATAGACAACAAGTTTTAAATCAATGTTCGCAGCAGAAATAATAATTTATTAGAAGAGTTAAATAGAGAATAAAGTCTATTATCTTCTATATATGAATTTAAAAGTCAATCGTCAACATTTTATCCCTGTAACATCAATCAACATATATCTGGAATCAAATATTCATCTTTGCACTGCATGCCAAAGATATTCACCAGTTGGTCCTGTTCATCTAAACACCTGTTCATCTTTGCACTACGGGCCAAAGATATTCATCAGAAATCATTAATCTTTGCACTACAGGCCAAAGATATTCAATTATATCATCATTTAGGACTGAGAATGATGAAAAATATTTTAAAGAAAATGAATCCAGTGAAACAAAAGAATAAATATTAAGGATTCGTATTTCAGCTATTCCATGTCCAAAAATACTTCATAAATAATCATAGTGGAGAAAAATTCAAGAATGATCAAAATATTGATACAATCAAAGCTAGTATCCATAACAGATATTTTGGACGAAAAACGAAAATTTAATTTTTCTGTGAATAGTGTCTTATACGTGAATAGTAACCCCAACACTAAAAGACAAGAATTTCACAAGAAAAATACTCACAATATTCCGGCATAATGATATTGAAAGAATTAATATCATTTTAAAAAAATAATATCCCTTACCTCGTAAAGACAGTACTTCTAGTTGAAACACCGGATATAGGCTATGACTTGAACTTCCACCGTATAGCAACACTCAAAGTATTAAAATACTCACAAGAATACGCTAAATATATCGAGAGAGAAAGAGAGAGAAAATAAAACAACAGTAATATAAAATATCAACGTAGCAATTATTGAATCAATAAAATAAAATAATGAACAGTAATTACTATAACAATTATTGAGTATTACTTACGTAAGAATCCATAATTAGGTGCAATACCGTGTGCTACTGTGCAACAACGCGTATTACTGTATTTTAACCACCGGGTATTCTAACAGTATTAACGGTAACAACTACGCCATTATTTATAAACAACTTATAATTGTCGTTTTCTTCATCCAATTGCTTTCCATTATGGGGCCCACACAAGGCTGCACCGTCGTACGAATATTCCCCGACGGTAAGAATATTCCACGACCAAAAGAATATTCTCCGATAAAAATGAATATTTTATAACCACTTTAAAATATTTGTGCATTTTACCCATAACTAACCACATTAATCAAATCAACCCTTACTATTTCAAAATAATAAATAGAGGAAATTCAATTTTATTTATAATAAGTTGGGGTCTTACAACCTCCCATACTTATGAAATTTCGTCCTCGAAATTGACGTACGTGCGGTGTTTCGAAAATATGAAGATATCTCGCTTTCATTTCTGTTTCTAACTCCCAGGTTATTTCCTCAATAGCATGGTTCCTCCACAAAACTTTTACTTGTGGTATAACCTTTGTGCGTAGGACATGCTTCTTCCTATCCAAAATCTTGACAGATACCTCTTCATACATTAAGTCTTCGGCTATCTCATCCGATTCTAACTCAATAACGTGGTTCGTGTCTTTCACATATTTACGAAGCACGGATACGTGAAAAACATTATGAACACGAGACATACTTGGAGGTAACGCGAGTCTATAGGCCACATTTCCTACTCGGTCAAGAATCTGAAATGGACCAATAAATCGTGGATTGAGCTTTCGTTTCTTCCCAAATATTGTAACTCCTTACCATAGAGCAACACATAATAATACATGATCCCCAATACTAAATTCCACGTCCTTTCGATGAAGATCCGCATACCTCTTTTGTCGATCCTGTGCCGTTTGTATACGTTATCGAATCATTTGGATCTTTTCTGTAGTCATACGTACCAACTCGGGTCCCAATAATGTTGTTTCACCCACCTCATCCCAACATATTGGAGAGCGACACTTTCGTCCATACAATGCTTCGAATGGAGCCACACCTATACTTTCCTGATAACTGTTGTTGTAGGAGAATTCCACCAATGGTAAATATTTATCCCAACTGCCTTTGAAGTCTAGGACACAGAGTCTTAATAGATCTTCAATATTTTGAATAGTCCTCTCTGATTGTCCGTCCGTTTGAGGATGGTATGCCGAACTGAATCGTAAATCCGTGCCCATAGTTTTTTGCAAGCTAACCCAAAATCTTGAAGTGAATCTTGGGTCACGATCCGAAATAATGAATACTGGCATGCCATGCAATCTCACAATCTCATCTACATACATACGAGCAAGACGTTCAAGGGAATAAGTCTACCGTATCGACAAGAAATGAGCAAACTTGGTTAATCTATCAACAATAACCTAAATAACATTTATTCCTTAAGAAATCGTGGGAAGACCCGTAACAAAATCCATGGTAATGTGTTCCCACTTCTATTTCAGAATCTCCAGTGGTTGCAATGGGCCCTTAGGCACTTGATGCTCCACCTTTACAAGTTGACAAGTTAAACACCTCGAGATAAACTTTGCAATCTCTCTCTTCATATTATTCCACCAAAATGTATGTCGAAGATCACGATACATTTTGGTACTTCCAGGATGGATTGCAAATTGTGTATTGTGTGCCTCCATCATGATCTTGTACTTCAAATCAGAATCATTAGGAACACAAAGTCTGGATTGGAATCGAAGTATTCCTTCTTCATCGATTCTTGCTTCTGGAATAGCACCTTCTTGCACTTTCTTCTTCATACGCATCAGCTCCGGGTCTGTGACTTGAGCAACTTTAACTTTTTCGATTAAAGTTGGTTCTATACGTATACTTGACATCATTGCATGGGTCCCCGGAGTCTTGACTTCTATCTTCATCTTTTGTAAATCACACCAAATGGGCCTTTGTGTTGACAACATCGCACTCGTTCTCGCGTATGATCTTCTACTCAATACGTCGGCTACCACGTTCTCTTTTCCAGAATGGTATTGAATGATATGGTCGTAGTCTTTCAACAGCTCGAGCCAACGTCGTTGCCGCATATTGAGTTTTTTTTTGGTAAAGAAATATTTGAGACATTTATGGTCTAAATATATCTCCACTTTCTCCCTATATAGATAGTGCCTCCAGATCTTTAGCGCAAAAACGACTGCTGCCAACTCTAGATCATAAGTAGGATAATTCCTCTCATATTCTTTAAGTTGTCGTGAGGCATAGGCTATAACTTTTCCATGTTGCATGAGAACACATCCTAGCCCTTTGCCTGAAGCATCGCTGTAGATAACAAATCCATCCGAACCAGATGGTATTGTCAGAACAGGTACCGAAATGAGTCTCCTCTTGAGCTCTTGGAAACTCTTCTCATATTCCTCGCACCATACGAATTTTGTATCCTTCCGAGTCAGCTGAGTTAATGGAGTAGCAATTTGAGAAAATCCTTCCACGAATCTCCGATAATAACCAGCTAAGCCCAGAAAGCTACGTACTTTGGTCACCGATTTCTGTTGCTCCCAACTTTGTATTGCTTCAATCTTCGCCGGGTCAACAAATACTCTATGTTTTGACACCACGAGCCCAAGGAATGCTACTTCCTCAAGCCAGAACTTTCATTTCTTCAGCTTGGCATATAACTTATTATCACTGAAGCCTTTGCAGTACCAGCTTCGAATGGTGCTCATGATCTTCACGGCTTTTGGAATATATGAGGATGTCATCAATAAAGGCAACAACGAACTGATCCAAATAATCCTTGAATACTCAGTTCATCATATCCATGAAAGCCGCAGGAGCATTAGTCAATCCAAAAGACATGACTAGGAATTCGTAATGCCCGTACCGAGTTCTGAAGGCAGTCTTCAGAATATCCTTAATTTTAACCTTCAGCTGATGATATCCAGAACGAAGATCGATCTTTGAAAAGAATTGTGCTACTTGCAACTGGTCAAACAGGTCATCAATACGAGGTAGTGGATACCTATTCTTGATGGTAACATGGTTTAATTCACGGTAATCAATATAAAGTCGCATACTCCCATCTTTCTTCTTTACAAATAAAACAGGAGCACCCCAAGGAGATGTACTAGGACGACTAAAATTGATGTCCAACAACTCCTGTAGTTGGACCTTCAACTCCTGAAGTTCAATAGGAGCCATTCGATATGGGGTTTTAGAAATAGGCTTTGTACCAGGTTCAAGATCAATAAAGAATATAACTTCACGTTCTGGGGGTAGACCGGGAAGTTCTTCAGGAAATACGTCAGAAAAGTCAATAACAACAGAAATATTATTCAAATCTGACGTGTCTTTAGTCAAATTCATAACATGGGCTATGAAAGTTTGACATCCGTTTTTCAATAAACGAATATCTTTATGACTTGATATGACATTGATTGATTTTAATGGTTTAGTTGCTTGAATTCGAACAACAGGTTGATTAGGAATATAAAAACTAACAACCTTACGAAAATAATCAATTTTGGCATGATGAGTAGTTAACCAATCAATCTCTAAAATCACATCAAATGCAAGTATCTTTAAAGAGATAAGGTCAACATGTAAGGTGATGGTGCCAACTTGGATCAAACAAGATTTATAAACAGTGGATGTGATGAAAGTTTCTCCTAATGGAGTTTCCACAAATAGGTCAAAGTTTAATTTCTCCGGAGTTAAATTTAAACGTTGAGCCCAAGTATGAGAAAGAAATGAATGGGTTGCACCGGTATCTAGTAAGGTATAAACTTCACATGAATTTATGATTAGCTTACCCGTGATCACCTCGTTTGGGTTTCTCGCATGTTGACCAGTCACGACCAACGCTCTTCTAGGAACCGTTGATTTTGACTTTTCTGGGACAGCCTTTTGAGTCACCATCCCCGCTTGACTTGGTTTCGCTACAGTGTAATCTCGAGCGATATGTCCTTCCTTTTCACAATTATAACATACCTTAAACTGTTGTGGGCAGTTTGGACTGATATGTCCTTCTTTTCCGCACTTATAGCATATGATCGGTGGTCGTTCTCCTCCCTTGAAACCAGTTGCTGCTGGTGCTGACGTCTTCGTATTGTCATTGTTGAATCTCCTCTTTTTAAAATCTCCTCCCGACTCGCTTCTTCTATTCTCATGGCTATGATTACCACCAGAGTGGTTACCGCTCTTGTCCGTATTTTTCTTTCTCCGCTGGTTATTGTTGTTCTGATAACTGATGTCACTGGTATGATCCTGGTTGTGGTCCCTCGATTGACCGTACTCGTTATTTCGCTCTAATAATTAAGCCCTGTTGACAACATCTGAATAGAGAGAAAATTTATGAGAAATGAGATATTGACGTATGTCGGGTTTCAAACCTCTCAGAAACATCCGCGTCATACGTTCCTCATTCTCTACCAAATGTGGTGCAAACTTGGATAACTCTGCAAACCTCGCCTCTTACTAGGACACCGTCATGTTGTTTTGTTCCAATCTAATAAACTCTACCTCCTTCATATGATGAACACTTTCTGAAATGTCTCCCAAGACATGCTGAGCGCGGCTGGATGGGTACGCTTCACAGATTCCCACCAGTAATCTGCCTCATTATGGAACATAAAAGTGGCGAATGGAACTTTATGTTCCTCCGTGCATCCCAAGACAACGAATATCTTGGTAATTTTCTCGACCCATGTCTCCGCCTTAATCCGATCCGGCTTTCCCTAGAATTCTAGTGATCCCAACTCTTTGAACTGCTTGGCTGTGACCAGCTGTGCGCTGCCATTGTTTCTTCCTATATTTTGAACATGAATCTCCTTCGTCTGATTTTTCATGAATCGCAAAAAGCTTCTAAACATCTCATCGTTCATCGTCTGCTCAGTGGTGTTGTTTACAGGAGGAACATTGCCAGCCTATTGCACGTTCTCCTCATTGGTGAGCAAAGGTGTCTCTACGGTCTCATTTACTCCACTGTTAACATTCTCAGTCGACATTCTCAAATACTGCAATAAAACAAGGGTTAATTTAACAAATTAACAAATCACATAATATCCCTATATAATGACCGACCAACAAATAAACTTAGGTGGGGCACACTAGCGAAGGATTTACTCGTCTCTCCCCTCCAAGTTCTATTCCCCGATCTCCACCAGAGATCATATCCCTAAGCTCTGATACCAACTGTGACGCCCCCAAAATAGGTATAAAACACCCATTCTAAGTCGTCAAAATACATGGTACAGAAATAACTACAACTTTATTAATACAACATAAAAACTGTGAGTTTAAATACAAATATTTTCATCTAGATAATATCAACACTCAAATAAGTTCTCATTACAATTATTGATACATTATTTTACAAAAATGGTGAGGACTACTAAAACGACTTTCTAGAACCTTCATTCCATACCCCGACTAGTACTCGCTACATTTTCGTCTCCTGAGAAGAAAAATGGAACAAAAAGAAAAAGGGTGAGCTCAACTAGCCTAGTAAAGAATATTATGACCACGATAATATAGAACAAATTATCGTTAGTATTCAACAGGAAAAAATCTAATAGAATACAATAGACAACAAGTTTTAAATCAATGTTCGCAGCGGAAATAATAATTCATTAGAAGAGTTAAATAGAGAATAAAGTCTACAATCTTCTATATATGAATTTAAAAGTTCATCGTCAATATGTTATCCTTATAGCATCAATCAACATATATCTGGAATCAAATATTCATCTTTGCACTGCAGGCCAAAGATATTCATCAGAAATCATTAATCTTTGCACTACAGGCCAAAGATATTCAATTATATCATCATTTAAGACTGAGAATGATGAAAAATAATTTAAAGAAAATGAATCCAGTGAAACAAAAGAATAAATATTAAGGATTCGTATTTCACCTATTCCATGTCCAAAAATACCTCATAAATAATCATAGTGGAGAAAAATTCAAGAATGATCAAAATATGGATACAATCAAAGCTAGTATCCATAACAGATATTTTGGACGAAAAACAAAAATTTAATTTTTCTGTGAATAGTGTCGTATACGTGAATAGTAACCCCGACACTAAAAGACAAGAATTTCACAAGAAAAATACTCATAATATTCCGGCATAATGATATTGAAAGAATTAATATCATTTTAAAAAAATAATATCCCTTACCTCGTAAAGACAGTACTTCTAGTTGAAACACCGGATATAGGCTTGCACCGTATAGCAACACTCAAAGTATTAAAATACTCACAAGAATACGCTCAATATATCAAGAGAGAAAGCGAAAGAAAACTTCAGTTTCTGGTGTGATTTTAATTTTAACCAAAGCACCCTATTTATAGGAAAATGCTTAGAACACCAAAGCAGAAAATTTAATATAATATTAATATACTAGCTCGGTCCCGTGCCTCCGGCACTGTATGGGCAGTTGTATGGACAGTGAAATTTATCTCTAACTTAGAACGGCCCAGATGATTTATTAAGTTAGCGGGAAATTCAAAATCATTATTAGATAGATTAGATAGATAGATGTATTTTATTAGATAGATGTATGGACGGTGGGATTTATCTCAAACTTTGGATGGCCCAGATGATTTATTGAGTGAGCGGGAAATTCAAAATCATTTGTATTTTATTAGATATATATATATATATATATATATATATATATATATATATATATATATACAAAATTCCTAAGCCCACTTATTGAATCTGAATTCAGGCACCTTGCACATGTTAAAGATGCCCACAAAATATAAAAAATGTTTTTATTAAAAAAAAAATAAAACTTCAAAAAATTAATTATTTCGGAATTTCAGAACTTCAATAATTCATAATAAATAGTCCTTTTGTCAAAAAAATTTGAACCACGTGTCTTTTCCATAGGAAATTTCATTATCTACAACTTTGCAGAAGAAAAATTTTCCAAATTCCAAACAGAAATTGACAGAAATCCACAAACGGGCGATTTTAATGCTATAATCAAATTTCAGTCAAGAAATGGGCCCACAGACATGTTTAACATGTTTTAAACAACTTTTGATACAAAAATACTCTTCCTCCTCATATACTCATATATCCCAGATTCATTGAAAAAAAAATATCATTATTATTACACTATAATAATAAAATATTATTTTATCAGAAAAGATAAAATATCGATTTTCAACAATTTTCACTTTAAAAATTTTCTCCATCTATATCCATATAAAATGAATATTTTTCTTATTATATAAATCAATAATTAATTATTCACAAATAATATTATCGAAGCACAATACTAACAACCATGCAGTTCCCAGGAAAGAGGGGGCTTTCCAATAAGGATTTCTCCTTACTGGCGCACAATTAGGTGACCAAACCTCTCCTTAAACAGAACTTTCTAGACATTGCCAATAATGTTATCTAATAATATTATTCAGATAATATCAATTATTGCTTCGATAATGGAAAATATTGTGTAGTGGCAATTATTAAAACAACAGTAATATAAAATATCAACGTAGCAATTATTGAATCAATAAAATAAAATACTGAACAGTAATTACTGTAACAATTATTGAGTTGTGCCTTCTTACGTAATAATCAATAATTGGTGCAATACCATGTGCTACTGTGCAACAACACGTATTATTGTGTTTTAACCACCGAGTATTCCAACAGTATCAATGGTAACAACTACGCCGTTATTTATAAACAACTTATAATTGTCATTTTTTTTATCCAATCGCTTTCCGTTATGGAGCTTACATAAGGCTGCGCCGTCGTACGAATATTCCCCGACAGTAAGAAGATTCTACGACCAAACGAATATTCTCTAATAAAAATGAATATTTTACAACCACTTTAAAATATTTGCGCATTTTACCCATAAATAACCACATTAATCAAATCAACCCTTACTATTTCAAAATAATAATGAGAGGAAATTCAATTTTATTTATAATAAGTTGGGGTCTTACATGTTTAATATGTTTTTAACATTTATTGCAATAAAAATACTCTTTCTCCTCATATACTCATATATATCGCATTCATTGTAAAAATATCATCATTATTATATTATAATAATATAATAAAATATTATTTTATCAGAAAAGATAAAATATTAATTTTCAACAATTGTCACTTTAAAAATTTTCTCCATCTATATCCACATAAAATAAATATTTTTCTCATCATATAAATTAATAATTAATTATTCATAAATAATATTACAGAATCACAATACTGACAACCAGGTAGTTTCCAGGAGAGATGGGGCTTTCTAATAAGGATTTTTCCTTACTGGCGCGCAATTCGGTGACCAAACCTCTCCTCAGACAGAACTTTCTAGACATTGCCAATAATATTATCTAATAATATTATTCAGATAATATGAATTATTGCTCCGATAATAAAAAATATTGTGTAGTGACAATTATTGAAATAACAGTAATTTAAAATATTAACGCAGCAATTATTGAATCAATAAAATAAAATACTGAACAGTAATTACTGTAACAATTATTGAGTAGTGCCTTCTTACGTAAGAATCAATAATTGGTGCAATACCGTGTGCTACTGTGCAACAACGCGTATTACTGTGTTTTAACCACCGGGTATTCTAACAGTATTAACAGTAATAACTACGCCGTTATTTATAAACAACTTATACTTGTCATTTTCTTCATCCAATCACTTTCTGTTATGGGACCCACAAAAGACTGCGCCGTCGTACGAATATTCCCTGACAGGAAGAATATTCCACGACCAAACGAATATTCCTCGACAACAATGAATATTTTATAACCACTTGCTTATTTGAAATATTTGCGCATTTTACCCATAACTAACCACATTAATCAAATCAACCCTTACTATTTCAAAATAATAAATAGAGGAAATTTAATTTCATTAAAATAAGTTGGGGTCTTACAACCTCCCCTCCTTATGAAATTTCGTCCTCGAAATTGACGTACGTACCTGGTGTTTCAAAAAGGTAAGGATACCTTGCTTTCATTTCTGTTTCTAACTCCTAGATCATTTTCTCAATAGCATGATTCCTCCACAAAACTTTAACTTGTGGTATGACCTTTGTGCGTAGGACATGCTCTTTCCTATCCAAGATCTTGACAGGTACCTCCTTGTACGTTAAGTCTTCAGCTATTTCATCCGGTTCTAACTCAATGACGTGTTTCGGGTCTTTCACATATTTATGAAACACAGATATATGAAAAACATTATGAACACGAGACATACTTGGAGGTAACGCGAGTCTATAGGCCACATTTCCTACTCGGTCAAGAATCTGAAATGGACCAATAAATCGTGGATTGAGCTTTTCTCTCTTCCCAATTCTTGTAACTCCCTTCCATGGAGCAACACACAATAATACATGATCCCAAATACTAAATTTCACGTCTTTTCGATGAAGATCTACATAACTCTTTTGTCGATCATGTGCCGTTTGTATACGTTATCGAATCATTTGGATCTTTTCTGTTATACATACCAACTCGGGTCCCAACAATGTTGCTTCACCCACCTCACCCCAATATATTGGAGAGCGACACTTTCGTCCATACAATACTTTAAATGGAGCCACACCAATACTTGCCTGATAACTGTTATTGTAGGAAAATTCCACCAATGGTAAATACTTATCTCAACTCCCTTTGATGTCTAGGACACAGAGTCTTAATATATCTTCAAGAGTTTGAATAGTCCTCTCTGATTGTCCGTCCGTTTGAGGATGGTATGCCGAACTGAATCGTAAATCCGTGCCCATAGCTTTTTGCAAGCTAACCCAAAATCTTGAAGTGAATCTTGGGTCACGATCCGAAACTATGGATACTGTCATGACATGCAATCTCACAATCTCATCTACGTACATACGAGCAAGACGTTCAAGGGAATAAGTCTCCCGTATCGGCAAGAAATGAGCAAACTTGGTTAATATATCAACAATAACCTAAATATCATTTATTCCTTAAGAAACCGTGGGAAGACCCGTAACAAAATCCATGGTAATGTGTTCCCACTTTCATTTCAGAATCTCCAGTGGTTGCAATGGGCCCTTAGGCACTTGATGCTCCGACTTTACAAGTTGACAAGTTAAACACCTCGAGATAAACTTTGCAATCTCTCTCTTCATATTATTCCACCAAAATGTATGTCGAAGATCACGATACATTTTGGTACTTTCAGGATGGATTGCAAATGGTGTATTGTGTGCCTCCATCATGATCTTGTACTTCAAATCAGAATCATTAGGAACACAAAGTCTGGAGTGGACTTGAAGTATTCCTTCTTCATCGATTCTTGCTTCTGGAATAGCACCTTCTTGCACTTTCTTCTTCATACGCATCAGCTCCGGGTCTGTGGCTTGAGCAACTTTAACTTTTTCGATTAAAGTTGGTTCTATACGTATACTTGACATCATTGCATGGGTCCCCGGAGTCTTGACTTCTATCTTCATCTTTTGTAAATCACACCAAATGGGCCTTTGTGTTGACAACATCGCACTCGTTCTCGCGTATGATCTTCTACTCAATACGTCAGCTACCACGTTCGCTTTTCCACAATGGTATTGAATGGTATGGTCGTAGTCTTTCAACAGCTCGAGCAAACGTCGTTGCCGCATATTGAGTTCCTTTTGGGTAAAGAAATATTTGAGACTTTTATGGTCTGAATATATCTCCACTTTCTCCCCATATAGATAGTGCCTCCAGATCTTTAGCGCGAAAACGACTGCTGCCAACTCTAGATCATGAGTAGGATAATTCCTCTCATATTCTTTAAGTTGTCATGAGGCATAGTCTATAACTTTTCTAAATTGCATGAGAACACATCCTAGCCCTTTGCCTGAAGCATCGCTGTAGATAACAAATCCATCCGAACCAGATGGTATTGTCAGAACAGGCACCGAAATGAGTCTCCTCTTGAGCTCTTGGAAACTCTTCTCACATTCCTCGCACCATACGAATTTTGTATCCTTCCGAGTCAGCTGAGTTAATGGAGTAGCGATTCGAGAAAATCCTTCCACAAATCTCCGATAATAACCAGCTAAACCCAAAAAGCTACGTACTTTGGTCACCGATTTCTGTTGCTCCCAACTTTGTATTGCTTCAATCTTCGTCGGGTCAACAGATACTCTATGTTTTGACACCACGTGCCCAAGGAATGCTACTTCCTCAAGCCAGAACTTTCATTTCTTCAGCTTGGCATATAACTTATTATCACGAAGCCTTTACAGTACCAGCTTCGAATTGTACTCATGATCTTCGCGGCTTTTGGAATATATGAGGATGTCATCAATAATGACAACAACGAACTGATCCAAATAATCCTTGAATACTCGGTTCATCATATCCATGAACGCCGCAGGAGCATTAGTCAATCCAAAAGACATGACTAATAATTCGTAATGCCCGTACCGAATTCTGAAGGCAGTCTTCAGAATATCCTTAATTTTAACCTTTAGCTGATGATATCCAGAACGAAGATCGATCTTTGAAAAGAATTGTGCTACTTGTAACTGGTCAAACAGGTCATCAATACGAGGTAGTGGATACCTATTCTTGATGGTAACATGGTTTAATTCCCGGTAATCAATATAAAGTAGCATACTCCCATCTTTCTTCTTTACAAATAAAACAGGAGCACCCCAAGGAGATATACTAGGACGAATGAAACTGATGTCCAACAACTCCTGTAGTTGGACCTTCAACTCCTGAAGTTCAATAGGAGCCATTCGATATGGGGTTTTAGAAATGGGCTTTATACCAGGTTCAAGATCAATAAGGAATTTAACTTCACGTTCTGGGGGTAGACCGAGAAGTTCTTCAGGAAATACGTCAGGAAAGTCAATAACAACAGAAATATTATTCAAATCTGACGTGTCTTTAGTCAAATCCCATAACATGGGCTAAGATAGTTTGACATCCAGTTTTTCAATAAACTAATATCTTTACGACTTGATATGACATTGATTGATTTTAATGGTTTAGTTGCTTGAATTCGAACAATAGGTTGATTAGGAATATGAAAACTAACAACCTTACGAAAATAATCAATTTTGGCATGATGAGTAGTTAACCAATCAATCCCTAAAATCACATCAAATGCAAGTATCTTTAAAGAGATAAGGTCAACAGGTAAGGTGATGGTGCCAACTTGGATTAAACAAGATTTATAAACAGTGGATGTGATTAAAATTTCTCCTAACGGAGTTTCCACAGATTGGTCAAAGTCTAATTTCTCCAGAGATAAATTTAAACGTTGAGCCCAAGTATGAGAAAGAAATGAATGGGTTGCACCGGTATCTAGTAAGATATAAACTTCGCATGAATTTATGATTAGCTTACCCGCGATCACCTCGTTTGGGTTTCTTGCATGTGGACCAGTCACGACAAACGCTCTTCCAGGAACCGTTGACTTTGACTTTTCTGGGACAGCCTTTTGAGTCACCATCCCCGTTTGACTTGGTTTCGCTACAGTGTAATCTCGAGCGATATGTCCTTCCTTTTCACAATTATAACATACCTTAAACTGTTGTGGGCAGTTTGGGCTGATATATCCTTCTTTTCCGCACTTATAGCATATGATCGGTGGTCGTTCTCCTCCCTTGAAACCAGTTGCTGCTGGTGCTGACGTCTTCGTATTGTCATTGTTGAATCTCCTCTTTTTAAAATCTCCTCCCGACTCGCTTCTTCTATTCTCATGGATATGATTACCACCAGAGTGGTTTCCACTCTTGTCCATATTTTTCTTTCTCCGCTGGTTATCGTTGTTCTGGTGACTACTGTCACTGGTATGATCCTAGTTGTGGTCCCTCGGTTGACCGTACTCGTTATCTCGCTCTAATAATTGAGCCCTGTTGACAACATCTGAATAGAGAAAAAATTTATGAGAAATGAGATATTGACGTATGTCGGGTTTCAAACCTCTCAGAAACATCCGTGTCATACGTTCCTCATTCTCTACCAAATGTGGTGCAAACCTGGATAACTCTGCGAACCTCACCTCGTACTAGGACACTGTCATGTTGTTTTGTTCCAATCTAATAAACTCTACCTCCTTCATATGATGAACACTTTCAGGAAAGTATTTGTCATTGAACAGTTTCTGAAATGTCTCCCAAGACATGCTGAGCGCGGCTGGATGGGTACGTTTCACAGATTCCCACCAGTAATCTGCCTCATTACGGAACATAAAAGTGGCGAATGGAACTTTATGTTCCTCCGTGCATCCCAAGACAACAAATATCTTGTCAGAACAGGTGCCGAAATGAGTCTCCTCTTGAGCTCTTGGAAACCCTTCTCGCATTCCTCGCTCCATATGAATTTTGTATCCTTCGAGTCAGCTGAGTTAATGGAGTAGCGATTCGAGAAAATCCTTCCACGAATCTCCGATAATAACCAGTTAAGCCTAGAAAGCTACGTATTTCGGTCACCGATTTGGGTTGCTCCCAACTTTGTATTGCTTCAATCTTCGCTGAGTCAACAGATACTCTATGTTTTGACACCACGTGCCCAAAGAATGCTACTTCCTCAAGCCAGAACTCACATTTCTTCAGCTTGGCATATAGCTTATTATCACGAAGCCTTTGCAGTACCAGCTTCGAATGGTGCTCATGATCTTCACGGCTTTTGGAATATATGAGGATGTCATCAATAAAGACAACAACGAACTGATCCAAATAATCCATGAATACTCGGTTCATCATATCCATGAAAGCCGCAGGAGCATTAGTCAATCCAAAAGATATGACTAGGAATTCATAATGGCCGTACCAAGTTCTGAAGGCAGTCTTCGGGATATCCTTAGTTTTAACCTTCAGCTGATGATATCCAGAACGAAGATCGATCTTTGAAAAGAATTAGTGCTACTTGCAACTGGTCAAACAGGTCATCAATACGAGGTAACGGATACCAATTCTTGATGGTAACATGGTTTAGATTGTAAAAGCCCAACTTTTTGAATAAAGATAAATTTTTTATAAATATTATTTTTTGAATATTATGGAGTGAAATTGGTATAATGTTATAGTTGTGGGTAATATTTATAAATTTTGCATAGTATACAAGTTGTTATATTATATTCGATTGGTCGGGGAATATTCGTTTTAGCAGGGAATATTCGTACAACGGCGCAATCATTGGTGGACCCCACAACAGAATTATTGTCGGATTGAGAAAACGACAAAAAAAAATTATGAAAATAACGGCAGAAGTTTTACCGTTGATACTGTTGAACTACTCGGTAGTAAAGTACAGTAATACGCGTGGTTGCATAGTAGCACACGGTATTGATTACTGATGCTTACGTGAGAAGTCATTCAGTTTTGTTCAATTATTGCTATAGTAATTGTTGCATAGTATCTCACGTTATTTGATTCAATTATTGTTGATATTTTTTATATTATTAAATCAATAATTGACACGAAAAAGTTATTAATATTATTATTTGCAATATTAACGATGTCTAGAAGTTCTGTCAATGAGAGATTTGGTCACCTAATTGCGCGCCAATAAGGAGAAATCCTTATTGGAAAGCCCCCTCTTTCTTGAGAACGACCTGGTTGATTAATATTGTAAATTGTAATAAAGATGATAAATGTTGTTAAAATTATTAAGGTGATTTTTATGAAGTTTGCTTATTTTATGGATTCCTATTTACCCATTTTTTAAAATAATAGGTAGAAAATTATTTAAAGGTGGGGCCCACATGTGGGGGTCACAAGTGGGGCCCGTATGTGTTGGAAAAATGATTTTTGAAATGGAAGAGTATACGTATGGAAGTATATGTATGCATTGAGTATATGGTGGGAGAAAGTGATATGTGAAAGTGATAGGTGTGTGATGTGTGTGTGAGTGGAAAATGGTGGAAAAGTGGTAGTGTGATAGTGATGTGTAAGAGTGTAGTGAAATTGATTTTTGGGTGGGTGGGGGATTGATGTTGGTTATGGGGGAGAAAAATTAAGTGATGGATATATTATATATATATATATATTTATTTATTTATTTATTTATTTAGCATGTGTTTATATATATATGTCTTATATTTTAATTTTGCTTGCATCCTATTGGTTGGTGGATTGAATTTTTGCATTAGTGTGATATCAAAACATTGATACGTATATCTACAGAATTATTTCATCCATGAACAGTTCTCTTCCATTCTCTATAAATAGAAGCTCATTCCTTCATTATTTCTTATGAATTCACTGAAACTCCAAAGAGAAAAATTATAGAGAAACTATAGAAAAGTATTCTGCTACTTCCCTACTCTTATATTCAGTTTCTTTTATGGTAAGGGGTGTTATTCTTTCTTATTCATGAAGAGAACTGTTGTTATTCCATGTCTTTATTATTCTGTTGGAATATCCTGTCTGTGCGTTTTACGCCGGACCTGATTCCGTCTTTATTATTCTGTTGGAATATCCTGTCTGTGCGTTTTACGTCGGACCTGATTTCGTTTTTATTATTCTATTGGAATAACCTGTCTATGCGAAGTACCGCATGCATGGTGATTTCTGTTGCTATTCTATTCTTTATTATTCTATTGGAACATCCTGTCGGTGCGAATTTCGCCTGACCTGGTTCCGTTATTTAGTATTCTGTTGGAATAACCTGTCTATGCGAAGTACCGCATGCATGGTGATTTCTTTTGTTATTCCATTCTTTATTATACTCAGTTGGTTAAAGTTTTGACTTCTATACTCCATGAAATTAGTGGAATATCATTGATATTTGCGCTTCATCTGGTATCTTTTCATGGAAATATTCTTCTGAGCATTCTTGAATTTTACTCTACAAAGCAGTATCATGTTGATAATTTGAACGTTATCAGTTCCTGGATAAACTAATTCTTGAACTTGTTTTATTGAATTCTTATATCATTGTCATAATCCTCATATTTATATTTTGTTGAAAGTCATATGTGGCCTGTAGTGCATAGATGGACTTGGTATGATTATGACCAGGGATTATTCGGTGTAATCGTGACCGTAATGTTACAAATGATGTGGTAAAAGTCCTTATTGGCCCGTAGTGCATTGATGGACAGTTGTTGGCATGATCATGACCATTAATGAATACACAAATATTCTTAGCCCGTAGTGCATGGATAATTGTGGTCGTGATACTAAAAAATATCCTTGGCCGTAGTGCAGGGGTGATTCGATGATGTGTATTATTTATTAAGCTGAGTCCCAGCGATAAAAGTCATGAAAAACCTTTTAAATCATAAAAGATAGTAGATTTTATTCTCTACTTGACTCTTCTAATGGATTGTTTGTTCCGTTGCAGTTAAACTTGATGTTTGTTATATTTTATCAGTTTAACACAGTTGAAGGCTAATGATAATTTATTCTGCATTATCTTAGTTATAATATTTCTTACTGGGCTAGTTGAGCTCACCCTTTCTTTCACTATTCTCTTCAGGAAATGAGAACGTAGCTGGGACGAGTCGGGGAACGGAGTGATGGTCCGGATGATAGTATTAGCTAGTAGTCCTCACTATTCTGTTAAATAGTGTGATAATAAATGTAATGAGGACATATTCTAAGAGTGGATATTGTCTAGAAGACAGTATTTGAATTAAAACTCACAGCTCTCTTATTGTATATTAAAGATTATATTTGTTTTCTGTACCATGTATTTGGCGACTCAGAATAGGTGATGTATACCTATTTTGGGGGCGTCACACCGAAACCGTCGCCTAAAGGGGGGTAAGCACGGGTGAGTAAGATAAGGGGTATGCACTTGATCCGGACCGTATATATATATATATATATATATATATATATATATATATATATATATATATATAGGGATTTCATCCACAGGAACCGATTGTTGGGGAGCAACCCCTTTTGGCCCAGCCGCTACAACCTGTAGCGGCTTGTTACTTAGTTTTTTTTTTGTAAGCCGCTACAGGTTGTTCCGGCTGGGCCAAAAGGGGTTGCTCCCAACAACCGGTTACTGTGGATGGAGACCCATATATATATATATATATATATATAGTCCAGATTTTAAGCTCACCCCTTATCCAACTCATCTGAGCTCACTCCCTTTTAGCGACGGACCCGGCGACAGTTCGGTCATACAACCGTCGTCTATACTTTTAGCGACGGACAACATATATATATATATATATATATATATATATATATATATATATATATATATACAGGATTAAGAGTAGACCTCTTAAATAGTAGAACTCTCTTAAATAATAGAACTTTATCAAAACGACGTAGTTTTGATAAGACGCGGTGGCATTTTTGTAAATACCATGTCACCGCGTATTTACAAAAATGCCACCGCGTCTTATCAAAACTACGTCGTTTTGATAAAATTCTATTATTTAAGGCATTCTACTACTTAAGAATTCTACTCTTGATCCTTTCTATATATATATATACACACACACTAGTATATACTATACTCGAATTATGGATCTAAAACTAGTCGTTTCAACTATATGTTTAGAAACAAATTAAACTCCACAGAATAAACGAAATGATCTTTATGATCCCATAAGAGTATCTTCCTTTTTATGTTTTCTTTTGCCAAATATCTTCCTTTATTATTTTTTATCTTCATATCAATTAATTTACTATTACTAAAAGGAAATTATATATAACAAGTTTATTCTGATTCTTGAAAATGTGGCACAATAAATAATTATGATGCATACAAATGAATTAAACAGATTTTGTGTGAGATGAGATCGAAATGGCCGTTACAATATATATATATTTTTTTTCAATGAGCAATTAATTCTATAATTCCTATGTAGTATATAAATTCCCCTGTATTAAACCCATAATTTGCATCATCATCATCATCATCATCTCTCTCTCTCTCTTCACACACAAAATGGTTTCTATGTTTTTATCAACTAAAATGATTATGAAAGTCATGTTCTTGTTGAGCTTGGTTATGGCACCAGGCATCCTCACATCTTTTGGAGAGGCCCGTCAACTTGTTGAAAAATCAAAGCTTGGGGCTGAAAATGAAAAAAGACAGACTTTTGTGGAGTTTAGTGAAATTAAGGAAAATAAGGATTTAGATGGTGTGAAGACTTTGCCCAAGACTTCTCCAAATATCCCATCTGTACCTCCATTGCCACAAATTCCTAATCTTCCATTTCCATTTCCAATTCCTCCCTTTCCATTTCCAATCCCACCAATTTCCTTTCCAATTCCAATCCCACCAATTTCCTTTCCAATTCCAATTCCACCAATTTCATTTCCAATTCCAATTCCACCAATTTCATTTCCATTTCCACTTCCACTTCCACCTCCAATTCCTTCACTTCCCCCGCTTCCAGATTCCCCCTTGGCTCCTTCTAATTGATAAGTAGGATGAAGAAGCAAAGATCGTTAATTCTATGGACTCTTTTGGAAATCCCTATTTTTTCTTTCCTTATTTTGGTCAAAAAAATAGTTAGGTGCCTTAATATTGTTTAGTTTTTATGTCTATGTATGTTTGTGTTTTCTGTACCCTCTAGGGTTTATTATGATAAATAAAGTCCACAAAGTAGCTTTTACTACTAGCTTTCTTGCAATTTATGTGGTTTGTTCTGCCAATAAGATAATCAATACTTTTACGAATTATTTCAACCCAATAATTCATATTACAAACTAATTAAAAAGCATTTATTTAGTAAAAAAAATTCTTATTTTAAAAATTAAAATAAATTCACATCACAATTTTAGTTTTAATTTTTTTTATGTATACATATATATTTTGTTATACTATATTCATGTCAAGAAAAATTAAACAATATGTAAAATCAAGACTTGTACTAAATAATTAATATATAGTACTAAAATAAATGAATCTGAATTATTACCAAAAAGTATACTCTTAATGTCCAAATAAAATCAAAAAGTATTCAAAAAAATTAAAAATTAACTCAATTAATTTTTTAACTATTAAGGACAACTAGGTTGTGCTTGGCATTAATTAGCAAATTAACTAGTAACTAGACAAAAATATTCTTTTTTACAGTATATATATATGCTAGCTATAAAGAGAATAATTAATTGAATCTTGGGCATATAATAAAACAATATTATTGCAGAATGACCCTCAAGTTTCAATTATTGACAAGAAACAGAAATACAACCAATAAAAAAGGTTTTGATTTATGAAGAAGTGGGTTTTCATGCATTTTCAAATCTTGATGGTAGTATTTTTTTGTTGTTATCATTTGTGTTATGCACTGGGATAATCATCTTTTTTTATTGCTTAATTACTTACTGATATGCTATAAATTAGATGCGTGGTGTATTTTTCTTTAATTTGATTTCATGTTACCCTACTTTTGCAATATGGACATGATTTGTAGATTATTACTCCCTCTGTCTCATATTAAATGTTCAGTTTTAATTTCTTTAATTAAATTTATCATTTTTAAAACTAATTTTTGTATCATTTTTGATAAAATTTAGGTGAAAAGATTATAAGCATAAGAAACTAGCTATATTTCTCTTATTTTGATCTAATAAATTATTCTCCCTTCTCGGATTCAGACTCCACAAAATCTTCATCATTCATTTTCAATGAAACCTAGGGTTTGCTCTCAACTATTGAAACTATAGTTTTTGCCGTAAAAGAAATTCTCACCTGATAACTTTATCATTGCAGTAGAGTTTTGAAAGCTTCTCATAAATGTATTCTTGGAAATCAAAGAACATAATTTGAATTATCTTTTGAAAACAGAGAAAATATCCATTAATGGTGGTAGAGGAGGAAGGGTAGAAAAGGAGAATAAATAGGCAAAATATTTTTGATTTTGTAGAACGTCAAATATTTTGGGAAGAAAAAAACACTCTAAAACGTCAGATATAAAGG
Organism: Panax japonicus; assembly: GCA_020205505.1. NCBI lineage: Eukaryota > Viridiplantae > Streptophyta > Magnoliopsida > Apiales > Araliaceae > Panax > Panax japonicus. The sequence continues at coordinate 55,402,111 of CM035109.1, forward strand.
GATGAAGGGAGTATTGTTCAAAAGCTAAGACTGAAGATTGATCGTATAGTTGAAGACCAGGAAGTATTCTGAGATCATAGAGCATGGAGACCGATAGTAGAATCAAGCATTCAGTGCAAGTCACTCTACTATTATATATATATAACTGTAATTAAGCAGAATCGTAGAGTTCATCTCTTCTCACAGTTTATGACAATGTCGCACTCTTACAACTGAAGATCTCAAGGATGATCCTCTCAAAGGTTGTCGATAAGGATAAGATATTCTTTAAGTTGTGTCTAACAACTATATGTGCTAAGGAAAAAAACTTGCGACTACAATGAATACGACTTGAAGTAGTCTTAATCGACAACATTTCAAAGTCAAACAAATAGAAATTGACAGGTGTCCAAGTCAGAATGGAATAACGGTCAAATCACAACGGGAGTCCCAAGGTGAATATGTAAAAGGCGAGCAACCTCAAACAATCGAAGAACATAAATAGAGATAAATTGATCAAGTTGTTGTTTGTCTAAGCTCATAGTTTACTCACTTTACGATTTAGAAATTTCATCATCTGCTAAGTCATATGATCAAGAAGCTTAACGTTACTTAGTAGCGCCTCAAATCATTCAATTCTTTTACATGATATCTTATTGATTAGTGTAATCCAAGTCCGTGTGACTAAGAGATTTTTAGTGAATCAGTTGTAAAATAGTTCTTTGTGAACTGTAATTTGAGTGATTACCTTTGCTTAGTAGAATATCTCTACTTGCGGATACAAGAGAGGACTATGAGACTTTTGTGCTCTAAACCTCTTAAAAATCTTTGTGTCATTTACTTTACTATACTTACTTTCTGCGCGCACTACGTTTTATCCTTGTGATTTGTCTATACTCTCTTACACTAAATTTAGAACTGTAATTTCTTATTAATCTTTGAAGGGATTTTTCAAAACATCATTGCGCTTTACATAATCAATAAATTAACTTGTTTACTTTAACATTAATAATAATTCTCTAAACCAAAAGTTTTAAAGAATTTATTTAACCTTCCTTCTAGATCTCTTTGTGCCTTTAAGAATAATATAACTAATTAATACAATCAGAGATAGCAAAAGAAAAAAACAGAGACACAAATTTATTAGATACATCACTCTTGCGTCATCTTTCTCGGATGAACTCTTCTGGAATGAACCATTCAATCGTCTGAATGGCTGACCGATTCAACTATTCAATCATTCAGTTCTAAACAAACAGCCTTATTATGAAGTTAATTTCACGGTGATCGAATTCCATTAAAATGGATATTCGACTAAGGGTATGGAACTACTTAAGAAACCCATATATAGGGAACTCTATATGGGCTTATAAGAATTTTTTTAGACCATTAACTAACTATATTCTTATGTATACTGTTGCTCTCTCTTCCTCTATATCGTCTCTTTTTTCCTTCTCTTTCTTTTGGTTGCTAATTCACTACAAGAAAACCAGCCATTGCCGACGGGCACTGTCGTCGCCAATGACCATAGTGCCGTCGGTATTGAGGTCATTGACGACGGGCACTGCCGTCGCCCACAGGTCGTCGCCCCTGGCTCCCGTCGCCAGCCGTCGGCATCATTGTCATTATCGACGGGCATCATTGGCGACGACATAATGTCATTGGCGACGACTATAGCGATGGCAAGGCCGTCGGCAAAGACCCACAACTTTTTTGAGGGAAAAACTCTTTACCGACGGCATAGCCGTCTGCACTGACATAGGAGCCGTCGGCAATGACCCTTATCTCATGTCTGTTGCTCTAAGTCATTGGTGACGGCATAGCCGTCGCCATTACCCCCGTCGGCAATGACTACATAAATTTTGAATTTTTTTTAATTTCAAAATTTCCCTGTTTATTTACAAATATACTCCTGTTACAAACTAATAACAACCATCGAATCATAACTATACCTGTTATAAACTAGTAACCCAAATCAAATATATAGATAAAAAATATAATGGTCGTCGGTACAACTTAAAAAATGTACAAATACATACATGAAACTCAGAATATAACATAAACTAAACTAACTACAACCCGTCGCCAGTCTCCATGTCACCGAGTCGACGGTAATCACCCTGTACTGGAGGAGGCTGCTCATCATCAGCACGACGGTCATCACCAGTGCCTCCACCTCCACCTCCACGAGTCTCGTCAACAAGACCCTACAAAATTAAAATATTAATAACAAAATCAAAATGAAAACATATTTACATTATTTTAGTTTGTGTTCTTCAAGTTAGGCGGACGGGACTCGAACTCGGGCTCCGTATGTCGGAATTGAGTCCCGTCAATTCTAACGCGTGTCTATTGCCTACGCGGTGCTATTGCTTGTGTTTGCGTGTCATTCGGATGGCCGATGCGGGTTTTGACCTCTTTTTTGGCTTTTTAGCTAAGTGTTGGCTAGTTTTACAAATTGGGCGATAACTCGGGCTCCGTATATCGGAATCGAGCCCCGTTAGTTCTAACGCGTGTTTATTGCCTACGCGGTGCTATTGCCTGTGTTTGCGTGTCATTCGGACGACCGATGCGAGTTTTGACCTCTTTTTCGGCTTTTTAGCTAAGTCTTAATTGGCTAGTTTTGTAAACTGGGCGATAACTCGGGCTCCGTATGTCGAAATTGAGTCCCGTCAGTTCTAACGCGTGTCTATTACCTACGTGGTGCTATGTGTGTTTTTGCGTGTCATTCGGACAGCCGACTTGAGTTTTGACCTCTTTTTTGGCTTTTTGACTAAGTGTTGGCTAGATTTACAAACTGGGCGATAACTCGGGTTCCGTATGTCGGAATCGAGTCCCGCCAGTTCTAGCGCGTGTCTATTGCCTGCGTGGTGCTATTGCCTGTGTTTGCGTGTCATTCAACTTTTTTTACCTTTGTAACTTCTTATATCTTTGGGCCATCTCTAAAATAATACTCCCTCCGTCTCAAATTAATTGCTCAGTTTTGACTTTTTATAGTCAAATTGACCATTTTTAAAACTAATCTTTTTATTATTTTTTTCTAAAATATAGGTGAAGAGATTATAACCAAAATAAAGTATATACAATTTATTACTAACCCCAATTTTTATAATTTTAAAAATATATTTATATATGCTTAATTATTAATTCTAAAAATAGTCAATTTGACTTTAAAAAGTCAAAGCAGAGCAATTAATTTGGGACGGAGGGAGTAATTGACATTGCCTTCATAAAGTTACTATTTTTGAAAATCTTAACATATTAATTAAATTCTCATTACTACTAGACATAATTATCATTTGTTAAAATTCCATTCGATTTTGAGGATTTCCAACAATCTGTGTTATCACTGATTTTTGGACGTTGGTAGTGGAATATGTAACACAGGAGTATAATTATTGCCTACGCGGTGCTATGTGTGTGTTTGTGTGTCATTCAGACGGCCGACTTAGGTTTTGACCTCTTTTTTCGACTTTTTGGCTAAGTGTTGTCTAGTTTTACAAACTGGGCTATAGCTCGGGCTCCGTATGTCAGAATCGAGTCCCGTCAGTTCTAACGTGTGTCTATTGCCTACGCGGTACTATTGCCTGTATTTACGTGTCATTCGGATGGCTGACTCAGGTTTTGACCTCTTTTTCGGCTTTTTAGCTAAGTGTTGACTAGTTTTGTAAACGTGGCGATAACTCGGGCTCTGTATGTCGGAATCGAGTCCCGTCAGTTCTAACACGTGTATATTGCCTACGCGATGCTATGTGTGTGTTTGCGTGTCATTTGGACTGCCGAATCGGGTTTTGACCTCTTTTTCAGCTTTTTGGATAAGTGTTGGCTTGTTTTGCAAACTGGGTGATAACTCGGGCTCCGTATGTCAGAATCGAGTCCCGTTAGTTTTAACGTATGTCTATTACCTACGCGGTGCTATTGCCTATGTTTATGTGTCATTCAGACAGCCCACTCGGGTTTTGATATCTTTTTTGATTTTTGGCTAAGTGTTGGCTAGTTTTGTAAACTGGGTGATAACTCGGGCTCCGTATATCGGAATCGAGTCCCGTCAGTTCTAACGCATGTCTATTGCCTACGCGGTGCTATTGTCTGTGTTTGCGTGTCATTCGAACTGCCGACTCGGGTTTTGACATCTTTTTTAGCTTTTTGGCTAAGTGTTAGCTAGTTTTGTAAACTGAGTGATAACTCGGGCTCCGTATATCGGAATCGAGTCTCGTCAGTTCTAACGCGTGTATATTGCCTACGCGGTTCTATTTCCTGTGTTTGCGTGTCATTCGGATGACCGACTCGGGTTTTGACCTCTTTTTCAGCTTTTTGGCTAAGTGTTGACTAGTTTTGTAAACGTGGCGATAACTCGGGCTCTGTATGTCAGAATCGAGTCCCGTCAGTTGTAAAGCATGTATATTGATTACGCGATGCTATGTGTGTGTTTGCGTGTCATTCGGACTGCCGAATCGGGTTTTGACCTCTTTTTCGGCTTTTTGGCTAAGTGTTGGCTAGTTTTGCAAACTAGGTGATAACTCGGGCTTCGTATGTCAAAATCGAGTCCCATCAGTTTTAACACATGTCTATTGCCTAAGCGGTGATATTGCCTATATTTACGTGTCATTCAGACGGCCGACTCAGGTTTTGACATCTTTTTTGGCTTTTTGGCTAAGTGTTGGCTAGTTTTGTAAACTGGGTGATAACTCGGGCCCCGTATATCAGTATCGAGTTCCGTCAGTTCTAACGCATGTCTATTGCCTACGCGGTGCTATTGCCTGTGTTTGCGTGTCATTTGGATGGCTAAATCGGGTTTTGACCTCTTTTTTCAGCTTTTTGGTTAAGTGTTGGCTAGTTTTACAAACTGGGTGATAACTCGGGCTCCGTATATTGGAATCGAGTCCTGCAAGTTCTAACGTGTGTCTATTGCCTACGCGGTGCTATTACCTATGTTTGCATGTCATTCGGATGGCCGACTCGGGTTTTGACATCTTTTTCGGCTTTTTGGCTAAGTATTTGCTAGTTTTGCAAACTGGGCGATAACTCGGGCTCCGTCCCATCAGTTCTAACGTGTGTCTATTTCCTACGCGGTGCTATTGCATATGTTTGAGTGTCATTCGAGTGGCAGACTTGGGTTTTGGCCTCTTTTTTGACTTTTTGGCTAAGCGTTGGCTAGTTTTGCAAACTGTGCGATAACTCGAGCACCGTATGTCGGAATTGAGTCCTGTCAGTTCTAACGCGTGTCTATTTCCTAAGCGGAGCTATTTCCTATGTTTGCGTGTTATTCAAATGGTCGAATCTAGTTTTGACCTCTTTTTTGGCTTTTTGGCTAAGTGTTGGCTAGTTTTACAAATTAGGCGATAACTCGGGCTTCGTATGTCGGAATCGAGTCCCGTTAGTTCTAACACGTGTCTATTGCCTATGCGGTGCTATGTGTGTGTTTACGTGTCTATTGCCTACGCGTGCTAACTAGTTATTTAACAGTTTGTATAAGCAATATAATTACAAATAAGGAAATACATCAATAATAAGTTTTACCTGTCGAATATGTGGAGGAAAGATGTTGGCCAAGACAACTGCATATACACGGATGGCCTCCTCCCAGACTACACCCATGAGGTCGTCCGCGACAGCTGTAGGATCTATGGAGCCGTGGATAACCTCATGAGCAAGCTGGTAGACTCGCTCGCGTGATGGTGCGCTTGACTGCACGACACTGCTTGCCATGCACCCCTCTATGATTCGCCTGAAGAAGTCGTCCGACAATGAAGGGTCAGCGCCTGATCCACTAGCGCCACTACCTCCGGTGGGTGGGCGACGTCGAGATCTCGCAGCATGAATAATAGTGTAGGCTGGGACACGGGGAATGCCCACAACTCTACCCTTCTCCGCCTTCCCTGTAGCCTGCAGCCAGTTCTTCATCTCCTCGTCCTCACGCTCATCCTCAGCCACTTGAGTGTCACCTCTCTGGCTGCTCCAAACCATAGAAAGGTCCTCGAACCGTGTCTAAAAAACACAGAAATGGGTGAAAAGCAAGTATTACACAAATAAATACAAAAGAATTTCAAAGTCATCAAATGCATACTAAATAAAATAATTAAATTATTTACCGCAATGCGCTCTGCCTCAGGTGAGATATAACCACCGTCACCTTTCTTCTGGTGAGCGTGTAAGACCCCAACTTATTATAAATAAAAGTGAATTTTTCTCTATTCATTATTCTAAATTAATAAGGTATTAATTTGATATAATGCTTTGGATATGGGTGAAATGTGAAAATTTTGCAAACTAAGCAAGTGGTTATAGAATATTCATTTTGTCGGGGAATATTCATTTGGTTGTGGAATATTCTTTCTGTCGGGGAATATTCGTACGACGTCGCAACCATTTGTGGGCCCCATAACGGATAACGGTCGGATGAAGAAAATGACAAATTTGAGTTTTTACAAATAACAGCGTAGTTGTTACCGTTAACACTGTTGGAATACCCGGTGGTTAAAATACAGTAATACGCGTGGTTGCACAGTAGCACACGGTTTTGCACAGTATTGTTGAATTATTAATTCTTACGTAAGAAGGCACTACTCAATAATTGTTACAGTAATTATTGTTCAATATTTTATTTTATTGATTCAATAATTGCTGCATTGATATTTTATATTATTGTTGTTTCAATAATTATTATTGCACAGTATTTCCCATTATCAGATCAATAATTCATATTATTTGAATAATATTATTAGATAACTTTATTGGCAATTTCTAGAAAGTTCTGTCAAGGAGAGGTTTGATCACCTAATTGCGCGCCAGTAAGGAAAAATTCTTATTGGAAAGCCCCCTCTTTCCTGGGAACGGCCTGGTTGTCATAATTGTGATTCTGTAATATTATTTATGAATAATTAATTATTGATTTATATGATAAGGAAATTTTTATTTGATATAGATATAATTGATGAATATATTTATTTTATGTGGATATAATTGAAGGAATTAATGCAGAGGTGTTTTATCAGTATTTTGTCAGAAGGGAAGTATTAAAAATCATATGTTTGTGGATTTCAGATATTTATGGTTTGGAATTTGGAAAAACTCAAAGCTACAAAGTTGTAGAGAATTTGATTTCAGGCAGAATGGACATAAAATTCGTATTTTTCTGATAATCGGGCTATTTTTTATGAATTGTTGAAGTTTTGGAAAAATAAAATAATTTTTATTAAATTTATGGGGGACCCACTTTTGGTTGGTGGAATACACACATGGGCTACTGAATTCTTCCAAAATGGCTGCCCAAAAATTCAAAGCATGCGTAGGAATTGTAATTAATAATAATATTATTTTATTATTTAGTCTCCTATGGCGTTCTAGCATTTTCCTATAAATAGAAGGCTAAGTTAGAATTGAAAATCACTCAAGAAACAAGTTTTCTCTCTTTTTCTCTCTATATTATCGAGCGTATTCTTGTGAGTATACTTTGAGTGTTGCTATACGGTGCAAGTTTCTGTCAGCACTATATCCGAAATTCAGTCAGAAGTACGGTTATTTTGAGGTAAGAGATGCTATTTTTTTCATAAATGATATTATTTCTTTCGATATCATTATGCCAAAATATTGGTTTGAACTTTTTTTTTATCAAATTTGGAAATTTTTATGTCGGGGTTACTATTCACGTATACGACACTATTCAAGTATACGACACTATTCACGAATACGACACTATTCACCAAAAAATAAAATTTTCTTCTTTTTGTCCAAGATGTCTATTATGGTTACTATCTTTGATTGTATCCATGTTTTGATCTTTATTTTTGAATTCTATTACAAAATTGGTTATTATGGGGTATTACTGATCTTGGATAAACTGTTATACGAATCCCTACTATTTGTCCTTCTGTCTCATTGGATTCGTTTTCTTTAAAATATTTTTCATCATCCTCAGTCCTAAATGATGATATTACTAAATATCTTTGGCCTGTAGTGCAAAGATGAATGATTAACTGATTAATATCTTTGGCCCGTAATGCAAAGATGAACAGGTGTTGAGATGACGAACTGGTGATACAAATGAATATCTTTGGCCTGTAGTGCAAAGATGAATATTTGATTAAAGATGTATATTGATTGTTGTTACAGGGATAAAATATTGATGATGGACTTTAAATCTTAGAAGATAGTAGAACTCATTCTTTACTTGACTCTTCTAATAGATTGTTGTTTTCGCTGCAGTTGTTGATCTAAAACTTGTTGTCTATTATATTTTATCAGATTTTTCCCTGTTGAAGACTAATGATAATTTGTTGTATATTATCTTAGTTATAATATTCTTTACTGGGCTAGTTGAGCTCACATTTTTCCTTTTTGTTCCATTTTTTTCTCAGGAGGTGAGAACATAACTGGATCTAGTCGGGGTATGGAGTGATGGTTCTAGAAAGATGTTTTAGCAGTCCTCACTATTTCTATAAAATAGGGTTTGAATAATTATAATGAGGACTTATTTGAGTGTGGATATTGTCTAGAAGACAATATTTGTATTTAAACTCACAGTATATGTTGTCGTATTTTGCACGACAATTGTATTATTGAAGTTGTAGTTTGCTTTCTGTACCACGTATTTGGCGACTCAGAATGAGTGTTGTATACCTATTTTGGGGGCGTCATAGTTGGTATCAAAGCTTAGGGATATGGTCTCTGGCGGAGATCGGGGAATAGAACTAGGAGGGGAGAGATGAGTAAATCCTTCGCTAGTGTGTCTTATCTAATCTTATTTGTTGGTCAGTCATAATATAGGGATATTATGTGATATGTTAATTTGTTTAATTAACCCTTGTTTAATGGAAGTATTTAAGAATGGCTGCTGAGAACGTTAACAATGGAGTGTATAAGACTATGGAACAACCTTTAGTCACAAACCAGGAGAACGTGCAATATGAAAGCAATATTCCTCCTGTAAACAACACTACCGAGCAAACGATGAATGAATGAATGTTTAGGAGTTTTTTGCAGTTCATGCAAAATCAGACGAGGGAGACTCGTGTACAAAATACGGGCGGAAGTGATACCAACGTGCGGTCTGTCACAGCCAAGCAGTTCAAGGAATTGGGACCACCAGAATTTATTGGAAAGCCGGATCTGATCAAGGAGAAAATGTGGGTCAAGCAAATTACCAAAATATTTGATGTCTTGGGATGCTCGGAGGAACATAAGGTTCCATTCGCCACCTTTATGTTCCGTGGTGAGGCAGACTACTAGTGGGAGTCTATGAAGCGTACCCAGCCTGCCGCACTCAACATGTCTTGGGAAACGTTTCAGAAACTATTCAATGACAAGTACTTTTCTGAAAGTATTCGTCATATGAAGGAGGTAGAGTTTGTCAGACTGGATTAAAATAACATGACGCTGTCCCAGTACGAGGCGAAGTTCGCTGAGTTATCCAGATTTGCACCTCATTTGGTAGAGAATGAGGAACGAATGACAAGGATGTTTCTGAGAGGTCTAAAACCCGAAATTCGTCAATACCTTATCTCTTATAAATTTTCTCTATATTCAGATGTTGTCAACAATGCTCAATTATTAGAGTGAGATAGTGATTATGTTCAATTGAGGGACCACAACCAGTGTAATACCGGTGACAGCAGTCATCAGAGCGATGATAACCAACGAGGAGGGAAAAATACGAACAAAGGCGGTAACCACTCGGGTGGTCATCGTGGCCATGATAATAGGAGAGGTGAGTCAAGTTGAAATTTCAGAAAGAGGAGATTCAACAATGACGGGAAGACATCAGCAGCAGCACCAACATCAACACCAACAACAAATTCTAGGGGAGGAGAACGACTGCCAGTTAGATGTTACAAATGCGGGAAAGAGGGACATATCAGCCCAAACTGTCCACAACAATCCAAGGTATGTTACAACTATGGAAAGGAAGGCCACATAGCTCGGGATTGTTCTGTAGCAAAACCAAGTTCAACGGGGATGGTAACTCCAAGGGCTATCCCAGATAAGTCGAAATCAGCGGTTCCTGAAAGAGCGTTTGTCGTGACTGGACAAAACGTGAGGAACCAAGACGAGGTGATCACGAGTAAGCTAATCTTGAATTCTTACGAAGTTTATACCTTACTAGATACCGGTTCTACCCATTCTTTTATCTCTCCTGCCTGTGCTAAACATTTAAACTTGACTTCGGAGATATTAGACTTTGATTTATCAGTGGAGACTCCGTTAGGAGAAACTTTTGTTACGTCCACTGTTTATAAATCTTGCTTAATCCAAGTTGGCACTATCACATTACCTGTTGATCTTATCTCTTTAAAGATACTTATTTTTGATGTGATTTTAGGAATTAATTGGTTAACCATTCATCATGCTAAAATTGATTATTTTCGTAAGGTTGTTAGTTTTCATATTCCTAACCAACCTGTCATACGAATTCAAACTACTAAACCACTAAAATCAGTCACTGTCATATAAAGCCACAAAGCTATTCGTTTATTGAATAACGGATGTCAAGCTTTCTTAGCCCATGTTATGGATTTGAACAAAGACAAGTCAGATTTGAATAATATTTCAGTTGTTAGAGAATTTCCTGATGTATTTCCTGAAAAGCTTCCCGGTCTACCCCCAGAACGTGATGTTGAATTCTTTATTGACCTTGAATCGGGTACAAAACCCATTTCTAAAACCCCATATCGAATATCTCCTATTGAACTTCAGGAGTTAAAAGTCCAACTACAGGAGTTATTAGACATCAATTTCATTCGTCCTAGTACATCTCCTCGGGGTGCTCCTGTTTTTTTCGTAAAAAAGAGAGACGGGAGTATGCGACTTTGTATTGACTACCGAGAATTAAACCATGTCACCATCAAGAATAGGTATCCGCTACCTCGCATTGATGACCTGTTCGACCAGTTGCAAGGAGCACAATTCTTTTCAAAGATCGATCTTCGTTCTGGATATCATCAGCTAAAGATTAAAACTGAGGATATTCCAAAGACTGCCTTCAGAACTCGGTACGGGCATTATGAATTCTTAGTTATGTCTTTTGGATTGACTAAGGCTCCAGCTGCTTTCATGGATATGATGAACCGTGTATTCAAGGAATATTTGGATCAATTCGTTGTTGTCTTTATTGATGACATCCTCATCTATTTCAAAAGCTGTGAAGATCATGAGCACCATTTGAAGCTGATACTTGAAAGGCTTCGTGAAAACAAGCTTTATGCCAAGCTGAAGAAATGTGAGTTTTGGCTTGAGGAAGTAGCATTCCTTGGGCACGTGGTGTCAAAACATGGAGTATCTGTTGACCCGGCGAAGATTGAAGTAATACAAAGTTGGGAGCAACCGAAGTCGGTGACCGAAGTACGCAGCTTTCTGGGCTTAGCTGGTTATTATCGGAGATTTGTGGAAGGATTTTCTCGAATCGCTACTCCGTTAACTCAGCTGACTCAGAAAGATACAAAATTCGTATGGAGCGAGGAATGCGAGAAAAGTTTCCATGAGCTCAAGAGGAGACTCATTTCGGCACCTGTTCTGGCAATACCATCTGGTACGGATGGATTTTTTATCTGCAGCGATGCTTCAGGCAAAGGGTTAGGATGTGTTCTCATGCAACATGGGAAAGTCATAGCCTATGCCTCATGACAACTCAAAGAATATGAGAGGAATTATCCTACTCATGATCTGGAGTTGGCAGCAGTCGTATTCGCGTTAAAAATTTGGAGACACTACATGTATGGGGAGAAAGTGGAGATTTATACGGACCATAAAAGCCTCAAATATTTCTTCACCCAAAAAGAACTCAATATGCGGCAACGAAGTTGGCTTGAACTATTGAAAGATTACGATCACATTATTCAATATCATCCTGAAAAAACGAACGTAGTAGCTGACGCATTGAGTAGAAGATCATATACGAGTACGAGTGCGATAATGTCAATGCAAAGGCCTATTCTGTATGACTTGAAAAGGATGGAAGTAGAATTAAAGACTCCAGGGACCCACATGATGATGGCGAATATACGAGTAGAACCGACTTTAATCGATAAAATTAAAGCTGCTCAAGTTACGGACCTGGGGCTGATACGTATGAAGAAGAAAGTGCAAGAAGGAGCTATTCCTGAAGTGAGAATCGATGAAGAAGGAATACTTAGATTCAACTCTAGACTTTGTGTTCCTAACGATTTTGACTTGAAGCATAGAATCACGATGGAGGCACACAACACCCCGTTTGCAATCCATCCTGGGAGTACCAAAATGTATCATGATATTCGACATAAATTTTGGTGGAACAATATAAAGAGAGAGATCACAGAGTTTATCTTGATGTGCTTAACTTGTCAACGTGTAAAGGCGGAGCATCAAGTGCCAAAAGGTCCATTGCAACCACTTGAGATTTCGGAATGGAAGTGGGAACACATTACTATGGATTTCGTTACAGGTCTTCCCAAAGTTTCTCAAGGCATAAATGCGATTTGGGTTATTGTTGATAGATTAACCAAGTCTGCCCATTTCTTGCCGATACGTGAGACTTATTCCCTTGAACTTCTTGCTCGTATGTACGTGAATGAGATTGTGTGATTGCATGGCATGCCAGTATCCATAGTTTCGGATCGTGACCCAAGATTCACTTCACAATTTTGGGTTAGCTTGCAGAAAGCTATGGGCATGGATTTACGATTCAGCTCGGCATACCATCCTCAAACGGACGGGAAATCAGAGAGGACTATTCAAACTCTTGAAGATCTATTAAGACTTTGTGTCCTATATTTCAAAGGGAGTTGGGATAAGTACTTGCCATTGGTAGAATTCTCCTACAACAACAGTTATCAAGCAAGTATAGGCATGGCTCCATTTGAGGCGTTGTATGGACAAAAGTGTCGTTCTCCAGTATGCTGGGACGAGGTGGGTGAAACAACATTATTGGGACCAGAGTTGGTACGAATGGCTACAGAGAAGATCCTAACGATTCGACAACGTATACAAATGGCACAGTATCGACAAAAGAGTTATGCGGATCTTCATCGGAAGGACGTGGAATTTAATATTGGCGATCATGTATTGTTACGTGTTTCACCATGGAAGGGAGTTACATGATTTGGGAAGAGAGGAAAGCTCAATCCACGATTTATTGGTCCATTTGAAATTCTTGACCGAATAGGAAATGTGGCCTATAGACTCGCATTACCTTCAAATATGTCTCGTGTTCATAATATTTTTCACATATCTATGCTTCGTAAATATGTTAAAGACCTGAACCACATTATTGAGTTAGAACCAGACGAGATAGCCGAAGATTTAATGTACGAGGAGGTACCTGTTAAGATCTTGGATAGGAAAGAGCATGTCCTACGCACGAAGGTTATACCACAAGTTAAGGTTTTGTGGAGAAACCATGCTATTGAAGAAATGACTTGGGAGTTGGAATCGGAAATGAAAGCAAGGTACCCTCACCTGTTCGAAACGCCAGGTACGTCAATTTCGAGGACGAAATTTTATAAAAAGAGGAGGTTGTAAGACCCCAACTTATTATAAATAAAAGTGAATTTTCCTCTATTCTTTATTCTAAATTAATAAGGTATTAATTTGATATAATGCTTTGGATATGGGTGAAATGTGAAAATTTTGCAAAATAAGCAAGTGGTTATAGAATATTCATTTTGTCGGGGAATATTCATTTGGTCGTGGAATATTCTTTCTGTCGGGGAATATTCGTACGACGGCGCAACCATTTGTGGGCCCCATAACGGATAATGGTCGGATGAAGAAAACGACAAATCTGAGTTTTTACAAATAACGGCGTAGTTGTTACCATTAACACTGTTGGAATACCCGATGGTTAAAATACAGTAATACGCGTGGTTGCACAGTAACACACGATTTTGCACAATATTATTGAATTATTGATTCTTACGTAAGAAGGCACTACTCAATAATTGTTACAGTAATTACTCTTGAATATTTTATTTTATTGATTCAATAATTGCTGCGTTGATATTTTATATTATTGTTGTTTCAATAATTATCACTGCACAATATTTCCCATTATCAGATCAATAATTCATATTATTTGAATAATATTATTAGATAACATTATTGGCAATGTTTAGAAAGTTCTATCAAGGAGAGGTTTGTTCACCTAATTGTGCGCTAGTAAGGAGAAACTCTTATTGAAAAGCCCCCTCTTTCGTGGGAACGGCCTGGTTGTCATAATTGTGATTCTGTAATATTCTTTATGAATAATTAATTATTGATTTATATGATAAAAAAATATTTATTTGATATATATATATATAATTGATGGATATATTTATTTTATGTGAATATAATTGAAGGAATTAATGTTGAGGTGTTTTATCAGTATTTTGTCGGAAGGAATGTATTAAAAATCATCCGTTTGTGGATTTCGAATATTTTTGGTTTGGAATTTGGAAAAACTCAAAGCTACAAAGTTGTAGAGAATTTGATTTTAGGCAGAATGGACACAAAATTCGTATTTTTTTGATAACCAGGCTATTTTATATGAATTGTTGAAGTTTCAAAAAAATAAAATGATTTTTATTAAATTTATGGGGAACCCACTTTTGGTTGGTGGAATACACACATGGGCTGCTGAATTCTTCCAACGTGGCTGCCCAAAAATTCAAAGCATGCGTAGGAATTGTAATTAATAATAATATTATTTTATTATTTAGTCTCCTATGGCGTTCTAGCATTTTCCTATAAATAGAGGGCTAAGTTAGAATTGAAAATCACACCAGAAACAAGTTTTCTCTCTATATTATCGAGCGTATTCTTGTGAGTATATTTTGAGTGTTGCTATACGGTGCAAGTTTTTGTCAGCACTATATCCGAAATTCAGTCAGAAGTACGGTTATTTTGAGGTAAGAGATGTTATTTTTTTTCATAAACGATATTATTTATTTCGATATCATTATGCCAAAATATTGGTTTGAACTTTTTATCAAATTTGGAACTTTTTATGTCGGGGTTACTATTCACGTATACGGCACTATTCACGAATACGACACTATTCACCGAAAAATGAAATTTTCTTCTTTTTGTCCAAGATATCTATTATGGTTACTATCTTTGATTGTATCCATGTTTTGATCTTTATTTTTGAATTCTACTACAAAATTGGTTATTATGGGATATTACTGATCTTGGATAAACTGTTATACGAATCCCTACTATTTGTCTTTCTGTCTCACTGGATTCGTTTTCTTTAAAATATTTTTCATCATCCTCAGTCCTAAATGATGATATTACTAAATATCTTTGGCCTGTAGTGCAAAGATGAATGATTAATTGATTAATATCTTTGGCCCGTAGTGCAAAGATGAACAGGTGTTGAGATGAACATGACAAACTGGTGATACAAATGAATATCTTTGGCTTGTAGTGCAAAGATGAATATTTGATTAAAGATGTATATTGATTGTTGTTACAAGGATAAAATATTGATGATGGACTTTTAAATTTTAGAAGATAGTAGAACTCATTCTCTACTTGACTCTTCTAATGGATTGTTGTTTCCGCTGCAGTTGTTGATCTAAAACTTGTTGTCTATTATATTTTATCAGATTTTTCCCTGTTGAAGACTAATGATAATTTGTTGTATATTATCTTAGTTATACTATTTTTTACTGGGCTAGTTGAGCTCACCCTTTTTCTTTTTGTTCCATTTTTTTCTCAGAAGGTGAGAACATATCAGGATCTAGTCGGGGTATGGAGTGATGATTCTAGAAAGATGTTTTAGCAGTCCTCACTATTTCTGTAAAATAGTTTTTGAATAATTATAATGAGGACTTATTTGAGTGTGGATATTGTCTAGAAGACAATATTTGTATTTAAACTCACAGTATGTGTTGTCATATTTTGCAAGACAATTGTATTATTGAATTTGTAGTTTGCCTTCTGTACCATGTATTTTGCGACTCGGAATGGGTGTTGTATACCTATTTTGGGGGCGTCCCAGAGCGTGCCACCAAAACTCGAGGCGGGACTCACCTCGAGTCTCTCCCTGTAGAGGTCGTACGACTGACTCCCAGTGCAGTGTGGGAGACGACTCTGCTGTCGGGCAGCTGTACGCTGTGCTGACATCTTCTTGAACGCCTCACCCTCCCAAATATCGCACATCTGCTCCCACACCGCAGCACCAATGAAATCTGGCTTGACATCTCTAAGTGTCTGTCCATCAGCCATCTTGGTCTGAGCCTTCTTCTTCCAGTCGTAGACCCACTTATGCCAATTTATTTCGAGATACTTCCCGAGAACAGTCATTCCATGGGCTTCCTGCCTATTCTCGAAGCGATAATATCGTTGCAGTACAACATATGAATATCAGCAGTTACTTAGTAGACAACATAAAGCAAAGCGGTAAATAAATATTCAAAAGCACAAATTAAAACTAACATATGAATGAATGACTTCTTACCCTAAACTCAGCAATAATAAGCCCACGTGTGCGGTCATCCACATCCGCCCACCTCATCCACGGGCTGGAGAATCGGTTGCGGACGATCCCAAACAACGTGTTCCTTGACGTCGCGTCAAGGATACTAAAATTGAAATTGTCAGGAATAAACATGTGAATGATATTCCTATTTAATATATGATTTGATTATGATATATATATATATATATATATATATATATATGAATGAATATGCAAGTATGCTTGCATTAAGAAAAGCTGTAAAGTCCTTTGATAGATAATAGAAATATATGTACAAGGACTTAGAATGAATTGATCAAATATGTTAGGTTGATCCTACATAAGCAAAACATCTTTGTAAAGTCCTTAAAAAGAAATGATGTACAAGGACTATAAATATTGGAAGATCAAGCTTGTTAGGTTGATCTTATGATGTAATAGATAGGCTTGTATGATCGTCAAGCACTGCACTAGAAGTCGTAGTCTGCCAGGAGAGTCAAGGCTAACTCGAGAGCTATCGAGCCAGAATAGGAGTATACAAGATAGTAGATCTTGGAGTTCGTAGACTTCCAGAGAAAACGAAGAAGGATCTTAGTGTGTCGAGTAGAGCTTCCCCAGGATCGTAGTGTGCTGAGGAAGTCATGTTCAGAATCATAGAGACAACCTGCCTACGAGAAGACCGGTCATCTGCCGAAGCCAAGTCAGTATAGTAGACCACACTCTGAGTTCGTAGAGTCTAATGACTACATGCAGAGATCGCAGTCGAGCAAGATCAAATGAAGACAACAACCCCAATATAGAAATCATAGAGTGTCAAGATCTGATCTTGGGATCGTAGTGTCTGCACAAGCCAAAGCTGAATCGTAGAGTGCAGAACTACGACCTCAACAGAAGTGCTCATAATGCCAAGGTTAAATCGTAGAGTATACACGGTTCTCAAAAAATGAGCACTCCCAGAATATCCAAAGGAACGAAGCCTCTGGTTCAAGCTGCAAGCTACATCCAAGGAAACCAGAGAGCACTCAACGAATGGCATGCAGGCTAACAGAAGATCTAGGCACCAACCCAATCAGCATCAAGATTGAGTTGTAAGGCCATTTGTGATGAAGTCTTCCACAAGGAGATCCAAAGAAGACTTCAGAAGCTGACTAAGGAAAGTTAGCTAATGCAGTAGTTATCAAGTGAACAGAAGACAATGATCTTATAAGCAACCAAGATTGTAGTGTTTACCAAATAGAGAAGGAACTGATGGAAGGTGAACCGAAATACTGTTCAGCTTCTGAAGAGCAAGGCTAAAGTTATTAAGTGCAGGGTCAGTTCATTGATGATAAGTGAATGGGAGATCACAAGGAAAAAGCAAGCTAGATGCGCCATAAATCTGAAGTTTTTTGATATTCAGAAGGGGACCGAAGCAAGGAATTAGGCCATTAGTCTCTGAGAACAGTCGAAGCAAATAGAAGTATTGAAGCACTACACAATACAAGGAAGATGTGTTCTACATTGAAGATCCAATCAACACTCTTCAAGATCATAGTGTTAACTTAACTAGTCATTGAACAACACTCAACAAGACACTACGATCAGGTCCTTGAAGACATGCATCAGAATCGTAGAGTTCGAATAGCTGAAGACTGAAGCATTGGCAAAGGTTCAATCTGAAGGGTAATATTCGGACAAGTGCTTATTGAGAGCATCGATGAAATAGGACAACCTCTGATCGAGAAATCAGAAAGAGGTAATAAAGTCTTTGACCTGCCCAAGACATTAAAGTGATACATCTGACAGGGTAGGTGAAATAGTAGACTACAGTGTCAGAAAAAGTATGACATGTCACATCAAGCAGTTTAACTCAAGAAACTCGAGATCTGTGAAGAGTTTTGAATAGCCTTCAACGGCTACTTTCCAACAAAAGGATTGGGAAGAAGTATAAATGAGAAAGAGCTTTAATGATCAAATGTTACTGTAGTTGTCGAGTTTGGAGATAAGGTGGACTAATCTAAACCATGTGAGATAGTGAGTCCGAAGGCTCACTCTACGCTCCACCAAGAACACTCAGAAGACTGAAAAAGAGAGAAATAAAAGTATGAGTTCTACTATGTAGAAGTGATAGTTATACTACACGAAGAGTGTTCTGAACTGCCGAGAGAAAAAAGAGCATCATGTCATCTTGATGTCCATCATGGGAAGACTCTAAGTACAATAGAGAAGAACTCACAGTCATCTTAGCAAGTCCATCATGAGAAGGCATCAAGTAGCAAGAAGGGAGATCACAAATGCCATCGTGGTATCAAGCATGAAAAAGCTTCTAAGTACCCAAGAAAAGAGCTTAAAGTCATCTTAGAAGCCAATCATGTGCAGCCATCAAGTATCAAGAAGAATGATCTTCAAGGCAATTCATCAAGGGGTCATCCGAAGTGGTTGAGCAACTGAAGAAGCTGAGCATCATGCAACACTTAGCTGCACTTCAAGGATGATCAAGCCAAGCTGCTAAGTATAGAAGATGTTCAGAGCATGAAGACATCTTAGCAGCTTAGCACCGACTCCAACAACAACAAACAAACAACTCAACAGCCAGGGCCTGAGGGGTCCTTGTCCAAAGGGACTAAATGAAGCAGGGTCTGAGGAGTCCTTGTCCGAAAGGAATAAACGAAGTTCCAAGCCTGCTAGGCTTGAAGAGTTCCTAGGGAACTAGATAAGTTCCAAGGCTGCTGGCCTTGAAGGAATCTTAGTGATTCAGGGTGCTGCCCTTCCTTAGTGAAATTCCTGCTAGTTGAAAGCAGAAGAGTGGATTAGGAGCTTGAGTCTCTGAGCCACTTAAAACCCCTTGTGTCTTTTACATTATGTACTATAACTGCTATGTATGTTTTAACTACTTACAACTAAACTTACTCTACGAACAATGTATGTATGATTATGAATATATCAATGAAGGGGATCTTTTACTTATTCTGCTGTGCTTGAAAAGATTCCTATGTTTGTCATATGTTAATTATGAACAATATAATATAAACCAAAAAGTATTTGAAATAAAAAAATATATTCAACCCCCCCTTCTAGATCTATTGTGCCCTTTGGGAACTAACAAAAATCATTAAATTTCCAAATTACAAAGAATATATAAGAACTAAATAATTAATACAAACGTAATGTATATATTACCTATTAGTCCCGACCCGGCATACAAACGGTTCCTGGGGGGATTCCCTAACAATCCACGTGCCGCGGAGGCCTATGTCGATCACCTATGTAGTGAAATACAACAATCTATATAATAAATCAGGACCACTTTTTAATCTTTTCCCACTTAAAAAGTTGACAAACCACAACAAAGGCTCATATTTAATCTAACTTAATCTAAAGGTCAGATTTCAACTCAGATAAAAAAAAATTTTACCGCCCAAGTCATAACTCCCACACTCTTCCTTCCCGTGTACTCTTCCAAAAACTCTTCCTTCCCCCCAAATCAACACTCCCCATACTCTGATGTCTCCTTCCCTTCAAAACCCCCAAATCAAAATTAGCCTCCTTCGCGAGTACTCTTCCAAAAACTATTCCTTCTCCTCTTTGTCTCTTTATTTCGGATTGAGGCAACACCACTCTCACTTCCGTCTGTACGTAGAAGCAATGTTGAGAATAAGCAAAGACAATAAGCAATGTTGAGGTTCCTGGTAAACCTAAATCATCTCACTGTATTCTTCGTTCTGCTTATTTGGTATCATCTCACTGGTAAACCTAATTTCTGCAGAACTCATCTAAAATTGGGCATGTTGAATATTTTGTTCACTCTTAAAACAGAGTATACAGAAAACACTAAGCAAGTGTTTTGACAAAAATTATGATATTGGGTTATTTTGCAATCACTGATATTTGGTACAACAATCTTTGTTTTATTGACCATTTTCGATATGGGTGTTGCTTTTCTTTGTATGGTTTTGTTTTATGTTGAAGATTTCTAAAAAAAATGTTGTAGATGCCATTCGAATCCATGATTTTAGCTCTTCTTGGGGGTTTTATTTCTTTTCTTTTTGTTTGAATGATGTTTAACATTGAAATAGTAGGAATATGGGAATCAATTCGTGGAGGTTTCAATATCCTCTGTTATTTCATTGTTGATTTTCCTTTATTTCTTTTTCTTTTAAAATAATATTTTTGTGCTGTGTTCATAAATTGGTAACTCTGCTTTGTGCTTCAAGCATAAATTACAATGTCCAATCAATACATATTAGAGTTTGTTGAATCTTTCAACTTGAAGCTGTGAGTGTGGTTGGATGTGGTCGTGTAGATAGATATATAGTGAAAATTGTTACCAAATTTTTTTGTGGAGTTTAGTATTGTTACATGAGTAAATTTTGGTACATAGGTGCATTAGTAAATTTTGTTGTTAACCATTTGGTGCTTAACTTCATATGTTAACTGTACACTATTAATCTCTTTTATTACCACCTACTTATTTTATACTTAAAGTTTGCTTATCTTTATTTGATACTCAAGGTTTATGCATTTTCTCCTAGGTAATGTGATATCCAACTACATGTTTACGATATTTGTTACCAAGAAGATGTGAAAATTATAGGACTCAAACAGAAAAATCGTTTCCCTATTTATTTTCTAAGAAGCTCAACAACTTCATCAATGGTTGCCTACTCTTTGGTCTTTGAAGTGGTGAAATAAGCTCTCTCACTTTCAAAGTTGTTTTTTTCTTGCAATGGCGGTGGATTCAAGGGAAAATGTGAGATTTATTACTCAATTCTACCTAGATTTGTATAATTCTTAGATGCATTTTAGTGTTTCTTCGTACCCATCAACAAAACTATTTGCATTTATCTTAAAAATCACACTACGTTTTTACTAATTAAGAATAATTAGCATAATTTTGTTTAATTGAAGATGGTTAATGAGTGGAAAAAAGGAATATTTGCAAACTTTAAGCATATTTGCAACATAAAGGCTTTTTTTAGATTGGATAGGTAAACACTATTTATTGTTTTTGGTTGAATTTGTTCTTAGTGAATCTATTTTTGCTGAAGGAATGGAGAATGACAGGATTTGTTTCTCCCTTTTCTATCCTTTTATCTTTGTAAAGTGACCCTCTTATTTTATTTTTCTTTCTTTTTTTATTTATTTGTTGTTTTGTTGTAAAGTGAAACTATTTTTGAAGGAAACTCTGTCAAAACTTCTAAGTCTTAAGAGTATTTAGAATTTACGTAATCATGCTTTGTTTTTCTTCTTTATCCTACTAGTAGTGGCATTACTTATGTAAAATAATGAAGCAATCCCCATAATCTAAACAAAGAGTACTAAGAATAATGATATTTGGTCACCCATCCAAGTATTGAAGCAAATGGTTATATTGTGTTGTTTTTGGTCATTCTTTCCTTTCTAGCATTTAAATTGGCATCATGGAGCTGCAAAACATGCTTGAAATTGGAATTTTCTATTTGAGTAATAAATAAGATTAAAAGGGTTACCTATTTTTTACAATTTCATTTGTTTGTTATAGTGCAACCGATTTTTGTGACTTGAAGAATTTGCTTAAGCTGAGCTCAGTCCATATGCCTTGGAGAATACAGAACAAATTTATAGTGAATTTCTCAGTTGAATTCTATTTTACTTCCACTGTTTGAGTTATGTATCATTTCATTATCCCCATTTCTTAGAGGAGAAGATGAGAATCACTACACATGGCTAATAATTCACATTATAAAACTAAGATAAAAATAGATTCACTAAGAATTGTGGGAAAGTATGTTTTTGGTACAACCGTTTACGAATTAGTGAATCTTACTAATTGATGTTCATTGTCCATAGCTTATGAAATTTACTGTGTAGGTACAACCGTTTCAACTGCACAATCATCGACCAATGGATGATGTTGTTATATTTGGCAGTGTAAGTTTATCATCTGATTAACTCTCTCTAAATATATTTTATTGATTTTTTATTAACTTATTTATTTTAATTTATTTTCATTAATGTCGTGATAGATGGATGACCACCTAGAAAACACTGTATGATAATAATTTTTTACTCATCATTTTCTTACTTTTTATCTTATCTTTTTACCATCTTATTTACTACTCAACGTTCTTTGGTCTACAGGCTCTAATACTTCGTCATAATAATGTAGGAGTGGTAATTCGCAACGAGTATGAACTAAATTGTCTTCATTTACGTGAGGTATTGTATACTCACACCTATTTCTCATTCATTTTTACTTCTTTTTTTTTGCTTTTAAGTAGCGTTTCCTTACACAGAAGGAGAAAAAAATGTCTGATGTTTTGGCGAATGCTAAATTTAAGGGAAAACAAAAATCAACTTCTTCTACCCAAGGAAGAAAAAATAAAGATTGCCAACTGGTATCACTTTTAATTATATTCTTTTCTCTCTATTTTTACAATGGATTTGGATGTTATTGAATTTAAAAAAATTTAAGTTTTGTTTTATGCAGATCGTTTGATTTGTCAACATATTTTTGGTTTGTCTCATTTAATATTACTTATTTTTTATTGTGTTCTTACACAGAAGGAAAAAAAATGTCTGATGCTTTGGCGAATTCTAAATTTAAGGGGAAACAAAAATCAACCTCTTCTACCCAAGGAACAAAAAATACAGATTGCAAACAGGTATCACTTTTAATCCTATTCTTTTTTCGTTATTTTTACAATGGATTTGGTTGTTATTAAATTTAAAAAAATTTAAGTTTTGTGTTATTTTGTTGCTTTGTAGCCTTTAAGCTTTTGTTATAACATATCATTTGAATCTTTTATTGGGTCCGATTTTTTTAAACTCTAAATTTATTTGAACATTCCATAATTTGAAGCATCGATCAATAGTGAAACCTCAACCTTTTCAAGTAGTTTTGATCTTATTTATAGAATACCTTTTAATTAAGCTGTTAAATTCAATATGTTATTGATCGAGCGTATTACTATAGAACAATGTGTTGGATGCAGGGTTATGGTGTTTTATTTTTGAATCAAACAAAAACTCTATTATAATTATAATGTTGATAAATGGTTGCGTAGATAGTTCTGTTAATGTAACACTTTATTGTCATGTTACATCACGTTGTTATATATAACAAGTGCAATATGATACGATATACGTTAAATCAACAAAATAATAGTTAATTTTTTATGTGTTTGTGGTTTAAGCACCAAACTATATTGTTGTATCAAAATCAACATTGCCGCAATATGCAAGACTTGCTCCCAAAATGTGTTATGCTGGGAAAGAAAATGAGTGCTCCAAACGTCAATTGGGACAACTTGCACGTTACGAAAGAGAGCGATCAAAACATTGTGCTCCCGTCCAGCCTAGATTTTTTCCTTCTTTACTACCAAGCCGTCGTCGCCGAGCATGCCTTGAACGAGAATCAAATAAAAGGTCCCGCCTTCAACCAATGACTTTGTCTACCAAAATTTCTCATCCTATAATAGACAGTATAGTGATAACAAATGTTTTAGAGTCATCGTCAACCACCTTGCTTCAAAATCTTAATGAAGATACTACAACAATTGTTTCACGGTGGTTGTCTGTGCCCAACATGAATCAAGAAAATCAACCTCAAAATCTTGAAGAAGGCACACTAACAAATATCTCAAGAGTGTCGCCTGTGACTACCATGCTCCAAGACTTGCCTTCTCAAAACCTCTATAAAAGCACAACAACAGTCTTGGAACTATTCTCCCCACGTTCCCCAAGGGCATCGTATATGACAAACATGTTCCAACAAATACGTAATCCGAATGAAGGCACCAGGTGTTCGATATAAGTTTTAATTTTCTATTCTCACACTTGCTGTCTTATTCATGTTCTCTTTTTAAAAATTGTATGACATCTATAATTTTATCTGTAGTGCCTACACAGTAGAAGGTGTAACTATGGATGTTGAATTTAATCCTCGAAACCATGAAATTCCAGATCGTCATTCCCTCGGCTTGATGAATCGAACATGTCCTCATTGTTCTGCCTTACACTGGCTTGCTAAAAAATTAACAAAATCATCTGTATCAAATCCTTTCTTTGGTAAATGTTGTTTACAAAGAAAAATTAGACTACCTCCACTTATTTCACCTCCTTTAATGCTTAAAGCATTGTATGACGGCAATGATGAACAATCAAAATCGTTTCGTCAGCACACACGAGAGTATAATGCAGCTAATACGTTTACGAGTCTTGATGTTACTTTGGATGACAGATTAATTCCCGGGAGGGGGCCTATAACATTCACCATCCATGGAGAATTATGCCATCGAACAGGATAGCTTATGCCACAACCAGGGTGTGAACCAATTTACTCTCAACTGTACATTTATGATCCTAATTCAGCTTTAGATGTTCGCAGCAACAAAAATCCTAACTTGAGAAGAGATGTTTTGAAAACCATACAAGATTGTTTATTGCAAGCAAATCCATTTCCCATAAAATTTTGACAGGCTCACACAATTTTAAGTGAATTGGAATTGACGGGGGTGAATTTACTGGCCTATATCCACTACAGTTCTGTAACATACCGGCGTCGATATAATCTCCCAACAACCGATGAGATTGCGGTAATATTACCGGGAGATGGAGCTGAATCAAGTGGAATGAGAGATATTATGTTACATTTGAGAGGGGATAATGGTTTGATGCAAATTAATGAGTGTCATCCGGCCTATTTGCCATTGCATTATGTGGTATTGTTCCCTTATGGTGAGTTAGGATGGAATCCAGATTTGAAACAGTGGAACGCTTCCCAATGTGGACCTTCATCTACTTGACTGACACAATTACAATATTACAGTTATCGTATGTTCCAACGTGACACTGAGTATTCAACCATTTTGAGAGCCGGAAAACTATTTCAAGAATTTGTAGTAGATGCTTGGGCCGCTAATGAACAAAATCGGTTGACATACTACAAGTTGAATCAATCGAAGCTTCGTGCAGAACTTTACCAAGGTCTTACAGATGTTTGTGTAGATGAGCTTGGTCCTGAACAAGTTGGTCAATGAATGATTTTGCCATCTTCATTCACTGGTAGTGGAAGACATGTTTGAAAATTTTTAAGATTCAATGGCTATCACGCGGTATAATCAACACCCAGTTATTTTTTTAACTATGACTGCAAATCCCAAATGGCCTGAAATTACTAAATCACTATTTCCAAATCAGATCCCTACTGACCGTCCTGATTTAGTGGCCCGTGTTTTTGAGTTGAAGTAGAATTTTTTGATGAAGGAGATAGAAACAAACAACGTCTTTGGTAGAAAAGTTGCGCATATTTTTATAATTGAATTCCAATAAAGGGGTTACCGCACATGCATGCACTTTTGTTCCTTCATGGTTCAGATAAAATTCAAACATGTGCTCAAGTGGACAGAGTAGTGTGTGCTGAATTTTCGGATTGTCAAACTGACCCATTGCTTTTTGAAACAATTATAGGTTGTATTGTACACGGACCATGTGCTCGAAATCCACAAGCACCATGTATGGAAAATGGGGTGTGTACCAAGCGGTACCCTCGATCATTTGTTGAATTAACAAGTATGGACTCTGATGGATATCATGTCTATCATCGTCATAATACTGGTCTTAAGTACATCGTGAGGGGGCAAGAAATTGATAATAGTGACGTTGTCCCACATAATCCATATTTATCAAGAATGTTCAATTGTCATATATATCAATGTTGAAGTTTGTGCAGGAGTTAGATGTGTAAAATACATTCACAAGTATATTTATAAAGGACATGATCGCGCAACAATGGTACTTGGAGGAATTAATGAGATCCAACAATATCTTGATGCTAGGTATATTGGACCTCCAGAAGCCGCGTGGTGATTTTTTTGGTAATCCTTTACATGAAGAGATTCCTTCAGTTGTAAGATTGGCACTTCATTTGCCTGGGATGCATCGTGTGGTCTTTAACCCTGCTGAATCTTTTGATACGATCCTTTCTAGAGGTGCACATCAAAAAATAACTCTAATCGGCTTTTTGGATTGTTGTGCTACAAATGAATCTGCCCGTGTATTAACTTATCAGGAATTTCTAGAAAAATTTGTTTGGAACAAGTCTATCAATAAATGGACTCCAAGACAAAGGGGTTATGCAATTGGTAGAATGTACTTTGCTAGCCCTAATTCAGGTGAGCGGTTTTATTTACGTTTTCTTCTAACTATTGTTAGAGGACCTACTTCATTTGACTGGCTACGCACGGTAAATAATGTTATGCATGATACATTCAAGTCAGCATGTGTTGCAAGGGGACTTCTTGAAGATGATGAAGAATGGATACAATGTATTCAAGAGGCTGCAATTATGAGAACGGGATACCAATTGAGGAGACTATTTGTTATAATTCTAACGAAATGCTTTCCATTGCATCCATTTGAATTGTGGAAGAAATTCTCAGCACATATATGTGATGATTTAACACACGTGATTCGTACTATGTTTGGTATTTTGAATCCAAGTGATGATCATATTGAAGATTATGGCTTATATTTGATAAATCAATTGCTCCATGAGTCGGGGAAGAGTTTAGTTGACTTTCCACCCATGCCACAACCAACTGGAAATTGGAATGCAATAGTTGGAAATAGATTACTATTTGAGCACCAACAACTTGAGAATGAAGCACAACAGTCTGATGCACAAATTAATATTGACAGACTTAATGATGCACAACTTGCTGCTTATACTGCTATCACAACGTCAGTATGCGAAAACATAGCAACTACTTTCTTTTTGAGTAGAGGTGCTGGGACGGGAAAGACGTTTTTGTACAATACCATTGCAACCAAATTACGTAGCCATGGACATGTTGTTGTTACTATGGCTTCATCTGGTATTGCATCGTTGTTATTGGTAGGGGGAGCACTGCACATTCTACATTTTGTATTCCTTTGAAAACCCTGGATAATTCAATATGTGGGTTCACTAAATAATCAATGCATGCTGAGTTGTTTAGAAAAACAAAGCTGATAATATGGGATGAAGTTCCTATGCAACATCGATACTGTGTTGAGGCAGTCGATCGCACCCTTCAAGATATCAGAGACGATAAAAGACCTTTTGAGGGTATCACTGTTGTCATAGGTGGAGACTTTCGACAAATATTGCTTGTTATTTCTAAAGGCGTCCGCGAGCAAATTGTGGGTGCATCATTGAGATGGTCTTCACTATGGAAAGATATATATGTTTTGACTCTGGGTTTAAACATGCGATTAACTCGCACAGACGATCGAAATATTATTTTTGCTCAATTCTTGATGGAAGTAATATTTTATTAACCTTATATTGAATTTTTATAACATGATACTTTGAATTAAATCTCATTTTGTGAATAATTATACTTTCATTTTTTAGATTAGGACCAATCCATAAGAAATTGTGCAACTTCCATCTACAATAAATAAATGTCATAATCTAAATGAATTGATATTTAGAATCTATCCACAATTGGATGTGATTGGTATAGTGACTCCAACCTTTCTCACTGAACGAACAATTCTATCTGCTCGCAATGACGACGTCAGTGATATAAATGCTGCAACACTGAATATTACTCCGGGAGAAACAATTACTTTTTTAGTTGCAGATAAAATGCCCGAAGGTGATGAGCTTGATCATACCATTAGGAATCGATATTCTAACGAGTACTTAAACTCCCTGAATCCTTCAGGGTTGCCACCGTTCAAATTGGAGTTGAAAGTTGGATGCCCAATAATGTTGTTACGAAATATTGCACCGAAAAATAGACTTTGTAATGGCACGCGATTGATGGTTGTTAGATGTGCATCAAGGGTTATCGAAGCTCGGATATTAAATGGAGTTCAAATTGGAAATTTAGTCTTCATTCCAAGAATATCATTGACACCAACATCTTTGGACTTGCCTTTTCGAATGGCAAGACGTCAGTTTCCTATCCGATTAACTTATGCTATGACAATCAATAAAGCCCAAGGACAATCTGTCAAGTTCGTTTGGATTGATTTGCGAACACCTATTTTTAGTCATGGACACCTTTATATGGCACTATCTAGATGCACATCTACGGATCGTATAACTGTCCTCCTTTCGGAAGATGGGTCGAATTGCACCACAAATATTATTTACCCAGAAGTTTTATTATGATATTTTTACAACAATTAAATGGTATAGTTTAAAAAAGTTTATTTCTACTAAATTATGTAATCTTTCCAATATTTCAACTTTTAATTTTACAATGAGGTTCATTCTTTGTAGGATTGGAGTGAATTTGTTAACGAGAACACAAGAATATATACAATGGACCTTTGTGGATGGGGCCAACGTAATCAGATAAATCTATTTTTATGTCACTGCATAAAAATAAATTTACTATTCCTATATTATAAATAGTGTTAATTATATTATAGATGTAAATAATATAGGTGGTTGTGCATTCTCCTCATTGGTTAAAGTGCGTTCGTATTGATACGAGGACATTAAGGATATTGATGAAGAGAATGTTTAAAGGGATGAAAAAGACATTTAAGAGAGTTAAATGATATGCAATCCAGTACTGACATGTCCACCTTTGGCGATTACTAACCTACCACTGACCAAACAATTGTCTAGGTGCGAAAGTCTCTCTTACTAAGATTATATTTATCTACTTCTCATGCAGACACACAACACACATAATATATGCACAAACACACACACATAACTGTAACCAATCAAACACTCGCAAATCAAGCTCACGCACCATTATACTGCCACCAATACAAATTTATGATTTAAATCATTAAGAAAATGAACCGTTTGTTGAAATAGTACTAAGAAAACTTTATTTGATTATAAGTCCATATTTATGATTTATATCAAACTAATTCATTCCCCCTACATACAAATATGTGTACTCATTTATTTTTTAGATAATTCAGGATAAAGTAAGGGGTCTTATGTTTCGGATTTACAATTGTTTTATTCTGAATCACATATTTCGATAATTTTTAAATTTCAGGTATATATTGAGGAATACATGATGTAAGTTGTAAATAATATACTTGGTGTAAGCTGTAAAGTAAAGGGTTTTATGCTCAACATGTTGTTTCTCTATTTTTTGTATGTATGTATTTTTTGTGTTCCGCCTTTTGTAAATTTAGCTAATGATGGTATGTAATGATGGTTTTTTGGGGTATGGAATGATGGTTTTTTTGGTGGTTTGGAGATGTATGGATGATTGTAAGTTTTGTAAACAGGTTTAGATTTTTTTGGATATCTATTTTTAAAGAAACTCTGTCGATTTTTTTTTGAAATTAGTAGCAACTAACTTTATGTTTTGGTGGTTGGATGTGTTAATGATTGAGTGTGATTTAATTTCTTCATGTATGTATTTTTTTTATCTGTATTTTGTAAAGTTAACTAATTATACATGGTTATGATGATTTTGGATATGGAATGATTGTTTTTCTGGTGGTTTGGATATGTATGGATGATTGTAAGTTTTATAGACAAGTTTATATTTGTCTGTATATTTATTTTTAAAGGATACTTTGTTGAAATTTTTTAAAATTAGTAGCAACTAGCTTGATGTGTATATTTTGCCTGTTACGCCTTTTGTAAAGTTACCTAATTATAAAGGAAATTCTGCCTTTTTTTTTGAAATTAGTACCGAGACTAGCTCGATGTTTTCATAGTTGGACATGTGTTGATGATTGAGTATGTATTAATTGTTCAATAATAGTATGGTGAATTGTGGTGGTATGTGTCTTTAGATAATATGATATTTTTTGAATTTTAATTTCATTTTTTTACGTCGTGCCTTTAGGCACGGGCATATACTCGTATTTATATAAACCAATATAATGTCAATATTATATAAAATTAAAAACAATAAGATGTATAACAACAAAACATGTAATTATACCTGATGATCCGGCCTGATCATCACCAGCACTACTTCCACGGCCCCCACGACCTGAACTACCATCACGCCCACCACGATCGTCGTGTAGTGTACGCGCCATATTTGTATATATATTGTCAAATCATCATTAAGAAAATAATATGCAGATACAACTAAAAGGATACAAACATGAAGATACAACTAAAAGGATACAACATGCGTTTGTTATTTCATTTATTTTTATTTTATTTATTTAATGTTTTTTATAGGATTACATATAAAAAATGGCAAAGTCATCGTGTTTGCTCTGTTCCCGCCTATTATACAAAAATGGCAACTCTTTGTTTCCTCTTCTACTTTCATTTTCCAACATAAAAATTCAGACTATTCAAATTCTCTCTCTTCTTCTCCATCAAATCAATTCATCAGAACCTCGGTTTTCACTCTTTAAGTCAAAAAAAGAACAAGAGCAGAAGAAGATATTTACTTGGTATAGCTTTGCGAAAAGATGAAGAGAGATAGAGAGGAGATATCAAAATCTAAAAACAGTGAGAAAAAGGGAGATCAAGTCATTCTCTGATAAACTCCTCCTCTTCACAGTTGAATACAACTAAAAGGATACAACATGCAGATACAACTAAATTAAAGGAGATCACTATTACTTTGAATACAACTAAAAGGAAATAAAGAGTACTTACTCCTAGTCATTTATATCATTAAAGCCATCAATATCAGAATCATCATCTTCGAGCAGTAGATCTTCACTATCGTTGTCATCACCACCTTCGTCATCATCAACGATTTCTTCAATTATATCTACCTCCTCAACAACATCGTCTTCACTTTCGACATCAACAACATCATCCTCTTCTTCACTAGACTCACTAATAATTGTCACATCAGCAGGTGTGACACTAGTAGACTCGACTTGTAAAGGTTCATTGTTTGGACGAGGAGTTGTGCCTTGAAAACCACGGGATTTAGTGGTTATAACCGCATGCCATGGGCTTGCAAGAGTCTTAACACTCCGCGCATAGTACACATGTGTTGCTTGACTTGCTAAAATAAAAGGTTCGTCCATACCAGTCATCAGTCTTAGTTTTGACTTAACGTTAACAGTCACCCGTCCTGATTTTTTTTATCTAATTTAACTCCATTCTCAACATCAAACCAATGATAATTGAAGCAAACTAATTCTTTATAACCCCAATATTTGAGAACGACAACTTCTAGCAATCGTCCGTACCAGTCATCCCAAATGTTATCGTAGCAGCTACCTTTCACCACAACACCAGAATCAGCAGAAGCGACTTCCCCAATTTCACAACACTTAAATATGTAACCGTTGACAATACAACATGTATAAGTATCTACAGATCTTTCAGGGCCGTCGGCTATAATCTTTAGTCGATGGTTAGCTAACTCATCTGTGAGGACCTAATGTACATGATCACAACATATTCTAAAGTTAATTACGCCATAAGAACAAATCTATGATGGTAGATTCATTGAACTTGTAAAGGTTAAACTTACATGATCTTTAAACCATTGCACAAATTCTCCATTTCTCAAATTTTGCAAATCCTCGTCAGATATACTCGGATTCGCTTCACGTACTTCAGCATCATATTGACCAATCCTTGCCTACAGTCAATCTTGTAGTCTGAAGACCAGACGAGAAAGCTCAAGAGACATCAATGACAAAGAGTCAAGCATCCACCAGCCTGAAAAATGAAAAGACCATACATGCAAAGAAATGTTCATCTAGAAAAGAAAGAGGTTCTCCTCAGATATAGGTATGGTCAACCAACAGCTGGGTGCAAACTCTGTCAGCTAAAGGATGTCAAAGATCTTAATGCTGAGATTCTCTTGGCCTACATCTTCAAGACAACGACTGATTGATTAAAGGTCAACAAGAGCAATAAGCTGTCAGGAGCAAAAGTAAAGCTATTCACATCATACCTAAACTCAGCATATCTAAGATAAATGACTATTTAGTAACTGACAGTAAAAAGGTATGGTTCCTCACTATTATAAATGTATACATCATAATTGTATCTTCTTATGAACTATAAATGTTTTCTGTCAAGGAGTCTTAATCTACCTAAAACGATGAAGAGAGAAAGTTACCTGAGGATGGAAACTTAAATGACTATAAATTTTCTCTCCATCCAAGTTTTTGGTTGAAGATGACATCTTGAAGGAAATCTGAAATGGGTCATAAGAGCATCACAGGCCTAATAAACTTTATGTGAAGTAATATTTGCTGGTGGGTTAGTATGTATGTACAAGCCTATGTTCTAGGTGTTTGACAACACATAGAGTATGATCAGTTCTGCAAGAGGATCTTGCTGATTCATAGACACTAATCACCTCAATGAATCAACTAGATACTCCTAAATTGTAGAGTTGATTCTCACTCTGTGAACACTTAAACATTGTGAACATAACCCTGTAAATGATGAATCCATAATGAGTGTGTTATTTAATGTCAAATCCTACACACATTCACCATGCATCTCAAAATGTATTATCTCAAGATAGGTGCGTGCATGAATATGTCTATTAGTGATAAATATGATGATTATCCAAATAAGAGGAACATGGGTTAATAAAACTAACCTAGCAGGACCCATTTAATTATGGGTACCAAAAATAGAAATACATTTAAACCTGCAGGTACTTGGTCAGTCTACCCATACTAAGGAATGATGAAGCAGAAGACTTCAGTCAAGAAGACTCAACCAGCAAAAGGCCAAGGACTGTTCAGAATTGATTCTGACAAAATTCTTATATGTCCAAGCCTATCCTTGAAGACCGTCTGAGCCAATCAGAATGAAGCTCACATGGCTGCTAATCTGTATATGCAAGCAAGCCATTCAACCAAAGAAGGAAAGGGTCTTATGTGCTCAAAAGCCAGTCAAAGAATGCTATATGAGAAGAATCCTCAATGAAGCTCAAAACAGAAGATCATCGAGCATCGTTCAAAAGGAACTTATTGCAAGAGCAGAACTTCACAAACACAACTGTCAAAGAAGACTACGTTCAGAGTGCTGTCAAATAATCGTAGAGTGATCAGTCCTAAAAATACTCATCTCTACGACACAAGAAGATCCGAGCGATGATGGAGATTCCAGTCAGAAGGAGATATGCAAGGTTGCCTTTAAATGAACCTGAAGAAGAGGGAATCACATCTATCTGGGAAGACAGCGTCAATAACGGGGGAACAATGATCTGTTAAGGAACAACAGCATTGAGATATACTATGAAAAGTTGTACCAACTATAGAGTCCCAAAACTTTGTGGCTGATGAACCAAATAAAGATCCATAGTCAGTAGGAACGTCTCAAAATGTACTACTGATAACCTTTCAGCCACCCAACCCATAATCGTGAAGTGCCTACGATCAAACATATGATCGTAGTGTAAGAGCAGGAGGACACCACGATTTCAGCAATGCAGTTATCTAAAGCTGGTAGAAGAACTCCCAATCAGAAAAGGTTGAAAGAGAAGTCATTGCAAATCACTGCCATAGCATTGCATCTGGAAAGTGCCTCAGGGACAAACCTGACCCTTAACTCACTCTAAGAGGTTGGCCATTCCTGAGCTACCTTGACCCAAAATGAATGTTTGATCTAGTTCATCTCAAGGACCAAGTCAGTCAACGATCGTAGAGTCGAGTTTGAAGAGAACTAAGCGATCGCAGTGCAACCTCAACGATCGTAGTGCTACCTCAATGATCGCTGTACAACCTCAACGATCGTAGAATACAACTCGATGATCATAGTCCTACCAAAGGGTACTCCAGTTCACATGGAGCTTGGAAAATGAGACATTTGCTAAACTATTTAAGTTGAGGAGATAAGTTCGAATACATCAGTGATTAAGCTATGCTGCATCAAAGTAAGGATAAAAGACAAAGCCATCCACTGCAACATCTCTCAAAAGTTGATCATTGAGTCAGCAAAGGGAATCGTAGAGTCCATAGCTTCTTTATCATGCTACTCTACGAATCAAAAGGTCAACGGTCAGAGCCACGTCATTTAAACGACTACTCTTCTAAAAGGAAACATCTAACTGAAAAGTTACGGGGAGTTACAGCTCATTACTGGGCAACGTGCAACCAATGGACGGTTGACACATAACTGATTATGCAGAGTTAGAAGGAACTGCCTTAAAGACAATTTCAAATCTGCAGACAGTTACCAAAAACTATCGAACCTTTCTCCCTCCCATTTTTAAACCCTAGAATCCTCTCAAGAGCCAAAATTAGTTAACCCTCCAGAGCCTTACCAAATTACACTCAGCCATCTCTTATAAACATATCCAAATCAGATACCCACATTCTTCGAACTACTCAAAATGGAAAACTGGCAAGTAATCACAGACATTCAGCTCGGAACCAAATAGTTTGAGAAATCCGAAAAGAAGTTCAGGGATATTTTCAAGCTTGTGAAGAAAGATGGATTCTCAAAATGCCTTGTGGCAAATACTCTAGTCTACATCAACCTGGTTATAGAATTCTACTCAAACTCCTCCATCAACTCTGAAACCCTTACTACCAAGGTTAAAGGTCAGTCTCTGAAGTTAAAATCTTCTAACCACAATCAATGCCTAGGCTTTCCTAACCAAGGGCTGAAGAACCTTGGCAATGTCAATACTGAACAAGCAAATGAGGTTATGGGGTACCAAAAAAACCCCTAGTTTTAAAGACATGAAGAAGAAGGAATTTCCTGAAGAGTATGAGTTCCTTGCTAAAATAGTTGGAAAATGCATATTGTGCAAGAACACTGCACATGACACAGTGATTGACCAACAGTTAAAAATAATGTCAGCAATAATTCTGAAGAAACAAATTGACTTTGGAGCTATCTTGTTCGATCAGATCTCTAAATGGGTAGAAAAGGCTAAGAAGAAGAAGTCCACTGAAAAACCCCTGACCAAGGTGTTTCATGGTAGGCTGCTGAGTATTGTACTGAAGAAGAAGCTAGGAGAGAAAATCAAGGATGATGAGGGAGAAACTTTGAATGTGCACAAAGTGATGTCTCCACAATTATTTGTGAACTGGAAGAAGAACCCTAAGGAGAACAATAGGCTGACAGCTGGGAGCAATAGTAGGGCCTCTGCAAAGTAGAGGAATATAGAAGAGGCAGAGAGCTCTGAGTCTGATAACTCTTAACCAGCAGCAATCACATCAGCTAAGAAGAAATCAAGAGGTGTGAAGAAAGCTCAGACCCCATTACGAAAAGTCTCCTCAAAAAACAAGGACAATGAAGAAAAAGTCCTAACTGCTGAAACAACAAGGAGGAGAAGAAACAGGTTGCTTCAAGGGCCAGTCAGCAAGAAAGCTATGGTGGAAAACAAACTAGCCTCAGCTTCCCAAAATAGTACATCTGCTGAAGAAAGGGACGTAGAGTCGGCAGAAGAAAAGGAAACAAATGTCGAGGCTGAGTCCCCACAGATCAGATTCAGCAGCGAAGATGAAGCTGGATTAATGAATGAAAATTCAGTATCTGCTGAAGAAGAGTAATGTGCAAGCCCAGTGGCTAATCCTCAGAGTAGTCACTCTGATAATGAAGAAGAAATTCAAGATGACCAAATTGCATCCCCAAATGAAACTACCCCAACAAACCCAGATAATGGGTCAGACAATGTTGTTCTAAGAGAAAAAGAGAATGCCTCCTCAAATCTGGAAAGACCCCATGATGAATCAAAAGTTGATGAGATGACAGAAGAAGAGTCTGTCCCTGCCAGTGCTGAACCTCAAAGAAGTTTGTCTGTTGAACTAGAGAAGTCAGTGTTTGAAGAAAAAGAAGAGTCTGACTCTCCCAAACCTGAACCTCCAAGAAGAAGGAAAAGCTACAGACTGCAAGCCAAGTTTGCCTCCAAAAGGAGCAGTGGTCAATCAAATATCATCATTGAATGGTCCTCGAACCGTGTCTGAAAAAACACAAAAATGGGTGAAAAACAAGTATTACACAAATAAATACAAAAGAATTTCAAAGTCATCAAATGCATACTAAGTAAAATAATTAAATTATTTACCGCTATGCGCTCTGCCTCATGTGAGATATAACCACCGTCACCTTTCTTCTGGTACGCATGCCACCAAAACTCGAGGCGGGAAGGTCGGTGCTTTAGACTCACCTCGAGTCTCTCCCTGTAGAGGTCGTATGACTGACTCCCATTGCAGTGTGGGAGGCGACTCTGCTGTCGGGCAGTTATACGTTGTGCCGACATCTTTTTGAACGCATCGCCCTCCCAAATATCGCACATCTGCTCCCACACCGCAGTACTAATGAAATCTGGCCCGACATCTCTAAGTGTCTGTCCATCAGCCATCTTGGTCTAGGCCTTCTTCTTCCAGTCGTAGACCCACTTATGCCAATTCATCTCGAGATACTTCCCGAGAACAGTCATCCCAAGGGCTTCCTGCCCGTCCTCGAAGTGATAATATCTCTGTAGTACAACATATGAATATCAGCAGTTACTTAGTAGACAACATAAAGCGAAGCGGTAAATAAATATTCAAAAGCAAAAATTAAAACTAATATATGATTGAATGACTTCTTACCCTAAACTCAGCAATAATAAGCCCACGTGTGCGGTTATCCACATCTGCCCACCTCATCCACGGGCTGGAGAATCGGTTGCGGACGATCCCAAACAACGTGTTCCTTGGCGTCACGTCAAGGATACTAAAATTGAAATTGTCAGGAATAAACATGTGAATGATATTCCTATTTAATATATGATTTGATTATGATATATATATATATATATGAATGAATATGCAAGTATGCTTGCATTAAGAAAAGCTGTAAAGTCCTTTGATAGATAATAGAAATATATGTACAGGACTTAGAATGAATTGATTAAATATGTTAGGTTGATCCTACATAAGCGAAACATCTTTGTAAAGTCCTTAAAAAGAAATGATGTACAATGACTATAAATATAGGAAGATCAAGCTTGTTAGGTTGATCTTATGATGTAATAGATAGGCTTGTCTGATCGTCGAGCACTGCACCAGAAGTCGTAGTCTGCCAGGAGAGTCAAGGCTAACTCGAGAGCTATCGAGTCAGGATAGGAGTATACAAGATAGTAGATCTTGGAGTTCGTAGAATTCCAGGGGAAAAGAAGAAGGATCGTAGTGTGTCGAGTAGAGCTTCCTCGGGATCGTAGTGTGCTGAGGAAGTCATGTTCAGAATCATAGAGAAAACCTACCTACGAGCCAACCGATCATCTGTCGAAGCCAAGTCAGGATAGTAGACCACACACTGAGTTCGTAGAGTCCAATGACTACATGCAGAGATCGTAGTCGAGCAAGATCAGATGAAGATAACAAGCCCAAGATTGAAATCGTAAAGTGTCAAGATCTGATCTCGGGATCGTAGTGTCTACACAAGCGAAATCTGAATCGTAGAGTGCAGAACTACGACCTCAACAGAAATTTTCACAATGCCAAGGTTGAATCGTAGAGTATACACGGTTCTCAACAAATGAGCACTCCCAAAATATCTAAAGGAATGAACCCTTTGGTTCAAGCTGCAAGCTACATCCAAGGAAATCAGAGAGCACTCAACGAATGGCATGCAGGCTAGCAGAAGATCTAACCACCAACCCAATCAGCATCAAGATTGAGTTGTAAGGCCATTCGTGATGAAGTCTTCCACAAGGAGATCCAAAGAAGACTTCAGAAGCTGACTAAGGAAAGTCAGCTAATGCAGTAGCTATCAAGTGAATAGAAGACAACGATCTTGGAAGCAACCAAGATCGTAGTGTTTGACAAACATAGAAGGAACTGATGGAAGGTGAACCGAGATACTGGTCATCTTCTGAAGAGAAAGGCTAAAGTGATTAAGTGCAGGGTCAGTTCATTAATGATAAGTGAACGGGAGATCACAAGGAGAAAGCAAGCTGGATGCGCCATAAATCTGAAGTGTCTTGATATTTAGAAGGGGACCAGAGTAAGGAATTATTCCATCAGTCTCTGAGAACACTCGAAGCAAACAGAAGTATTGAAGCACTGTACAATACAAGGAAGAGGTGTTCAACATTGAAGATCCAATCAACACTCTTCAAGATCGTAGTGTTAACTCAACCAGTCAACGAACAACACTCAAAAAGACACTACGATCAGGTCCTTGAAGACGTGCATCAGAATCGTAGAGTTCGAATAGCTGAAGAGTGAAGCATTGGCAAAGGTTCAATTTGAAGGGTAATATTCGGACAAGTGCTTATTGAGAGCATCGATGCAATAGGACAACCTCTGATCGAGAAATCAGAAATAGGTAATAAAGTCTTTGACCTGCCCAAGATATTAAAGTGATACATCTGACAGGGTAGGTGAAACAGTAGACTGCAGCGTCATAAAAAGTATGACATATCACATCAAGCAGTCTACCTCAAGCAACTCGAGATCTGCGAAGAGTTTTGAATAGCCTTCAACGGCTACTTTCCAACGGAAGGATTGGGAAGAAGTATAAATGAGAAAGAACTTCAAAGATTAAAGGTTGTTGGAGTTGCCGAGTTTGGAAATAAGGTGGACTGATCTAAACCATGTGAGATTGTGAGTCCGAAGGCTCACTCTATGATCCACCAAAAACACTCAGAAGACTAAAAAAGAGAGAAGTAGAAGTGTAAGTTCTACTATGTAGAAGTGAGAGTTCTACTACACGAAGAGTGTTCTGAACTGCCGAGAGAAAGAAGAGCATCATGTCATGGGAAGACTCTAAGTACAATAGAGAAGAGCTCACAGTCATTTTAGCAAGTCCATCATGAGAAGGCATCAAGTATCAAGAACGGAGATCACAAATACCATCTTGGTATCAAGTATGAGAAAGCTTCTAAGTACCCAATAGAAGAGCTTAAAGTCATCTTAGAAGCCAATCATTTACAACCATCAAGCATCAAGAAGAATGATCTTCAAGGCAGTTCATGTGACGCCCCCAAAATTAGGGATACATCACCCATCCTGAGTCGCCAGATACATAGTACAGAATTAAAATACAACTTAATAATACAATTGTTGTGTATAATAGGACAAAACATAAACTGTGAGTTTGAATACAAATATTTACTACTAGAGATTATACAAACTCAAAAGGAGTCCACATTACAATTATTATCACACTATTTCACAGAATTGTGAGGACTACTAATGCACCATCTAGCACCATTACTCTGTTCCCCGACTAGTCCCAGCTACGTTCTCGTTTCCTGAAGAGAACAGTGAAAGAAAGGGTGAGCTCAACTAGCCCAGTAAGAAATATTAAGACAAAGATAATGCAGAATAATTTATCGTTAGCCTTCAACAGTGTTAAACTGATAAAATATAACAAACATCAAGTTTAACTACAGCGGAATAAACAATCTATTAGAATAGTCAAGTAGGGAATAAAATCTACTATCTTCTATGATTTAAAAGGTTTTTCATCACTTTTATCGCTGGGACTCAGCTTAAAAAATAATCCATATCATCGAATCACCCCTGCACTACGACCAAGGATATTCTTTAGTATCACGACCACGAATTATCCATGCACTACAGCTTAAGATAATCATGTTTTCATTAACGGTCCTGATCATGCCATAAAACAATTCATCTTTGTACTACGGCCAAAGAGAATCCATAGCCATAATTATACCAAAAAATGTCCATCAATGCACTACGAGCTAATGAGGACTTTTTCCACATCATTTATAACATTACGGTTATAATTATACCGAATAATCCCTGGTCATAATCATACCAAGTCCATCTATGTACTACAGGTCATAGATGACTTTCAACATAATATAGACATGAGGATGATGACAATGATATAAGAATTCAATAAAAAAAAGTTCAAGAATTAGTTTATCCAGGAACTGATAACGTTCAAATTGTCAACATGATACTGCTTTGTAGAGTAAAATTCAAGGATGCTCAGAAGAATATTTCCATGAAAAGATACTGGATGAAGCGCAAATATCAAGGATATTCCACTAATTGCATGGAGTATAGAAGTCAAAACTTTAACCAACTGAGTATAATAACGAATGGAATAACAAAAGAAATCACCATGTATGCGGTACTTCGCATAGACGGGTTATTCCAACAGAATAATAAGTAACGAAACCAGGTCAGGCGAAATTCGCACCGACAAGATGTTCCAACAGAATAATAAAGACGGAACCAGGTCCGGCGTA
This sequence comes from Panax japonicus, assembly GCA_020205505.1. Classification (NCBI taxonomy): domain Eukaryota; kingdom Viridiplantae; phylum Streptophyta; class Magnoliopsida; order Apiales; family Araliaceae; genus Panax; species Panax japonicus. The sequence continues at coordinate 55,442,560 of CM035109.1, forward strand.
AACGCACAGACAGGATATTCCAACAGAATAATAATAAAGATGGAACCAGGTCCGGCGTAAACGCACACACAGGATATTCCAACAGAATAATAAAAACGGAATCAGGTCCGGCGTAAAACGCACAGACAGGATATTCCAAAAGAATAATAACGACGGAATAATAGAAGAATGTCGCCAAGTATAAGGTAGCCCGCGTATACATGTTATTCCAATAGAATAATAAAGAATGGAATAACAGAAGTTCTCTTCTTGAATACAAAAGAAATAACACCCCTTACCGTAAAAGAAACTGGATATAGGAGTAGTGAAGTAACAGGCTTCTCTTCTTCTATAGATTTTCTCTCTATAGCTTCTCTCTATAATAAGTGCTCTATAGCTTTAGTGAATTGGTGAGAAATGAAGGAATAATGAGCTTCTATTTATAGAAAAATATAGTTTCGATAATTGCACATTTTGGGGCTCGAAAAATTACAGAACAATACCTCCAACTTTTCTTTCATTTTTAATTTAGTCCTACAAGTATTATCAAATTTACAGCACCTCCCCTAATAGTAAATAATGTGAATCAATAGTAAATCATGTGAATCAATAGTTCTAGACATGTGAAAATACAAATTACAGTATAGTACATCCATCTATACCTCCATTTTTAACTTAGTCATGTAAGTATTATCAATCTTGCACCAACTCCCCTAATAGTAACAAGAATGTAAACAATAGTATACATATGTGAACAAATAGTTATAATCATGTGAAATAATAGCAATCAATTGCTCATTTATCCGATTAAATACCCTATTGGTCAAAATAACCTCCAAACATCAATTTTTATCGAAATAAATGTCGATTTTCACTAACACAAATAATTCCAACATAATGAAACTATTTTTATCAAAAATATAAATTTTAAAATTTCAAAGTTTGACTTTTCCTGAAAAAGTCAACTGTTGACTTTTTGACAGAATAGTAAAAACGGGCAAATTTTGTGTTTATAGTCTATTCTTACTAATTTCATCGTTCTGGACTCAAATATCACGTCCACGTCTCCAAATTCAACTCCGAGCACAACTTTAATATTAATAACATTCATCATTAATATTATAACTCATAATATTTATCAACCAAGTCGTTCTAAGGAAAGAGGGGGCTTTCCAATTAGGATTTCTCCCTATTGGCGCGCAATTAGGTGACCAAACCTCTCCTTGACAGAACTTTTAGACATTGTAAATATTGCAATTTAATAATATGAATAACTTTGTCATCTCAATTATTGACTTAATAAAATAATATATTATGCAGATGATATTGTGACAATAATCGAATCAATAATATGAGAGATATGATGCAACAATTATTGTAGCAATAATTGAGTATAACTGAGTGACTTCTCACGTAAGCATCAATAATCAATACCGTGTGCTACTATGCAACCACACGTATTACTGTACTTTTACTACCGAGTAGTTCAACAGTATTAAAGGTAAAACTTCTGCTGTTATTTTCAATTAAATACTTTTGTCGTTTTCTCAATTCGATAATAATTTTGTTGTGGGGTCCACCAATGATTATGCCATCGTACGGATATTCCCCGACCAATCGAATATTATATAACAACTTGCATACTTTGCAAAATTTATAAATACTACCCACAACTATAATATTATCTCAAATTCACACCATAATATTAAAAAAAAATTCGAGAAAATTAAATCTTTATTCGTAAAATTTGGGATTTTACAGTTCATCAAGGGGTCATCCGAAGTGGTTGAGCAACTGAAGAAGCTGAGCATCATGCAACACTCAGCTGCACTTCAAGGATGATCAAGCCAAGCTGCTAAGTATAGAAGATGTTCAGAGCATGAAGACATCTTAGCAGCTCAGCACCGACTCCAACAAAAACAAACAAACAACTCAACAGCCAGGGCCTGAGGGTCCTTGTCCAAAGGGACTAAATAAAACAGGGCCTGAGGGGTCCTTGTCCGAAGGGACTAAGCAAAGTTCCAAGCCTGCTGGGCTTGAAGAGTTCCTAGGGAACTAGAGAAGTTCCAAGGCTACTGGCCTTGAAGGAATCTTAATAATTATGGGTGCTGCCCTTCCTTAGTGGAATTCCTGCTAGTTGAAATCAGAAGAGTGGATTAGAAGCTTGAGTCTCTGAACCACTTAAAACCCCTTGTGAATTTTATATTATGTCATTTACATTATGTACTATAACTGCAATGTATATTTTAACTGTTTACAACTAAACTTACTCTACGAACAATGTATGTATGATTATGAATATATCAATGAAGGGGATCTTTTACTTATTCCGCTGTGCTTGAAAAGATTCTTATGTTTGTCATATATTAATTATGAATAATATAATATAAACCAGAAAAGTATTTAAAATAAAAAAGATCTATTCAACCCCCCCCCCCTTCTAGATCTATTGTGCCCTCTAGGAACTAACAGAAATTATTAAATTTCTAAATTACAAAGAATATATAAGAACTAAATAATTAATACAAACGTAATGTATATATTACCTAGTAGTCCCGACCCGGCATATAAACAGCGCCTGGGGGGATTCCCTAGCAATCCACGTGATAGTCCCCGCGGAGGCCTACGTCGATCACCTATGTAGTGAAATACAACAATATTTATACAAACCAATATAATGTCAATATTATATAAAATTAAAAACAATAAGATGTATAACAACAAAACATGTAATTATACCTAATGATTCGGCCTGATCATCACCAGCACTACCTCCACGTCCCCTAAGGCTTGAACTACTAGCACGCCCACCACGATCGCCGTGTGGTGTACGCGTCATATCTGTATATATACTGTCAAATCATCATCAAGAAAATAATATGCGGATATAACTAAAAGGATACAAACATGTAGATAAAACTAAAAGGATACAACATGTAGATACAACATGCATTTGTTATTTCATTTATTTTTATTTTATTTATTTAATGTTTTTTATAGGCTTACATATAAAAAATGGCAAAGTCACCGTGTTTGCTCTGTTCCCGCCTATTATACAAAAATGGCAACTCTTTGTTTCCTCTTTCACTTTCATTTTCCATCATAAAAATTCAGACTATTCAGATTCTCTCTCTTCTTCTCCATCAAATCAATTCGTCAGAACCTCAGTTTTCACTCTTTTAGTCAAAAAAAGAACAAGAGCAGAAGAAGATATTTACTTGGTATAGCTTTGTAAAAAGATGAAGAGAGATAGAGCGAAGATATCAAAATCTAAAAATAGTAAAAAAAGGGAGATCAAGTCATTCTCTGATAAACTCCTCCTCTTCATAGTTGAATACAACTAAAAGGATACAACATGCAGATATAAATAAATTAAAGGAGATCACTATTACTTTGAATACAACTAAAAGGACATACAGATTACTTACTCCTAATCATTTATATCATCAAATCCATCAATATCAGAATTATCATCTTCGAGCAGTAGATCTTCACTATCGTTGTCATCACCACCTTCGTCATCATCAACGATTTCTTCAATTATATCTACCTCCTCAATAACATCATCTTCACTTTCGACAGCAACAACATCATCCTCTTCTTCACTAGGCTCACTAATAATTGTCACATCAGCAGGTGTGACACTAGTAGACTCGACTTGTAAAGGTTCATCGTCTGGACGAGGAGTTGTGCCTTGAAAACCACGGGATTTAGTGGTTATAACTGCATTCCATGGGCTTGCAGGAGTCTTAACACTCCGAGCATAGTACAAATGTGCTGCTTGACTTGCTAAAATAAAAGGCTCGTCCATACCAGTCATCAGTCTTAGTTTTGACTTAACGTTAACAGTCACCCGTCCTGATTTTTTATCTACTTTAACTCCATTCTTAACATCAAAACAATGACAATTGAAGCAAACTAATTCTTTATGACCCCAATATTTGAGAATGACAACGTCTAGCAATCGTCCATACCAGTCATCCCAAATGTTTTCGTAACAGCTACCTTTCACTACAACACTAGAATCAGCAGAAGCGACTTCCCTAATTTCACAACACTTAAATCTGTAACCGTTGACAATACAGCATGTATAAGTATCTACAGATCTTTCAGGGCCGTCGGCTATAAGCTTTAGTCGATTGTCAGCTAACTCATCTGTGAGGACCTAATGTACATGATCACAACATATTCTAAAGTTAATTACGCCATAAGAACAAATCTATGATGGTAGATTCATTGAACTTGTAAAGGTTAAACTTACATGATCTTTAAACCATTGCACAAATTCTCCATTTCTCAAATTTTGCAAATCCCCGTTCGATATACTCGGATTCGCTTCACGTACTTCAGCATCATATTGACTGAATCACAGTTATATACTCAATATATTTGTAAAGGAACTTAACACAATTACACCAAACATATATAGTTATGACTATTTACTTAATTTATGGCGCTACTTCAATCATGTTGACAAGTGCATACATTGTGGCAGCTACATACTCACTATCGGTCAAGAATCGCCTTTTTTTTACCACCGAATGGGCGTACAGGATGACTAAAGGCCATTAATTCTCCATTTTCCTCGTGCGCAATAGCCTGGTTCCGACGTAAGCGATTGTGCTTCGTCTGAACATTCAGCTCAAAGTACAACGAGCAAAAACTAACAAGTTCCTCCATAACATACCTTTCATTAATTGACCCCTCTACATGGGCTCTATAACATACCTTTCATAATATACCTATGTAATATATAGATTAGCAAAAAAGAATGAACATTTTATCGTATTAAAAACATTAATGTCATTACCTCTCAAATGGATACATCCATCTATATTGTACGAGACCGCTAAACTTAGCTTCGTATGGCAAGTGAATAGGCAAATGCTCCATTGAATCAAAAAACGATTGGGGGAAGATCATTTCTAGCTTACACATTATTTCCACTACCTGCATCTCCATTTTATCTATGTCTTTGAGCTAAAGCTCCGTCAAGCATAGATCTCTGAAGAAATTAGAAAGCTCTGTCAGTGCCTTAACCACACGTTTCGGTAACAAGTCGATAAATGCCACAGGGATCAACTTCTGCAAGAATACGTGACAATCATGACTTTTGAGACCCCGAAACTTCAACTCTTCGACTTTACAACACCTTGCTATATTCGAAGAATATCCATCTGGGAGCTTCAGTCCACTGATCCAATTACATATCAATATCAACTGTTCCATGGTCAAAGTATATTTAGCTTTAGGCGTGATCGTCTTACTACCCTCCTGATACAGCCACAGATCTTCCCTAATGTGACGCCCCCAAAATAGGTATACAACACCTATTCTGAGTTGTCAAAATACATGGTACAGAAACAACTACAACTTTATTAATACAACATAAAAACTGTGAGTTTAAAATACAAATATTGTCATCTAGACAATATCCACACTCAAATAAGTCTTCATTACAATTATTGATACACTATTTTACAAAATAGTGAGGCATACTAAAACAACTTCTAGAACCATCATTCCACACCCCGACTAGTACTCGCTACATTCTCGCCTCCTGAGAAGAAAAATGGAACAAAAAGAAAAAGGGTGAGTTCAACTAGCCCAGTAAAGAACATTATGACTAAGATAACATAGAACAAATTATCGTTAGTCCTTAACAGGGAAAAATCTAATAGAATACAATAGACAACCAGTTTTAAATCAATATTCGCAGCGGAAATAATAATTTATTAGAAGAGTTAAGTAGAGAATGAAATCTACTATTTTCAATATATGAATTTAAAAGTTCATCGTCGATATTTTATCCCTGTAACATCAATCAATATATATCTGGAATCAAATATTCATCTTTGCACTACAGACCAAAGATATTCATCAGTTGGTCATGTTCATCTAAACACATGTTCATCTTTGCACTACGGGCCAAAGATATTCATCAGAAATCATTCATCTTTTCCCTACAGGCCAAAGATATTCAGTAATATCATCATTTAGGACCGAGGATGATGAACAATATTTTAAAAGAAACGAATCCAGTGAAATAAAATAACAAATATCAAGGATTCGTATTTCGGTTTATCCATGTCCAAAAATACCTCATAAATATTCATAGGGTAATAAATTTCAGGAATGATCAAAATATGGATACAATCAAAGCTAGTATCCATAATAGATATTTTGGATGAAAAATAAAAATTTATTTTTTTGGTGAATAGTGTCGTATTCGTGAATAGTGTCGTATACATGAATAGTAACCCCGACACAAAAAGTTCCAAATTTGATAAAAAGTTCATATCAATATTTCGGCATAATGATATTGAAGAAAATAATATCATTTAAGAAGAAAACAACATCCCTTACCTCGAAAAAATAGTACTTCTGGCAGGAATACTGAATATAGTGCTGAAGAGAACTTGCACCGTATTACAACACTCAAAGTATCAAAATACTCACAAGAATACGCTCAATATATTGAGAGAGAAAGAGAGAAAAACTTTTGTTTCTGGTGTGATTTTCAATTCTAACCTAAGCACCCTATTTATAGGAAAATGCTTAGAACACTAAAGCATAAAATTTAATATAATATTAATATATATATAATCAAATTTCTTACGCCCACTTTCTTAGATCTGAATTCAGCCATTTACATCACATGCAAGACCAACAATAATGACCAAAAATGTTTTTCATATTAAAAATAATTAAAACTTCCAAAAATTAATTATTTCGGAACTTCGGAGCTTCAATAATTCATAATAAATAGCCATTTTGTCACGAAAATTCAAAACTTATGTCTTCTCCATAGGAAATTCCATTATCTACAACTTTGCAGAAGAAAGTTTTTTCAAATTCCAAACAAAAATTGACCGAAATCCACAAACGGGCGATTTTACAAGCTATAATCAAATTTCAGTCAAGAAATGGGGTCCACCGACATGTTTTGTGACGCCCCCAAAATAGGTATACAACACCCATTCTGAGTCGTCAAAATGCATGGTACAGAAACAACTACAACTTTATTAATACAACATAAAAACTATGAGTTTAAATACAAATATTGTCATCTAGACAATATCCACACTCAAATAAGTCCTCAATATAATTATTGATACAATATTTTACAAAAATGGTGATGACTACTAAAACGACTTTCTAGAACCTTCATTCTATACTCCGACTAGTACTCGCTACATTCTCGCCTCCTAAGAAGAAAAATGGAACAAAAAGAAAAAGGGTGAGCTCAACTAGCCCAGAAAAAGAATATTATGACCAAGATAATATAGAACAAATTATTGTTAGTCTTCAACAGGAAAAAATCTAATAGAATACAATAGACAACAAGTTTTAAATCAATGTTCGCAGCGGAAATAATAATTCATTAGAAGAGTTAAATAGAGAATAAAGTCTATTATCTTCTATATATGAATTTAAAAGTCCATCGTCAACATTTTATCCCTGTAACATCAATCAACATATATCTGAAATCAAATATTCATCTTTGCACTGCATGCCAAAGATATTCACCAGTTGGTCATGTTCATCTAAACACCTGTTCATCTTTGCACTACGGGCCAAAGATATTCATCAGAAATCATTAATCTTTGCACTACATGCTAAAGATATTCAATTATATCATCATTTAGGATTGAGGATGATGAAAAATATTTTAAAGAAAACGAATCCAGTGAAACAAAAGAATAAATATTAAGGATTCGTATTTCAGCTATTCCATGTCTAAAAATACCTCATAAATAATCATAGTGGAGTAAAATTCAAGAATGATCAAAACATGGATACAATCAAAGCTAGTATTCATAACAGATATTTTGGACGACGGACAAAAATTTAATTTTTTGTGAATAGTGCCGTATACATGAATAGTAACCCCAACACTAAAAGACAAGAATTTCACAAGAAAAATACTCACAATATTCCGGCATAATGATATTAAAAGAATTAATATCATTTTAAAAAAATAATATCCCTTATCTCGTAAAGACAGTACTTCTAGTTGAAACACCGGATATAGGCTATGACTTGAACTTGCACCGTATAGTAACACACAAAGTATTAAAATACTCACAAGAATACGCTCAATATATCGAGAGAGAAAGAGAGAGAAAATAAAACAACAGTAATATAAAATATCAACGTGGCAATTATTGAATCAATAAAATAAAAAATTGAACAGTAATTACTGTAACAATTATTGAGTAGTGCCTTCTTACGTAAGAATCAATAATTGGTGCAATACCGTGTACTACTGTGCAACAACGCGTATTACTATATTTTAACCACCGGGTATTCCAACAGTATTAACGGTAACAACTACGTCGTTATTTATAAACAACTTATACTTATCGTTTTCTTCATCCAATTGTTTTCCGTTATGGGGCCCACACAAGGTTGCGCCGTCGTACGAATATTCCCCGACAGTAAGAATATTCCATGCCCAAACAAATATTCTCCGATAAAAATTAATATTTTATAACCACTTTAAAATATTTGCGCATTTTACCCATAACTAACCACATTAATCAAATCAACCCTTACTATTTTAAAATAATAAATAGAGGAAATTCAATTTTATTTATAATAAGTTGGGGTCTTACAACCTCCCATACTTATGAAATTTCGTCCTCAAAATTGACGTACATACATGGTGTTTCGAAAAGATGAGGATATCCCGCTTTCATTTTCGTTTCCAACTCCCAGGTCATTTCCTCAATAGCATTGTTCCTCCATAAAACTTTGACTTGTGGTATGACCTTTGTGCGTAGGACATGCTCCTTCCTATCCAAAATCTTGACAGGTACCTCTTTATACGTTAAGTCTTCGGCTATCTCATCCGGTTCTAACTCAATAACGTGGTTCGGGTCTTTCACATAGTTACGAAGCACGGATACGTGAAAAACATTATGAACACGAGACATACTTGGAGGTAACGCGAGTCTATAGGCCACATTTCCTACTCGGTCAAGAATCTGAAATGGACCAATAAATCATGGATTGAGCTTTCCTCTCTTCCTAAATCTTGCAACTCCTTACCATGGAGCAACACGCAATAATACATGATCCCCAATACTAAATTCCACGTCCTTTCGATGAAGATCCGCATAACTCTTTTGTCGATCCTGTGCCGTTTATATACATTATCGAATTATTTGGATCTTTTCTGTAATCATACGTACCAACTCGAGTCCCAATAATGTTTTTTCACCCACCTCATTCCAACATATTGGAGAGCGACACTTTCGTCCATACAATGCTTCGAACGGAGCCACACCTATACTTGTCTGATAACTGTTGTTGTAGGAGAATTCAACCAATGGTAAATATTTATCCCAACTGCCTTTGAAGTCTAGGACATAGAGTCTTAATAGATCTTCAAGAGTTTGAATAGTCCTCTCTGATTGCCCGTTCGTTTGAGGATAGTATGCCGAACTGAACCGTAAATCCGTGCCCATAGCTTTTTGCAAGCTAACCCAAAATCTTGAAGTGAATCTTAGGTCACGATCTGAAACTATGGATACCGGCATGCCAAACAACCTCACAATCTCATCTACGTACATACGAGCAAGACGTTCAAGGGAATAAGTCTCCCGTATCGGTAAAAAATGAAAAGACTTGGTTAATCTATCAACAATAACCCAAATAACATTTCTGCCTTGAGAAACCGTGGGAAGACCCGTAATGAAATCCATGCTAATGTGTTTCCACTTCCATTTCAGAATCTCAAGTGGTTGTAACAGACCCTTAGGTACTTGATGTTCCGCCTTTACAAGTTGACAAGTTAAACACCTCGAGATAAACTTTGCAATCTCTCTCTTCATATTGTTCCACCAAAATGTATGTCGAAGATCACGATACATTTTGGTACTTCCAGGATGGATTGCAAATGGTGTATTGTGTGCCTCCATCATGATCTTGTACTTCAAATCAGAATCATTAGGAACACAAAGTCTGGAGTGGACTCGAAATATTCCTTCTTCATCGATTCTTGCTTCTAGAATAGCACCTTCTTGCACTTTTTTCTTCATACGCATCAGCTCTGGGTCTGTGGCTTGAGCAACTTTAACTTTTTCGATTAAAGTTGGTTCTATATGTATACTTGACATCATTGGATGGGTCCCCGAAGTCTTGACCTCTATATTCATCTTTTGTAAATCACACCAAATGGGCCTTTGTGTTGACAACATCGCACTCGTTCCCACGTATGATCTTCTACTCAATGCGTCAGCTACCACGTTCGATTTTCCAAGATGGTATTGAATGGTATGATCATAGTCTTTCAACAACTCGAGCCAACGTCGTTGCCGTATATTGAGTTCCTTTTGGGTAAAGAAATATTTGAGAATTTTATGGTCTGAATATATCTCCACTTTCTCCCCAAATAGATAGTGCCTCCAGATCTTTAGCGCGAAAACGACTGCTGCCAACTCTAGATCATGAGTAGGATAATTCCTCTCATATTCTTTAAGTTGTCGTGAGGCATAGGCTATAACTTTTCCACGTTGCATGAGAACACATCCTAGCCCTTTGCCTGAAGCATCGCTGTAGATAACAAATCCATCCGAACCAAATGGTATTATTAGAATAGGTACCAAAATGAGTCTCCTCTTGAGCTCTTGGAAACTCTTCTCGCATTCCTCGCTCCATACGAATTTTGTATCCTTCCGAGTCAGCTGAGTTAATGGAGTTACGATTCGAGAAAATCCTTCCACGAATCTCCGATAATAACCTGCTAAGCCCAGAAAGCTACGTACTTCGGTCACCGATTTCGGTTGCTCCCAACTTTGTATTGCTTCAATCTTCACCGGGTCAATAGATACTCTATGTTTTTACACCACGTGCCCAAGGAATGCTACTTCCTTAAGCCAGAACTCGCATTTCTTCAGCTTGGCATATAACTTATTATAACGAAGCCTTTGCAGTACCAGCTTCGAATGGTGCTTATGATCTTCACGGCTTTTGGAATATATGAAGATAACATCAATAAAGACAACAACGAACTGATCCAAATAATCCTTGAATACTCGATTCATCATATCCATGAAAGTCGCAGGAGCATTAGTCAATCCAAAAGACATGACTAGGAATTCGTAATGCCGTACCGAGTTCTGAAGGCAGTCTTCGGAATATCCTTAATTTTAACCTTCAGCTGATGATATCCAAAACGAAGATCGATCTTTGAAAAGAATTATGCTACTTACAACTGGTTAAACAGGTCATCAATACGAGGTAGCGGATACCTATTCTTGATGGTAACATGGTTTAATTCCCGGTTATCAATATAAAGTTGCATACTCCCATCTTTCTTCTTTACAAATAAAACAGGAGCACCCCAAGGAGATGTACTAGGACGAATGAAACTGATGTCCAACAACTCCAGTAGTTGGACCTTCAACTCCTGAAGTTCAATAGGAGCCATTCGATATGGGGTTTTAGAAATGGGCTTTGTACCAGGTTCAAGATCAATAAAGAATTTAACTTCACGTTCTGGGGGTAGACTGGGAAGTTCTTCAGAAAATACGTCAGGAAAGTCAATAACAACAGAAATATTATTCAAATCTGACGTGTCTTTATTCAAATCCATAACATGGGCTAAGAAAGCTTGACATCCATTTTTTAATAAACGAATAGCTTTATGACTTGATATGACATTAATTGATTTTAATGGTTTAGTTGTTTGAATTCGAACAACAGGTTAATTAGGAATATGAAAACTAACAACCTTATGAAAATAATCAATTTTGGCATGATGAGTAGTTAACCAATCAATCCCTAAAATCACGTCAAATGCAAGTATCTTTAAAGAGATAAGGTCAACAGGTAAGGTGATGGTGCCAACTTGGATCAACAAGATTTATAAACAGTGGATGTGATGAAAGTTTCTCCTAACGGAGTTTCCACAGATAGGTCAAAGTCTAATTTCTTCGGAGTTAAATTTAAACGTTGAGCACAAGTAGGAGAAAGAAATGAATAGGTAGCACCGGTATCTAGTAAGGTATAAACTTCGCATGAATTTATGATTAGCTTACCCGTGATCACCTCGTTTGGGTTCCTCGCATGTTGACCAGTCACGACAAACGCTCTTCCAGGAACTGTTGACTTTGACTTTTTTGGGACAGCCTTTTGAGTCACCATCCCCGCTGGACTTGGTTTCACTACAGTGTAATCTCGAGCGATATGTCCTTCCTTTTCACAATTATAACATACCTTAAACTATTGTGGGCAGTTTGGGCTGATATGTCCTTCTTTTCCGCACTTATAGCATATGATCGGTGGTCGTTCTCCTCCCTTGAAACCAGTTGCTGCTGGTGCTGACGTCTTCGTATTGTCATTGTTGAATCTCCTCTTTTTAAAATCTCCTCCCGACTCGCTTCTTCTATTCTCATGGCTATGATTACCATCATAGTGGTTTCCGCTCTTGTCCGTATTTTTCTTTCTCCGCTGGTTATTGTTGTTCTGATGACTGCTATCACTGGTATGATCCTGGTTGTGGTCCCTCGGTTGACCGTACTCGTTATCTTGCTCTAATAATTGAGCCCTTTTGACAACATCTGAATAGAGAGAAAATTTATGAGAAATGAGATATTGACGTATGTCGGGTTTCAAACCTCTCAGAAACATCCGCGTCATACGTTCCTCATTCTCTACCAAATGTAGTGCAAACCTGGATAACTCTGCTAACCTCGCCTCGTATTGGGACACCGTCATGTTGTTTTGTTCCAATCTAATAAACTCTACCTCCTTCATATGATGAACACTTTCAGGAAAGTATTTGTCATTGAACAGTTTCTAAAATGTCTCCCAAGACATGCTGAGCGCGGCTGGATGGGTACGCTTCACAGATTCCTACCAGTAATCTGCCTCATTACGGAACATAAAAGCGGCGAATGGAACTTTCTGTTCCTCCGTGCATCCCAAGACAACGAATATCTTGGTAATTTACTTGACCCATGTCTCTGCCTTAATTGGATCCGGCTTTCCCTAGAATTATGGTGGTCCCAACTCTTTGAACTGCTTGGCTGTGACCAGCTGTGCATTGCCATTGTTTCTTCCTATATTTTGAACAGGAATCTCCTTCGTCTGATTTTGCATGAATCGCAAAAAGCTTCTAAACATCTCATCGTTCATCGTCTGCTCAGTGGTGTTGTTTACAGGAGGAACATTGTCAGCCTGTTGCACGTTCTCCTCATTGGTGAGCGAAGGTGTCTCCATGGTCTCATTTATTCCACTATTAACATTCTCATTCGACATTCTCAAATACTGCAATAAAACAAGGGTTAATTTAACAAATTAACAAATCACATAATATCCCTATATTATGACCGAACAACAAATAAGCTTAGGTAGGACACACTAGCGAAGGATTTACTTGTCTCTCCCCTCCTAGTTCTATTCCCCGATCTCCGCCAGAGATCATATCCCTAAGCTCTGATACCAACTGTGACGCCCCCAAAATAGGTATACAACACCATTCTGAGTCGTCAAAATACATGGTACAGAAACAACTACAACTTTATTAATACAACATAAAAACTGTGAGTTTAAATACAAATATTGTCATCTAGACAATATCCACACTCAAATAAGTCTTCATTACAATTATTGATACATTATTTTACAAAATGGTGAAGACTACTAAAACGACTTTCTAGAACCTTCATTCCATACCCTGACTAGTACTCGCTACATTCTCGCCTCTTGAGAAGAAAAATGGAACAAAAAGAAAAAGGGTGAGCTCAACTTGCCCAGTAAAGAATATTATGACCAAGATAATATAGAACAAATTATCGTTAGTCTTCAACAGGGAAAAATCTAATAGAATACAATAGACAACAAGTTTTAAATCAATGTTCGCAGCGGAAATAATAATTCATTAGAAGACTTAAATAGAGAATAAAGTCTACTATCTTTTATATATGAATTTAAAAGTCCATCGTCAACATTTTATCCTTGTAACATCAATCAACATATATTTGGAATCAAATACTCATCTTTGCACTGCAGGCCAAAGATATTCATCAGAAATCATTAATCTTTGCACTACAGGCCAAAAATATTCAATTATATCATCATTTAGGACTGAGGATGATGAAAAGTATTTTAAAGAAAATAAATCCAGTGAAACAAAAGAATAAATATTAAGGATTCATATTTCAGCTATTCCATGTCCAAAAATACCTCATAAATAATCATAGTGGACAAAAATTCAAGAATGATCAAAATATGGATACAATCAAAGCTAGTATCCATAACAGATATTTTGGACGAAAAATGAAAATTTATTTTTTCTGTGAATAGTGCCGTATACGTGAATAGTAACCCCGACACTAAAGACAAGAATTTCACAAGAAAAATACTCACAATATTCTGGCATAATGATATTGAAATAATTAATATCATTTTAAAAAAATAATATTCCTTACCTCGTAAAGACAGTACTTCTAGTTGAAACACCGGATATAGGCTATGACTTGAACTTGCACCGTATTGCAACACTCAAAGTATTAAAATACTCACAAGAATACGCTCAATTTATCGAGAGAGAAAGAGAGAAAACTTCAGTTTCTGGTGTGATTTTCAATTCTAACCTAAGCACCCTATTTATAGGAAAATGCTTAGAACATCAAAGCAGAAAATTTAATATAATATTAATATATATATATATATATATATATATATATATACAAAATTCTTATGCCCACTTATTGAACCTGAATTCAGGCACCTTGCACATGTTAATGATGCCCACAAAATATAAAAAATGTTTTTATTAATAAAAATAAATAAAACTTTCAAAAATCAATTATTTTAGAATTTCAAAACTTCAATAATAAATAATAAATAGTCCTTTTGTCAGAAAAATTTGAACCACATGTCTTTTCCATAGGAAATTTCATTATCTATAACTTTACAGAAGAAAAATTTTCCAAATTCCAAACAGAAATTGACCGAAATCCACAAACGGGTGATTTTACAGGTTATAATCAAATTTCAGTCAAGAAATGGGCCCACAGACATGTTTAACATGTTTTAAATAATTTTTGATATAAAAATACTCTTCCTCCTCATATACTCATATATCTCACATTCATTGTAAAAAAATATCATTATTATTATACTATAATAATAATAAAATATTATTTTATCAAAAAAGATAAAATATCGATTTTCAACAATTGTCACTTTAAAAATTTTCTCCATCTATGTCCACATAAAATGAATATTTTTCTTATCATATAAATCAATAATTAATTATTCACAAATAATATTACCGAAGCACAATACTGACAACCAGGCAGTTCCCAGGAAAGAGGGGGCTTTCCAATAAGGATTTTTCCTTATTGGCGCGCAATTAGGTGACCAAACCTCTCCTTAAAAAGAACTTTCTAGACATTACCAATAATGTTATCTAATAATATTATTCAGATAATATGAATTATTGCTTCGATAATGGAAAATATTGTGTAGTGGCAATTATTAAAACAACAGTAATATAAAATATCAACGTAGCAATTATTGAATCAATAAAATAAAATATTGAACAGTAATTAATGTAATAATTATTGAGTAGTGCCTTCTAACGTAATAATCAATAATTGGTGCAATACCACGTGCTACTGTGCAATAACGCGTATTACTGTGTTTTAACCGAAGGGTATTCCAACAGTATTAACGGTAACAACTGCGTCGTTATTTATAAACAACTTATACTTGTCATTTTTTTATCCAATCGTTTTCCGTTATGGGGCCTACACAAGGCTGCGCCGTCGTACGAATATTCCCCGACAGTAAGAATATTCCATGACCAAACGAATATTCTCCGATAAAAATGAATATTTTATAACAACTTTAAAATATTTGCGCATTTTACCCATAACTAACCACATTAATCAAATCAACCCTTACTATTTCAAAATAATAAATAGAGGAAATTCAATTTTATTTATAATAAGTTGGGGTCTTACATGTTTAATATGTTTTTAACATTTATTGCAACAAAAATACTCTTCCTCCTCATATACTCATATATCCCACATTCATTGTAAAAATATCATCATTATTATATTATAATAATATAATAAAATATTATTTTATCAGAAAAGATAAAATATCAATTTTTAACAATTGTCACTTTAAAAATTTTCTCCATCTATACCCACATAAAATGAATATTTTTCTCATCATATAAATTAATAATTAATTATTCATAAATAATATTACAGAATCACAATACTGACAATCAGGCAGTTTCCAGGAAAGATGGGGGTTTCCAATAAGGATTTCTCCTTACTAGCGCGCAATTAGATGACCAAACCTCTCCTTAGACAGAACTTTCTAGACATTGCCAATAATGTTATCTAATAATATTATTCAGATAATATGAATTATTGCTCCGATACTGGAAAATATTGTGTAGTAACAATTATTGAAACAACAGTAATATAAAATATCAACGCAGCAATTATTGAATCAATAAAATAAAATACTGAACAGTAATTACTGTAACAATTATTGAGTAGTGCCTTCTTACGTAAGAATCAATAATTGGTGCAATACCGTGTGCTGCTGTGCAACAACGCGTATTATTGTATTTTAACCACCGGGTATTCCAACAGTATTAACGGTAACAACTACATCGTTATTTATAAACATCTTATACTTGTCGTTTTCTTCATCCAATCGCTTTCCGTTATGGGACCCACAAAAGACTGTGCCGTCGTACGAATATTCCCCGACAGAAAGAATATTACACGACCAAACGAATATTCCCCGACAACAATGAATATTTTATAACCACTTGCTTATTTGAAATATTTGCGCATTTTACCCATAACTAACCACATCAATCAAACCAACCCTTATTATTTCAAAATAATAAATAGAGGAAATTTAATTTCATTAATAATAAGTTGGGGTCTTACAACCTCCCCTCCCTATGAAATTTCGTACTCGAAATTGACGTACGTACCGGGTGTTTCAAAAAGGTGAGGATACCTTACTTTCATTTCCGTTTCCAACTCCCAGGTCATTTCCTCAAAAGCATGGTTCCTCCACAAAACTTTAACTTGTGGTATGACCTTTGTGCGTAGGACATGCTCTTTCCTATCCAAGATCTTGACAGATACCTCCTTGTACGTTAAGTCTTCAGCTATCTCGTCCGGTTCTAACTCAATGACGTGGTTCGGGTCTTTCACATATATACGAAGTACAGATATATGAAAAATATTATGAACACGAGACATACTTGGAGGTAACGCAAGTCTATAGGCCACGTTTCCTACTCGGTCAAGAATCTGAAATGGACCAATAAATCGTGGATTGAGCTTTCCTCTCTTCTCAAATCTTGTAACTCCCTTCCATGGAGTAACACGCAATAATACATGATCCCCAATACTAAATTCCACGTCCTTTCGATGAAGATCTGCATAACTCTTTTGTCGATCATGTGCCATTTGTATACGTTGTCGAATTATTTGGATCTTTTCTGTAGTCATACGTACCAACTCGGGTCCCAACAATGTTGCTTCACCCACCTCATCCCAACATATTGGAGAGCGACACTTTCTTCTATACAATGCTTCAAATGGAGCCACACCTATACTTGCCTGATAACTGTTATTGTAGGAAAATTCTACCAATGGTAAATACTTATCTCGACTCCCTTTGATGTCTAGGACACAGAGTCTTAATAGATCTTCAAGAGTTTGAATAGTCCTCTCTGATTGTCCGTCCGTTTGAGGATGGTATGCCGAACTGAATCGTAAATCCGCGCCCATAGCTTTTTGCAAGCTAACCCAAAATCTTGAAGTGAATCTTGGGTTACGATCCAAAACTATGGATACTGGCATGTCATACAATCTCATAATCTCATCTACGTACATATGAGCAAGACGTTCAAGGGAATAAGTCTCCCGTATCGGCAAGAAATGAGCAGACTTGGTTAATCTATCAACAATAACCTAAATAGCATTTATTCCTTGAGAAACCGTGGGAAGACCCGTAACAAAATCCATGGTAATGTGTTCCCACTTCTATTTCAGAATCTCCGGTGGTTGCAATGGGACCTTAGGCACTTGATGCTCCGCCTTTACAAGTTGACAAGTTAAACACCTCGAGATAAACTTTGCAATCTCTCTCTTTATATTATTCCACCAAAATGTATGTCGAAGATCACGATACATTTTGGTACTTCTAGGATGAATTGCATATGGTGTATTGTGTGCCTCCATCATGATCTTGTACTTCAAATCAGAATCATTAGGAACACAAAGTCTGGAGTGGACTCGAAGTATTCCTTCTTCATCGATTCTTGCTTCTGGAATAGCTCCTTCTTGCACTTTCTTCTTCAAACGCATCAGCTCCGGGTCTGTGGCTTGAGCAACTTTAACTTTTTCGATTAAAGTGGGTTCTATACGTATACTTGACATCATTGCATGGGTCCCTGGAGTCTTGACTTCTATCTTCATCTTTTGTAAATCACACCAAATGGGCCTTTGTGTTGACAACATCGCACTCGTTCCCGTGTATGATCTTCTACTCAATGCGTCGGCTACCACGTTCGCTTTTCCAGGATGGTATTGAATGGTATGGTCGTAGTCTTTCAACAGCTCGATCCAACGTCGTTGTCGCATATTGAGTTCCTTTTGGGTAAAGAAATATTTGAGACTTTTATGGTCTGAATATATCTCCACTTTCTCCCCCATATAGATAGTGCCTCCAGATCTTTAGCGCGAAAACGACTGCTGCCAACTCTAGATCATGAGTAGGATAATTCCTCTCATATTTTTTAAGTTGTCATGAGGCATAGGCTATAACTTTTTCACGTTGCATGAGAACACATCCTAGCCCTTTGCCTGAAGCATCGCTGTAGATAACAAATCCATCCGAACCAGATGGTATTGTCAGAACAGGTGCCGAAATGAGTCTCATCTTGAGCTCTTGGAAACTCTTCTCGCATTCCTCGCTCCATACAAATTTTGTATCCTTCCAAGTCAGTTGAGTTAATGGAGTAGTGATTCGAGAAAATCCTTCCACGAATCTCCGATAATAACCAGCTAAGCCCAGAAAGCTATGTATTTCGGTCACCGATTTCGGTTGCTCCCAACTTTGTATTGCTTCAATCTTCGCCGAGTCAATAGATACTCTATGTTTTGACACCACGTGCCCAAGGAATGCTACTTCCTTAAGCCAGAACTCGCATTTCTTCAGCTTGGCATATAGCTTATTATCACGAAGCCTTTGCAGTACCAGCTTCGAATGGTGCTCATGATCTTCACGGCTTTTGGAATATATGAGGATGTCATCAATAAAGACAACAACGAACTGATCCAAATAATCCTTGAATACTCGGTTCATCATATCCATGAAAGCCGCAGGAGCATTAGTCAATCCAAAAGACAAGACTAGGAATTCATAATGCCAGTACCGAGTTCTGAAGGCAATCTTCGGAATATCCTTAGTTTTAACCTTCAGCTGATGATATCCAGAACGAAGATCGATCTTTGAAAAGAATTGTGCTACTTGCAACTGGTCAAACAGGTCATCATTACAAGGTAGCGGATACCTATTCTTGATGGTAACATGGTTTAGATTGTAAAAGCCCAACTTTTTGAATAAAGATGAATTTTTTATAAATATTATTTTTGAATATTATGGAGTGAAATTGATATAATGTTATAGTTGTGGGTAATATTTATAAATTTTGCATAGTATGCAAGTTGTTATATTATATTCGATTGGTCGGGGAATATTCGTTTTAGCAGGAAATATTCGTACAACGGCGCAATCATTGGTGGACCCCACAACAGAATTATTGTCGGATTGAGAAAACGACAAAAATATTTTGATGAAAATAACAGCAGAAATTTTACCGTTGATACTGTTGAACTACTCGGTAGTAAAAGTACAGTAATACGCGTGGTTGCATAGTAGCACACGGTATTGATTATTGATGCTTACGTGAGAAGTCATTCAATTTTGTTCAATTATTGCTATAGTAATTGTTGCATAGTATCTCACGTTATTTGATTCAATTATTGTTGATATTCTTTATATTATTAAATCAATAATTGAGACGACAAAGTTATTAATATTATTATTTGTAATATTAACGATGTCTAGAAGTTCTGTCAAGGAGAGGTTTGGTCACCTAATTGCGCGCCAATAAGGAGAAATCCTTATTGGAAAGCCCCCTCTTTCCTGGGAACGACCTGGTCGATTAATATTGTGAATTGTAATAAAGATGATAAATGTTGTTAAAATTATTAAGGTAATTTTTATGAAGTTTGCTTATTTTATGGATTCTTATTTACCCATTTTTCAAAATAATTGGTAGAAAATTATTTAAAGGTGGGGCCGACATGTGGGGCTCATATGTGTTGAAAAAATGATTTTTGAAATGGAAGAGTATACGTATGGAAGTATATGTATGTATTGAGTATATGGTGGGAGAAAGTGATATGTGAAAGTGATAGGTGTGTGATGTGTGTGAGTGGAAAATGGTAGAAAAGTGGTAGTGTGATAGTGATGTGTAAGAGTGTAGTGAAATTAATTTTTGGGTGGGTGGGGGATTGATGTTGGTTATGGGGGAGAAAAATTAAGTGGTAGATATTATATATATATAGCATGTGTTTATATATATATATATATATATATATATATATATATATATATATATATATATATATATATATATGTCTTATATTTTAATTTTGCTTGCATCCTATTGGTTGGTGGATTGAATTTTTGCAGTAGTGTGATATCAAAACATTGATACGCATATCTGCAGAATTATTTCATCCATGAACAGTGCCCTTCCATTCTCTTATAAATAGAAGCTCATTACTTCATTATTTCTTACGTATTCACTGAAACTCCAGAGAGAAAAATTATAGAGAAACTATAGAAAAGTATTCTGCTACTTCCCTACTCTTATATTCAGTTTCTTTTATGGTAAGGGGTGTTATTTTTTCTTATTCATGAAGAGAACTGTTGTTATTCCATGTCTTTATTATTCTGTTGGAATATCCTGTCTGTGCGTTTTACACCGGACCTGATTCCGTCTTTATTATTCTGTTGGAATATCCTGTCTGTGCGTTGCGTTTTACGCCGGACCTGATTCCGTCTTTATTATTCTGTTGGAATATCCTGTCTGTGCGTTTTACGTCGGACTTGATTCCATCTTTATTATTCTGTTGGAATAACCTGTCTATGCGAAGTACAGCATGCATGGTGATTTATGTTGTTATTCTATTCTTTATTATTCTGTTAGAACATCCTGTCGGTGCGAATTTTGCCTAACCTGGTTCCGTTATTTAGTATTCTGTTGGAATAACATGTCTATGCGAAGTACCGCATGCATGGTGATTTCTTTTGTTATTCCATTCTTTATTATACTCAGTTGGTTAAAGTTTTGACTTCTATACTCCATAAAATTAGTGGAATATCCTTGATATTTGCGCTTCATCCAATATCTTTTCATGGAAATATTCTTCTGAGCATTCTTGAATTTTACTCTACAAAGCAGTATCATATTGACAATTTGGACATTATTAGTTCCTGGATAAATTAATTCTTGAACTTGTTTTATTGAGTTCTTATATCATTGTCATCATCCTCATGTTTATATTTTTTGAAAGTCATCTGTGGCCTGTAGTGCATAGATGGACTTGGTATGATTATGACCAGGGATTATTCGGTGTAATCATGACCGTAATATTACAAATGATGTGGTAAAAGTCCTCATTAGCCCGTAGTGCATTGATGGACAGTTGTTGGCATGATCATGACCATTAATGAATACACAAATATTCTTAGCCCGTAGTGCATGGATAATTGTGATCGTGATACTAAAAAATATCATTGGCCGTAGTGCAGGGGTGATTCGATGATGTGGATTATTTATTAAGCTGAGTCCCAGCGATAAAAGTCATGACAAACCTTTTAAATCATAGAAGATAGTAGATTGTATTCTATACTTGACTCTTCTAATGGTTTGCTTGTTCCGTTGCAGTTAAACTTGATGTTTGTTATATTTTATCAGTTTAACACTGTTGAAGGCTAATGATAATTTATTCTGCATTATCTTAGTTATAATATTTCTTACTGGGCTAGTTGAGCTCACCTTTTCTTTCACTGTTCTCTTCAGGAAATGAGAACGTAGTTGGGACGAGTCAGGAAACGGAGTGATGGTCCGGATGATAGTATTAGCTAGTAGTCCTCACTATTCTGTTAAATAGTGTGACAATAAATGTAATGAGGACTTATTCTGAGAGTGGATATTGTCTAGAAAACAGTATTTATATTAAAACTCACAGCTCTATTATTGTATATTAAAGATTGTATTTGTATTCTATACCATGTATTTGGCTACTCAGAATAGGTGATGTATACCTATTTTGGGGGCGTCACACCGAAACCGTCGCCTAAAGGGGGGTGAGCACGGGTGACTAAGATAAGGGGTATGCACTTGATCCGGACCGTATATATATATATAGGGACTTCATCCACAGCAACCGGTTGTTGGGGAGCAACCCCTTTTGGTCCAGCCGCTACAACCTGTAGCGGCTTGTTACTTAGTTTTTTTTTATAAACCGCTACAGGTTGTAGCGGCTGGACCAAAAGGGGTTGCTCCCAACAACCGATTGCTGTGGATGAAGACCCATATATATATATATATATATATATATATATATATATATATATATATATATATATATATATATATATATATATATATATATATATATATAGCAAGGATCAAGTGCATACCCCTTATTTTACTCACCCGTGTTTACCCCCTTTAGGTGACGGTTTCGGTCATACAATCGTCGTCTATACTCTTAACGACGGACAACATATAGCGTCGCTAAAAGTATAGACGACGGTTGTATGACCGAAACCGTCGCCTAAAGGGGGGTGAGCACGGGTGAGTAAGATAAGGGGTATACACTTGATCCGGACCGTATATATATATATATATATATATATATATATATATATATATATATATATATATATATATATATATATATATATAGTCCAGATCTTAAGCTCACTCTTTATCCAACTCATCCGAGCTCACTCCCTTTTAGCAACGGACCCGACGACAGTTCGGTCATACAACCGTCGTCTATACTTTTAGCGACAGACAACATATATATATATATATATATATATATATATATATATATATATATATACACACACACTAGTATATACTATACTCGAATTATGGATCTAAAACTAGTCGTTTCAACTATATGTTTAGAAACAAATTAAACTCCACAGAATAAACGAAATGATCTTTATGATCCCATAAGAGTATCTTCCTTTCTATGTTTTCTTTTGCCAAATTTCTTCCTTTATTATTTTTTATCTTCATATCAATTAATTTACTATTACTAAAAGGAAATTATATATAACAAGTTTATTCTGATTCTTGAAAATGTGGCACAATAAATAATTATGATGCATACAAATGAATTAAACAGATTTTGTGTGAGATGAGATCGAAATGGCCGTTACAATATATATATATATATATATATATATATATATATATATATATATATATATATATATATATTTTCAATGAGCAATTAATTCTATAATTCCTATGTAGTATATAAATTCCCATGTATTAAACCCATAATTTGCATCATCATCATCATCATCTCTCTCTCTCTGTCTTCACACACAAAATGGTTTCTATGTTTTTATCAGATAAAATGATTATGAAAGTCATGTTCTTGTTGAGCTTGGTTATGGCACCAGGCATCCTCGCATCTTTTGGAGAGGCCCGTCAACTTGTTGAAAAATCAAAGGTTGGGGGTGAAAATGAAAAAAAACTGACTTTTGTGGAGTTTAGTGAAATTAAGGAAAATAAGGATTTAGATGGTGTGAAGACTTTGCCGAAGACTTTTCCAAATATCCCATCTGTACCTCCATTGCCACAAATTCCTAATCTTCCATTTCCATTTCCAATTCCTCCCTTTCCATTTCCAATCCCACCAATTTCATTTCCAATTCCAATTCCACCAATTTCATTTCCTTTTCCACTTCCACTTCCACCTCCACCTCCAATTCCTTCACTTCCCCCGCTTCCAGATTCCCCCTTGGCTCCTTCTAATTGATAAGTAGGATGAAGAAGCAAAGATCTTTAATTCTATAGACTCTTTTGGAAATTCCTATTTTTTCTTTCCTTTTTTGGTCAAAAAAATAGTTAAGTGACTTAATATTGTTTAGTTTTTGTCTATGCATGTTCGTGTTTTCTGTACCCTCTAGGGTTTATTATGATAAATAAAGTATTGCACAGAGTAGCTTTTACTACTAGCTTTCTTGCAATTTATGTGGTTTGTTCTGCCAATAAGATAGTCAATACTTTTACGAATTATTTCAACCCAATAATTCATATTACAAACTAATTAAAAGCATTTATTTAGTAAATAAAAATTAAAAATTAAAATAATTTCACATCACAATTTTAGTTAAAAAAAATTTTATGTATACATATGTATTTTGTTATACTATATTACATGTCAAGAGAAATTAAACAATATGTAAAATCATTAAATATAGTACTCAATTGTCTATAATACTCTTAAATATAGTACTCAATTGTCTATAATACTCTTAAATTATTAATTTATCATAGCATAAGAGTTTAAAGTACCAAAAAAATAAGTAGAGTAATGAGGTGTAATTTTGAAAAAATTATCATTAATTCTCCTAGATTTGAACAAACGTCAATTAATTAGAGACAAATAAAAAACTCTAAAACGTCATTTAAATAGAGACGGAGAGAGTATTATTTTGGGGATATGACTGAATTTCAGGAGTTTATTTGGTGTCCACTAGAGTTGTTGCTACGATTAACCATTTTTCTTGATTATCTGGTATTTTATTTGAAAGATTTACTTTTTCAGCTTGTTTTTCGTAATCCTTTCATTTTTTGTAACAAATTACAATTTTAATATATTTCAAGAAATAGTGTTGGTGGAATGATGTATTTGGAGAAGATGAAGAGGAGAGTAATGTTTCTTTTACATAATGATAAATTTGGAGAAGACAATGAGCGGAATGGGGATTGTTATTTTCAGAAGGGAACTGCTATTTTTACATATATTTTTGACATGAGCATACAGTGAGTTTTAGCTTTATGTGAGAAAAAATTATACGAAAATATCAAAAATACATGTAAAAATAGTGATCCCTTTTTAGAATTATCACAGGCAAATAGAAGAAATAGAGGAAATTTATATATTATGGGTAAAATTGTCAAGAAAATATTGATTGCCCTACGTCCATTCTTATTCTTATTACCCTGTTAATACCAATTGCCTTTTAAAAATAATTCATTTAACCAAAAAAAAATAAAAACTGAATATTTAATTTGGAACGAAGAAAGTACTTATGATATCAATCCATGAGATATTCTTTCAATCTTTCCAGCAGATGGACTATCTCATGGACTATAATATTAAAATATTATATTATATATAATGAATTATTGTTCACCAATCATTCTTTCACACTACCATTTAAATATATTAAAAATTTATAGTCCACCAAATCAAGTTCCTAGATATAGTCTCTTTGTTTTGTCGAAAAATACTCTAGACTATATTTAGTCTGCCTGCTGGAGCAATTTCTGAGTCTTAGACTAAATTTAGTATAGGATTTGAACATCTCCGACCTGCTGGAGATACTCTTACAGCGGCAAGATTAGAGGAGACGGGAGACTTATCTAAGATTGATGGGCTTGATGACACTCCGTGCACGTGAAGTAAGCCTAGTTTGGAAGTAATATAAAAATAATATTACTATCACATAAAAAAGGGTCATATTATACTTACATACACACACATACATATTGTGCATGGACGGAGCTACATGCATATTGGAGGGGGACACGGCCCCCCCAAGGTTTGAAATTTTTATAAATTTTACCCCTAAAGTTTGAAAATTTTATAAAACTCATTTATACATTTGGTTTGGTTTAAAAATTTTGTAAGGTTAGCCCCCCAAGTTTTGATGAAGTTTTGATATATTTTAAAAGACTTTTTTTTTGCTATGTTTTAGTATCTTTGTCATAGCAAATTCTATTACTATATTATTTTTGTTTTAGTAAAAATATGTTTTGTAATAGTGAAATTTTACTTTTTAATGATGAATATATTTTATGCTTTTAAAAAAAAAAATTGGCCCCCCCAAAGAAGAAATCCTGGATCCGTCCCTGATACTTTGGGCCTCATATGTCAGGTGGGAACCCACAATATGTGTGACGCCCCCAAAATAGGTATACATCACTCATTCTGAGTCGCCAAATACATGGTACAGAAATAACTACAACTTCATTAATACAATTATCGTGCAAAATACGACAACACATAAACTGTGAGTTTAAATACAAATATTGTCTTCTAGACAATATTCACACTCAAATAAGTCCTTATTATAATTATTGATATACTATTTTACAAAATAGTTAGGACTACTAAAACAACTGTCTTGAACCATTACTCCACACCCCGACTATTTCCCGCTATATTCTCGTCTCCTGAGAAGAAAAATGGAACAAAAAGGAAAATGGTGAGCTCAACTAGCCCAGTAAAGAATATTATGACTAAGATAATGTACAACAAATTATCCTTAGTCTTCAACAGGGAAAAATCCGATAGAATACAATAGACAACAAGTTTTAGATCAACAATTGCAGCGAAAACAACAATTCATTAGAAGAGTTAAGTAGAGAATGAAATCTACTATCATCTATGAATTTAAAAGTCCATCATCGATATTTTATCCCTGTAACATCAATCAATATACATCAAAAATCAAATATTCATCTTTGCACTACAGGCCAAAGATATTCACTAATTGGCCATGTTCATCTAATCACCTGTTCATCTTTGTACTACGGGCCAAAGATATATATTCATCATAAAATCATTCATCTTTGTACAACAGGCCAAAGATATTCAGTTATATCATCATTTAGGACTGAGGATGATGAAAAATATTTTAAAGAGAACGAATGTAGTGAAACAAAAGAATAAATATTAAGGATTCGTACTTTAAACAATCCAAGTTCAAAAATACTTCATAAATAACCAGAGTGAAGTAAAATTCAAGAATGATCAAAACATGGATACAATCAAAGCTAGTATCCATAATAGATATTTTGGACAAAAAATGAAAATTTAATTTTTCTGTGAATAGTGTCGTATTCGTGAATAGTGTCGTATACGTGAATAGTGTCGTATACGTGAATAGTAACTCTGACACCAAAAGATAAAAATTTCACAAAAAATATCATCATGCTTCGTGAATAGTACTCGTAAATAGTAACTCATAAATAGTAACTCATGAATAGTAACTCGTGAATAGTAACCCCGACATGAAAAAATTCCAAATTTGATAAAAAAAAGTTCCAACCAATATTTTGGCATAATGATATTGAAGAAATAATATCATTTGAGAAGAAAATAATATCTCTTACCTCGCAAAAACAGTACTTCTGACTGGAATACTGGATATAGTGATGAAAGAACTTGCACCGTATAGCAATAGTCAAAGTACTAAAACACTCACAAAATACGTTCGATATTATGGAGAGATAAAACTTTAGTTTCTAGTGTGATTTTCAATTCTAACCTAAGCACCCTATTTATAGAAAATTGTTTAGAACACCAAAGCAGAAAATTTAAAATAATAATATTATATATAAACAAATTTCCTAAGCCCACTTTGAAATCTGATTTCATCCATCTAGCACATGTTAAAGATGTCCACAAACATTTAAAAAACGTTTATCTTTTAAAACATAAATAAAACTTCTAAAAATCAATTATTCTGGAACTTCAGAACTTCAATAATTCATAATAAATAGCCCTTTTATCAGAAAATTCGAATCTCGCAATTTTTTATAGAAAATTCAATTCTCTACAACTTTACAGAAGAAATCTTTTCCAAATTCTAAACAGAAATTGACCGAAATCCACATACGGACGATTTTACAAGCTATAATCAAATTTCAGTCAAGAAATGGGGTCCACCGACACACAAGCTTTAGTATGTTTTTAACATTTATTGCAACAAAAATACTCTTCCTCCTCATATACTCATATATCCCACATTCATTGTAAAAATATCATCATTATTCTATTATAATAATATAATAAAATATTATTTTATCAGAAAAAGATAAAATATCAATTTTTAACAATTATCACTTTAAAAAATTTCTCCATCTATATCCACATAAAATCAATATTTTTCTCATCATATAAATCAATAATTAATTATTCACAAATAATATTACAGAATCACAGTACTGGCAACCAGGCCGTTCCTAGGAAAGAGGGGGCTTTCCAATAAGAATTTCTCCTTACTGGCGCGCAATTAGGTGACCAAACATCTCCTTAGACAAAACTTTCTAGACATTGCCAATAATGTTTTCTAATAATATTATTCAGATAATATGAATTATTGCTTCGATAATGAAAAATACTGTGTAGTGACAATTATTGAAACAACAGTAATATAAAAAATCAACGCAGTAATTATTGAATCAATAAAATAAAATACTGAATAGTAATTACTGTAACAATTATTGAGTAATGTCTTCTTATGTAAGAATCAATAATTGGTGCAATACTGTGTGCTACTGTGCAACAATGCGTATTACTGTGTTTTAACCACCGGGTGTTCCAACAGTGTTAACGGTAACAACTACGCCGTTATTTATAAACCACTTATACTTATCATTTTTTTCATCCAATCGCTTTCCGTTATGGGCCCACACAAGGCTGCGCCGTCGTACGAATATTCCTCGACAGCAAGAATATTCCACGTCCAAACGAATATTCTTCGACAACAATGAGTATTTTATAACCACTTGTTTATTTAAAATATTTGCGCACTTTACCCATAACTAATCACATTAATCAAATCAACCCTTACTATTTCAAAATGATAAATAGAGGAAATTAAATTTCATTTATTAATAATTTGGGGTCTTACAACCTCCCCTCCTTATAAAATTTCATCCTCGAAATTGACGTACGTACCTGGTGTTTCGAAAAGATGCGGATACCTCGCTTTCATTTCCATTTCCAACTCCCAGGTCATTTCCTCAATAGCATGGTTTCTCCACAAAACTTTAATTTGTGGTATGACCTTCGTGCGTAGGACATGCTCTTTCTTATCCAAAATCATGACAGGTATCTCCTCGTACGTTAAATCTTCTACTATCTCGTCTGGTTCTAACTCAATAATGTGGTTCGGGTCGTCCGCATATTTACGTAATATCGATACGTGAAAAACGTTATGAACACGCGCCATACTTGGCGGTAAAACGAGTCTATAGGCCACAGTTCCTATTCGATCGAGGATTTCAAATGGACTAATAAATTGAAGGTTTGAGCTTTCCTCACATCGCCGATTCTCTCTTTTAGAATAACGACTTCGTGCATCTTCTTTTTCATATTCATCAACTCCAAGTCTGTAGCTTGATCAGCTTTAAATTTATTGATTAAAGTCGATTCTAATCGTATATTTGTTATCTTCACGCAGGTTCTTGGAATCTTTAAATCTATCTCCATCTTCTGTAAGTCATACGAAATGGGTCTTTGTGTTAACAATATCGCACTCGTAAACGCATACGATCTTTTACTCAACGCGTCAGCTACCATGTTCGTTTTTTTTCAGGATGGTATTGAATGGTATGGTCGTAATCTTTCAACAGCTAGAGCCAACGTCGTTGTCGCATGTTGAGTTCTTGGAAGCTCTTCTCATATTCCTCGCTCCATTTGAATTTTGTATCTCTACGAGTCAGCTGAGTTTATGGAGTAGCGATTCAAGAAAATCATTCCACGAATCTCCGATAATAACTAACTAAGCCTAGAAAGCTACGTATTTTGATTACTGACTTAGGTTGCTCTCAATTATGACTCATATCCTAATCTTGGATAGCACGTCACAATGGTACCTATCAGTTTACTATCACACAAATATGGTGTCCCCTACGGAGAGTCTGGCTTTGGTGCATTCCACAAAGGGCTCGGGTACAAACTTCTACAGTTGAATTTTTAACTCCTGG
The DNA here is from genome assembly GCA_020205505.1 of Panax japonicus. Taxonomy (NCBI): domain Eukaryota; kingdom Viridiplantae; phylum Streptophyta; class Magnoliopsida; order Apiales; family Araliaceae; genus Panax; species Panax japonicus. Next base: position 55,472,660 of record CM035109.1, read on the forward strand.
AGTTCAATAGGAGCCATGAGATTTTAGAAATGGATTTTGTACCGGGTTCAAAGTCGATACAAAATTCAATATCACACTTTGGGAGTAAGCCAAGAAATTCTTCAGAAAATACATCAGGAAATTTACTAACAATAAAAATATCATTCAAATCTGACGTATTTTTGTTCAAGTCCATAACATGGGCTACGAAAACTTGACATCCGTTTTTCAATAAACGAATGACTTTATGGCTTGATATGAAAGTGTTTGACTTCAATGGTTTGGTTGCTTGAATTCGAATAACAGGTTGCTTAGGAATATGAAAACTAACAACCTTACGAAAGCAATCAATTTTGGCATGATGAGTAGTCAATCAATCAATCCCCAAAATCACATCAAAAACAAGTATCTTTAAAGAAATAAGGTCAACAGGTAATGTGATGGTGCCAACTTGGATCAAACAAGATTTATAAATAGTGGATGTAACGAAAGTTTCTCATAACGGAGTTTCAACAGATAAGTCAAAGTCTAATTTTCTCTAGAGTCAAGTTTAAACGTTGAATATAAGCATGAGAGATAAATGAATAGGTAGAACCAGTATCTAATTAGGTATAAACTTCGTAAGAATTTATAATTAACTAAGTCGTGCTAACTTTGTTTGGGTTCCTCGCATTCTGACCAATCACGAAAAACGCTCTTCCAGGAATAGTTGACTTTAACTTTTCTGGGACAGCCTTTTGAGTCACCATTCCCGCTGGATTGGGTTTCGCTACCGTACAATCTCAAGCGATATGACCTTCTTTTTCACAATTATAACATACCTTGGAAGGCTGTGAACAGTTTGGACTTATGTGTCCCTCTTCTCCGCATCTGTAACATCTAACTGGCGGACTTTCTCCTCCTCTAAAATTCGTTGCTGGTGTTGGTGCCGACGTCTTTCCGTCATTGTTAAATCTTCTCTTCTTAAAATTTCCACTTGAGTTATTTCTTCTATTATCTTGGCCATGATTACCACTGAAGTGGTTACCATTTCTGGCATGATAATTTCCTCCACGATGGTTATCATTGTTCCGATGACCGTCACCACCGGTACGATTATCATCGAGTTATTGGTCATTATTCTTCAATTGAGCCGACTCATTATCGCGCTCCAATGACTGAGCCCTATTCATAACATCTGAATATAAAAAAAGTTTGTGAGAAATGAGGTATTGACGTATTTTGGGTTTCAAACCTCGCAGAAATATTCGCGTCATTCTCTCTTCATTATCAACCAAATGGGATGCAAATCGGGACAACTCGGCAAACTTAGCTTCGTACTGCGATACGTTCATATATTTTTTGCTCCAGCTTGATGAACTCTTCCTCTTTCATATGATGAATACTTTCGGGAAAGTACTTGTCGTTGAACAATTCTTGGAACTTCTCCCAAGACATCTTCAGTGCGGTAGGCTGAGTACGCTTTACGGATTCCTACCAATAATCTGCCTCTCCTCGCAATATGAAAGTGGCGAAAGGAACCTTTTTCTCCTCTGAGCATCCCAAGACATCAAATATCTTTGTGATCTCCTTTATTCACGTCTCTGCCGTAAGTGGTTTTGGCTTTCCCAAAAACTCTGGCGGTCCTAATTCCTTGAACTGCTTAGTGGTGGCCATCCGTGAGTTGCCAGTGTTTCCACCTGCATTTTGAACAGTAGTCTTTCTCGTTTGGTTTTGCATGAATTCTAGAAAGTTCCTAAACATACCATCGTTCGTCATCTGCTCAGTGGTGTTGTTCACAGGAGGAACATTGCCAGCCTGTTGCACGTTCTCCTCGTTGGTGAGTAAAGGTGTCTCCACGGTCTCATTTACTCCACTGTTAACATTCTCAGTCGACATTCTTAAATACTACCATAAAATAAGGGTTAATTAAATAAATTAACAAATCACATAATACCCCTATATTATGACCGACCAACAAATAAGCTTAGGTAGGACACACTAGCAAAGGATTTACTCGTCTCTCCCCTCCTAGTTCCCTAAGCTCTGATACCAACTGTGACGCCCCCAAAATAGGTATACATCACCCATTCTGAGTCGCCAAATACATGGTACAGAAATAACTACAACTTCATTAATACAATTGTCGTGCAAAATACGACAACACATAAACTGTGAGTTTAAATACAAATATTATCTTCTAGACAATATCCACATTCAAATAAGTCCTCATTACAATTATTGATACACTATTTTACAAAATAGTGAGGACTACTAAAACAACTGTCTTGAACCATTACTCCACACCCCGACTAGTTCCCGCTATATTCTCGTCTCCTGAGAAGAAAAATGGAACAAAAAGGAAAAGGGTGAGCTCAACTAGCCCAGTAAAGAATATTATGACTAAGATAATGTACAACAAATTATCCTTAGTCTTCTTCAACAGGGAAAAATCTGATAGAATACAATAGACAACAAGTTTTTGATCAACAACTGCAGCAGAAACAACAATTCATTAGAAGAGCTAAGTAGAGAATGAAATCTACTATCATCTATGAATTTAAAAGTCCATCATCGATATTTTATCCCTGTAACATCAATTAATATACATCATAAATCAAATATTCATCTTTGCACTACAGGCCAAAGATATTCACCAGTTGGCCATGTTCATCTAAACATCTGTTCATCTTTGCACTACGAGCCAAAGATATTCATCATAAAATCATTCATCTTTGTACAACAGGCCAAAGATATTCAGTTATATCATCATTTAGGACTGAGGATGATGAAAAATATTTTAAAGAAAACGAATCCAGTGAAACAAAAGAACAAATATTAAGGATTCGTACTTTAAACAATCCAAGTTCAAAAATACTTCATAAATAACCAGAGTGGAGTAAAATTCAAGAATGATCAAAACATGGATACAATCAAAGCTAGTATCCATGATAGATATTTTGGACGAAAAATTAAAATTTAATTTTTCTGTGAATAGTGTCGTATTCGTGAATAGTACCGTATACGTGAATAGTGTCGTATACGTGAATAGTAACTCCGACACCAAAAGATAGAAATTTCACAAAAAACATCATCATGCTTCGTGAATAGTACTCGTTAATAGTAACTCATGAATACTAACTCGTGAATAGTAATTCATGAAAAGTAACCCCGACATGAAAAAATTTTAAATTTGATAAAAAGTTCCAAACAATATTTCGGCATAATGATATTGAAGAAATAATATAATTTGAGAAGAAAATAACATCACTTACCTCGTAAAAACAGTACTTCTGACTGGAATACTGGATATAGTGCTGAAAGAACTTGCACCGTATAGCAATACTCAAAGTACTAAAATACTCACAAAATACGTTCGATATTATAGAGAGAGAAAGAGAGAGAAAACTTTAGTTTCTAGTGTGATTTTTAATTCTTACCTAAGCACCCTATTTATAGAAAATTGCTTAGAACACCAAAGCAGAAAATTTAATATAATAATATTATATATAAACAAATTTCATACGCCCACTTTGAAATCTGATTTCAGCCATCTAGCACATGTTAAAGATGTCCACAAACATTTAAAAAATGTTTTCCTTTTAAAACATAAATAAAACTTCAAAAAATCAATTATTCTAGAACTTCAGAACTTCAATAATTCATAATAAATAGCCTTTTATCAGAAAATTTGAATCTCGCGATTTTTGATAGAAAATTCAATTCTCTACAACTTTGCAGAAGAAAGTTTTTCCAAATTTCAAACTGAAATTGACCGAAATTCACATACGAACGATTTTACAGGTTATAATCAAATTTCAGTCAAGAAATGGGGTCCACCGACACACAAAACATGTGTTAATCATTTAATGTAACAAAAATACTCTTTCTCCTCATATACTCATATATCCCACATTCATTTTAAAAATATCATCATTATTCTATTATAATAATATAATAAAATATTATTTTATCAGAAAAGATAAAATATCAATTTTTAACAATTGTCACTTTAAAAATTTTTCCATCTATATCCACATAAAATCAATATTTTCCTCATCATATAATTCAATAATTAATTATTCACAAATAATATTACAGAATCACAGTACTGGCAACCAGACCGTTCCTAGGAAAGAGGGGGCTTTCCAATAAGAATTTCTCCTTACTAGCGCGCAATTAGGTGATCAAACCTCTCCTTAGACAGAACTTTCTAGACATTGCCAATAATATTTTCTAATAATATTATTCAGATAATATGAATTATTATTTCGATAATGAAGAATACTGTGTAGTGACAATTATTGAAACAACAGTAATATAAAAAATCAACGCAGCAATTATTGAATCAATAAAATAAAATACTGAACAGTAATTACTGTAACAATTATTGAGTAATGCCTTCTTACGTAAGAATCAATAATTGGTGCAATACCGTGTGTTACTGTGCAACAACGCGTATTACTGTGTTTTAACCACCGGGTGTTCCAACAGTGTTAATGGTAACAACTACGCCGTTATTTATAAATCACTTATACTTGTCGTTTTCTTCATCCAATCGCTTTCCGTTATGGGCCCACACAAGACTGAGCCGTCGTACGAATATTCTCCGACAGCAAGAATATTTCATGACCAAACAAATATTCTCCGACAACAATGAGTATTTTATAACCACTTTCTTATTTAAAATATTTGCGCACTTTATCCATAACTAACCACATTAATCAAATCAACCCTTACTATTTTAAAATGATAAATAAAGAAAATTAAATTTTATTTATTAATAATTTGGGGTCTTACAATATGCATGTGTGATAGTAATATTGTTGATAATATAATGCTCCCTCAGTTTTAAAATATAAATAAGACAATTAATTTAAAAATAATATAGGACATTTTCATATTCAAAATTAGAGTCCTTCCGCATGGACCAGAAAGGTAGAATGGAAAATTGGACCTTGAGTCCTATTTTTCTCTTTTCACTCTTTTATCTCTCTTTCTCACCCTCTCCACTTTTCATTCCTCTCTTTATGTCTCTTTCTCACTCTATCGACTCAACAATTTTCCTTCTTTTTGTATCTATCTCTTTCTCTTTCTTACTCTATCAATATTTTTTTAAAATAAAATTGAAATGAGTTTACTTGAAAAATAAATTTTTTTTGAAAAATAATTTAAATAAGTAAAAAAATAGAATATGATTTGCCAAGTATCTTAATTGATATTTAATATAACAAGAACATTTAATGTGAGAAATATTATTTGGACAACAATTAATTAAATTGAGGAGCTAGCTAGTATTTTTTACTACTTGTGAATTGGGATATATCGCTAATAAAGGTGTATTTTTAGTTGAGAAAATTTCTATCATCTTAATTTGACTTAAATATATGATTGATCAATTAAGCATTTTAATATGTAAAACAATTATCACATGCAAAATTTATGTGTAAGGCATTACATTAACATTCAAAATATATAAAACATTTATATATCACATGCATGTGTAAAACATTTAGTAAGCACAAATTAAAATCAATAATTTTAGTATCATCTGAAGCAAAAGATCATGTAAGCCCTAATTAAAGACCAAATGATCAAATCATGATATATAACTAATTTCTTCTTCTTCTTCTTATTTTTTTTCTTTTTTTTTTTGGGGGGTGGGTGGGTGGGTTGGGGTTGGGGTTGGGGTGGGGTTGGGGGGGTCTAATTAAATAATGCAATGGATGTCAAGATGCGATATATACCTGAAAAGATAAGCTTCTTTTTCTTGAATAAGTCCAATTTCACTGGTGGGCTGCACACCACAATTGAATGAATTTCATTAACAGCTAGGATAGGATATAGGATTGATGAGGAGAATTTCATTATTAAAGTGCTTCCACCAAAAAATCACTAATCGTTTGCTTCTCCTACAAGTGCTTAAAGCCAAAACCTGGCCTCTACTCACTTCTGTATATACCTGATCGATTTACTAGATATCTATATGTATATATATATACTGACAGTAAATAATAATTTATTTACATGAGGCAATTAAGGCAGCTGGGCCATGCCAATTAAAGTGTACAAAACTTTGTTTTGCTGATCACCAAAGTATTGAAAACTTATCTAAACTATTAGTAATTAGATGTACAAATGATACGTGAAATGACTCTTAGAAATATTTTCCTATTCCACGTGGTGGCATGGCCCTTCAGTAATTCCAATTCCTATATAAAGCTCATGCATGCCATGTAGAATCTAATGCATAATCTCTCTTTCTTTCTCTCTCACACACACACGTTATGGGTTCTCAGCATTCAGCTAAAATGATTTTTAGTTTCATGTTCTTCTTAAGCTTGGTTATGGCCAGCACTCTCATATCTTTTGGTGAGGCCCGTCAACTTAATGAAAAACCAAAAGTTGGGGAAGAAAATGTAAATGCAGAAAAGGTGGAGGAGCATAGTGGAAATAAAACGAAGGAGAATAAGTTGGGTGATCAACATAATTTTTTTGGGAATTTTCCAACTTTGCCACTTGTCCTTCCGGTTCCACTTCCACTTCCACTTCCACTTCCACTCCCACTTCCACTTCCAACAATTCCAGGACTTCCAAATCTTCCACCTTTACCAAACTTACCATTTGTCCCTCCACTTCCAACAATTCCATTATTACCCCCAATACCAGGACTTCTTCCACCTTTACCAAACTTACCATTTGTCCCTCCACTTCCAACAATTCCGTTATTACCCCCAATACCAGGACTTCTTCCACCTTTACCAAACTTACCACTTGTCCCTCCACTTCCAACAATTCCAGTTATTACCCCCAGTACCAGGACTTCCACAAAATGTTCCGCCTTTACCAACCTTACCATTTGTCCCTCCACTTCCAAAAATTCCATTTTTACCCCCAATAAATGTTCCACCTTTACCAACTTTACCATTTGTCCCTCCACTTCCAAGAATTCCATTTTCCCCCCCAGCACCAAGACTTCCTTAGTTACCACGTCCAATTCCACATATCCCTGGAGTTCCTCCATTTCCACTCACCTTGCCTTTCCTCACTCCACCTCCTAAAAAATAGAAGAGGCAATGCATGATATTTAAAATTAATTCCTATTTATGTTTGTAGTTAAATTTGGTCCTTCATTTAATAGTATTTTTTTATTCTCTTCCTCTTAATTCTCTTCTTTTTCTTTTTCTTTTTCTTTTTCTTTAGGAAAGATTGACAGGTACCATGCATGGTTAGCTGAATGCTTTCCAGCTCTATGTTTGTTTTACTTTGTGTGATTTTTGTGTTTGTTGTGATCAATAAAACGAAATATTGTAGCAAGATTATTAATTGTATGTCAATTGGTTTATTAATTCTGTCTATTTTTCTACATAATTAGCTATTGTGATCTTGTGTTGGATTAATTTTATACATTGAATATTCATGAAAATAACCTGATTAATGTGATTGTTGAAATAATCTGAAAAATTGTGTGAATTCTTCTAGAAGACAAATAAATAAAAAATTTAATTGGATTCACTTATTTGGGCACACTTTTGCCCTAATACCCTAATAGGAAATCATGTTAAATTATAAAATGTTCCCAAAGTCTAGTATATAAATACATCAACCTCTTTACTTTAAAATCAATCGACTATGAGAAGAGTTAGCCCAACTTATTATATACTAGACTTACGTGTGTATTGAGGGTTGCACGTGAACCTGATGAATATGAAACCCCGCACAAAGATAAGCAAGCCCAGAAGAACCTTGTGATGCCCCCAAAATTAGGTATACATCACCCATCTTGGGTCGTCAGATATATGGTACAAAATTCAAATACAACTTACTAATACAAATGTCGTGTACAATACGACAAAACATAACTGTGAGTTTGAATACAATTATTGTCTACTAGAGATTATACAAACTCAAAAGGAGTCCTCATTACAATTATTAACACACTATTTCACAAAATAGTGAGGACTACTAATGTTATCCTCGATTTGGACCGTCACTCCGTTCCCCGACTAGTCCCTGCTATGTTCTCATTTCCTAACAATGAAAGAAAGAGTAAGCTCAACTATCCCAGTAAGAAATATTATGACTAAGATAATGCATAATAAATTATCGTTAGCCTTCAACAGTGTTAAACTGATAAAATATAACAACATCAAGTTTAACTGCAGCGGAACAAGCAATCCATTAAAAGAGTCAAGTAGAGGATAAAATCTACTATCTTTTGTGATTTAAAAGGTTTTTCATGACTTTTATCGCTGGGACTCAGCTTAATAAATAATCTACATCATCGAATCACCCATGTACTACGGCCAAGGATATTATTTAGTATCACGACCACAAATTATTCATGCACTACAGCCAAGGACATTCGTGTATTCATTAATGGTCATGATCACGCCAACAACTATCCATCAATGCACTACGGGTCAATGATAACTTTTACCACATCATTTGTAACATTACGGTCATGATTACACCGAATAATCCCTGGTCATAATCATACCAAGTCCATCTATGCACTACAGGCCACAGATGACTTTCAACATAATATAAACTATGAGGATGATGACAATGATATAAGAATTCAATAAAACAAGTTCAAGAATTAATTTATCCAGGAACTAATAATGTCCAAATTGTCAACATGATACTGCTTTGTAGAGTAAAATTCAAGAATGATCAGAAGAATATTTCCATAAAAAGATACTGGATGAAGCGCAAATATCAATGATATTCTACTAATTTCATGGAGTATAGAAGTCAAAACTTTAACCAACTGAGTATAATAAAAAATGGAATAACAAAAGAAATCACCATGCATGCGGTACTTCGCATAGACAGGTTATTCCAACAGAATAATAATAACGGAACTAGGTCAGTCAAAATTTGCACCGACAGGATGTTCCAACAGAATAATAAAGACAGAACCAGGTCCGGTGTAAAACACACAGACAGGATGTTCCAACAGAATAATAATAAAGACGGAACCAGGTCCGGTGTAAAACACACAGACAGGATGTTCCAACAGAATAATAGAAGAATGTCATCAAGTATAGGGTAAACCTCGTATACAGGTTATTCCAACAGAATAATAAGCAATGGAATAACAACAGTTCTCTTCATGAATAAGAAAGAATAACACCCCTTACATTAATAGTAGATTGAATACTGCAGTAGTGTAGTAACAGAATATTCTTCTTCTTTCTCTCTTATTCTCTCTATACTTTCTCTCTCTATAGCTTGAATGAATTCGTGAAAAATAATGAAGCACTAGGCCTCTATTTATAGAAGATTTCTAGCTTAGCACTTGAAATGTGAAAAGGCAAGTGGCTTGATGACTGGTGATGTGAAGAGAAAAGTGGTTTGACACCTGTAATGTGAAACGACAATTGGTTCGACGTCTGTAATATGAAACGGCAAGTGGTTTGACGTCTGGTAAAGGTAGTTACTATTGACGAAGGTAATTACTATTGACGAAGGTAATTACTATTGACGAATGTAATTACTATTGACGAAGAGACTCTTAGATGATGACATATGGGCCCCTCATAAAATAACTAAACTTACCACAAACGTCTCATAATAGACTCTTTATATACATCAAGAATTGAATAAATATTACCACAAATCATTTTATCAACACATATTTAATCTTTCAACAATTATTAATCATTTATAACTTGTCGTCTCAATTATTAATTTAATAATATAACATATTATACAGATGATACTGTAACAATAATTGAATCAATAATATAAGAGATATGATGCAGCAATTACTGTAGCAATAATTGAGTATAGTTGAGTGACTTCTCACGTAAGCATCAATAATCAATACCGTGTGCTACTATGCAACCACGCATATTACTGTACTTTTACTACCGGGTAGTTCAACAGTTTTAACGGTAATACCTCCGCCGTTATTTTCATAAAGTATTTTTATCGTTTTCTCAATCAGACAATAATTCTATTGTGGGGTCCACCAATGATTGTGCCGTCGTACGAATATTCCCCGACAAAAAGAATATTCTCCGACCAAACGAATATTTTATAACAACTTGCTTACTTTGCAAAATTTAAAAATATTACCCACAACTATAACATTATATCAAATTTACTCCATAATATTCAAAAATAATATTTATAGAAAATTTATCTTTATTTATAAAAGTTGGGGTCTTACAAACCTAGTCACAAGACAAACCCACCTGATAAATATGAAACTCTACACAAGATAAGGAAACCCAGAAGAACCTAGTTACAAGACAAGCTCAGAAGAAATCTAATAAACCACAGATAACTATTGACCTAATTGATAAGTGATACTCCCTCAGTCCCAGGATAAAAGTTCTGATGGATTTTTCACGCATATTAAGAAGATGAATGAAATGACAAAATTGTCTATAATAATGTCATTAAATATTGAGAGAGAATTAGAATAAGAAAAGTATGAAATATTTAATGCTATGGGTATAATAAGAAAATATGTGTAAAAGTTTGGTTATTAAAGGAAAATTGACATTTAACATGAGACTACCCAAAATAGTAATAAGGACTTTTATCATGGGACGGATGAAATATTAGTTAAGAAATGAGTAAGTGGTACTAGTTAAGAAATGAATAACTTTTGACCCTTTATAAGAAATGACTACAAGAATGAAAGCTAATAAGTGTCTTTAATTAGGTCCAAAAATAACTCGCTATGATACCATGCTAGATTCAAAGAGACTCGCTATAAAGAACTCATTGTTAGATTGTATTTTTTGGTTGTAAGAAAATTACTGATTCACATTTTATAAGAGAACGAGAAGGGTTGGTGCAAAGTCGTAGCTGACAATTACTTGCAACTTTTAAAATTAAAATTTTAATATAAATTTATTATAGTTTGGTAATTTTTCAGTAATTTTACAGAAACATATTGTTTTTTGAATTAGCATTAAACAAATTGTGCACTTTAAAAATAAAATTTTACTTTGTACATCAAATCTAAAAAGTAAGTGTACCTTTAATTTTAAAATGAAAAGAGTGTTTGACTATTTCTTACAATGATAATTACGGAGGTAGTTGACCTTTTTCTTTTTCTTTGAAAAATCCATCAAGAGGTGAAAAATAAGGACTTGAGCAACTTGACAATTTTTCATAATTACAGAAAGAAAATATAATTAATTAATTTCATGTGCTGAAAATTCAAACATGAACTAATTAATTGAGTTTCTAATAAATAAATATCATGCATTAATCTTTCATCATTAGTTTATTGGGTAGCTTGACTAACAGTTACAAGATTAAATTTCTAAAGAGCTAGAGAAATTAGATAGAGTAATTAATTAAGAGACTTGATAATATATTTCAAGTAACCTAATTAAACTAATATTGCACCATATATTAATCATATATATATATATATATATATATGATCATCTTTATTAGCTAGGGCGCCTAGCTAGCTAGCTATAGCTCATATATAATTTTCATGGCTCTCCTTCAGTAGGTGGTGGTGAGCCTGGCTGGTGCTGGTTCTTCTTCGGCCCCGGTAGAGGTTGATCAGATGGAACTGAGGGCATGCTTGGCAGATTAGGGTCATCTGTTGATATTGGTGGAAACTTGGGAGGAATAATTGGCATGGGCTTTTTGGGAAATATTGGAAACTTAGGCTTAAATTTTCCGAAAGGCGAAGGAAAAAATCCAGGGTTTAAAAAAGTTGGAAATGAAGGCAACAGCGACTCCGTTGGCATCGACTTGTTTCCAACCAACGGCTTTGGAAAAAAGGGCTGATCATCCAATGTATTTGGCCATGAATTATGATCCGGTGATAAATATTGCGCCGAAATCGGACGAGAAGCCGACGAGACGTCGAAGCTGCAAAGGAGGAAGAGGATAAGGAGGAGAAAGTGAAGGAAAATGTGTTTAGTAGTAGTAGCCATAGAGACCATAGAGAGAGAGAGAGAGATTAATTAATTAGAAATTAGGTTGGACTGTTGGAGAGATGGGAATAATGAAAAATGCATTGGGGGGATAGCTAGGGTTTTATACGTGAGTTTAGACTAGGCAGGCGTGCATGGAATGCATGCATGGTTGCATGACAAGTCGTGCGTTTAACCTAATTAATACGCACTTGAATTTGGTAGAGGGTTCACTGGGGTTAGATAGATGGTGTGAGATGAGTTTTAGTTACTCCATCCTCGTTTCTTAATATAAGTCGTTTTAGAAAAATATTTTTATCCCTTAATATGAGTCGTTTGAAAATTTCAAGTAAGCATTAATTGTTAAGTTTCCAATATTACCTCAAGTATATACTCCATTAAATACAACTTTGGTTCTCTTACTATTTTTTGTTCAATAGATAACACTCTATTTTTAATACTATAGACAATTGATATTATATTTAATGTTATACAATTATTTTTTTAATACTTATGCATAACTCTAAAACGATTTATATTAAGGGACGGAATGAAGTATTAATTAAGTCGGACGTCCTTGATCAATTGTTCTTTATTCTTCGTGATCTGTCCTAAAATGAATGACCATAGCTTATCCTTTTTAGGAGAGAGGATTATATATAGTTAAGAATTCAATTTGTCAAAGTTTTTTTTTCAAAGTTGATCTAATTTCTTTTTGCTTATATAGTATAAAATGACTAAATATATATTCTCAGGTTTATTCATTTAACAAACACCTCTTCTTCTTTTTTGGTGAGTATCCATTATGATTTATGCATGTACCCCATAATCGATCGATAAAAAATGAATTTGATAATCGGATATCTACTTAGTAGTGGAATAGATCGCATCACATGATCACATCACTTGTAGGGACTAAGGTCATGTTTGGATGTCATTCTACTACTTAGAGATTGACTTCAAATATGTGAGACAAAATTCATGTGGGACATAATATGTACCATCTTTATCCAAAAAAAATAAAAAATTAGAGTAAGAAGACCTCAATGTATTTTTGATTTCTCATTACTTTTACATTATCATTTTTAATATCGTACAGTGCGCTACAACTGAATTTCTTGTCAATGTTGAAATTATATTTAAGAACATAAAATTATTTTAAAAATTATCGTTTTATAAATTTATCTCTAATTTTGAAACGAAAATTAATCTCTCTCTCTCTCTATATATATATATAAACTGGAAAATGAGAAATTTTGTCAACACCACCTTTGGTTTCATGAAAAATGATAATTTAGTTTCTAAAAACTGATAAATGAGTTTCATGATTAGCCGCCAGCCCCGACAATTTCACATGGCTACTGTTAACACGACCATTTCATAAAAAATTATATACTCGTCTATTTTAAAAAAAAAATCCTAATTTATTTTTATTAAGCATAAATATATTACTCTACCAGCAATATTATTTTCTATTAAGCATAAATATTACTCTGCCAACATAAATATTGCTATTAACTAAAACTGATTCATAACCACTGTATTAATTATAGGCTATCCTCTAGACCGGCATTTGTTCAAACAAACACATCTCACATAAAAGTGACTTCAATCGAACTAATTATTCTGATCCCATTTTCAGGAAAGGTAAAAGAACTTGAAACTAAAATGCCATGTATTTCATAAAAACTAAGAACAAAATTCTGGACAAATAGCCTACTTAATTTGTGGGTGATTAAAGATGCAAAATTAGGACTAACATCTACAATATGAGCATCATTTTCGCAGCTCAAGCTTAGAATCTCTCCTCTATATAGTGATTTTTGAAAGAATGAGTCCTATAAATAAGAAAAAAAAACTACAAAAAGAATGATGAGACCTCAACAAAATCTTTGTTATTTACATGTTCTTCAGATCTCTTCGGTCAATGTTGTGGCTCCGCTCTCCATTCATTATTTCCAGTTCTTCGGGATTTTCTTTCTTCAACAATCCTGGCAATACAGTCATAAGCTCTTCGTCAAGTGAATTATTACCACAAGGTTTTATTATTGAATTTTCCTGTTCCTATTCCCGCCTTGTCAATTTGATACCGAATATTGTTGCCTTTGTTTCCCCTTCGGAGAAATTTGATCCTAAAGGGTACTTGTTAGCGTCTTTAGACTTGCCTAAAGTCACTGTCTGTTCATTGCTGTTATTGATAAACTCCTCCATTAAAAGCTTGTTGTTCCAGAATTCCGAGAAGTGATGGTCTGGATCAAGAGCTTCAATAGCCTGAAAACGCTCTTGGTAGCAGAGGTTTTACAACATTCAAACTTAAGAAACTCATTTCAGGAAAAATGAATCTAGTTCTGCTTTCAATGCCCAAAAGAATGGAAAACAGACTCGACACAAACCATAAAGAGAACCATGCTAGACTGCAATAAAAAAACTAGACATATCTGTGACTCTTAAATTTCTAATCCCTCTCCCTGCCCCATTTTTCTCCTCTCAAGAGGGAAAGTTAAAATTACTACACCAAAGAAACTAAGATGCCAAAAAATTTGTTTTGAAATGAATGATCATCAATTTGAGTTGGGTATTATTTCAGAGACGAGAGCGTTGACGCCCAAAACATCAGTTAATCCTTTTTAATCCATTTATTGTTAAACACACTTGCCACCTATGTTACATGAACTCGAATGGAGTGTCCGATCAGACACGATATTTGGAAGAGTCCAACACGGGTACTCCTCAATTTTGCCAATTTTTTACACTAAAATAAAGTGTCCATAATTTATACCTTATGGCCTTATTCGAGTGTCAAGTGTCGAGTGTCGGACATGTGGACTCCTCCATCTTTTGAAGGGAACTCTTCGCCTGGTTTTAAGCTTCTTGGGTTGAGAAAGTTTCTAATATAGAGTTATAATAAGAAAAGTAGCTTTTTCCTAAATTACTACTTGAGAAAGCCAGAACACAATTACTATAACTTTCGGTGAAGACTCAAATAAGCCAAAACACAATTACTTAAGACTTCACCGTGTATGTAAACTCACCCCCACTTTGCCTGAGCATGTTACGACAAACCCACAGGAATATTTGATATCATCTACATATAGCTTTCATTGCCTACGTTTTGTCCTAGCATACAAACAGTTGAGTGAAGTTGATTACCTGAATAATGGATGGGGATTGGAACCCAAACATTTCAAGCCCGTTGATGCCTTGTGGAAAACGCAAAGGGGGAAATGCTTTCCCTAGGCTTTGGAGCCTTGTGATCTCTTGATTTAGTCTATGCATCACCATTTCCCAGCATTTCTGGGCTGAGACATCAGTAAAGCTCTCATTCGGAGAATCCTCTAGTGTAACCTGAGTTAGTTAATATCATTGAGCGAGACAAATGTCAGGACAACACTACATGGGGAAAAATAAGAAATACAATCTTTGGGTAATATAAATATATGCTTTCTGCAGGTAAAAAGACGAACTGTCGTCTGTTAAAACTTCTACACCCCCAGGTGAGAAGATTTTCAGTACACACATTTCTTTTTTCTCATTCAATTCTATTTAAACAGGACATGTCTATCAACAAAAAGATATTTAAAAAAACAAAAAATGGATAAAAAAAGTGAGTATGAATATAAGTGCTTTAGTGAAAAAAAAAAATATTACTGCAATATATGTTCTTAGTGTATCACAACAGTCACCGAAACATTCATGCATTCCTCGTGTTTTCTTAGAAAAGCAAAAGAATCATAAGACGTGAATGATAAATGATTTTGCCAATGAATAATACTTATTAGAAGAATAGAAATTCATCTGAAAGCAAATCATAAAGTGTGGACAGTTCATCAGTAATGCCGTATGCATATAAAAATTTCAAAGAGCCATCCAATTTAATCCTGTACGGTATATTGCAGCCTCAACAAGTGCATCAGTTCATGTTTTGCAGAAACTCTTTAACTATTATCAAGGCCTCATTTTTATTTTCATTTTTTGGACAAATTATAGATTAATACCATACCTTAAATAAAGGCCCAAGAAACCCAGCATCCAGAATTTCTGATATATAGCTACTCATTTCAGTTGGATTGAGCACATTACAGAACTTGACACGGCTTCTAAATCCTGCAAAAGTAAGCTAATATGAAGATCAAATACATGAATACCTAAATTTAGAAGTAAAAGTTAAACTGAATAACAAAGATTCTGAAAAGCAGGAAGCCGTCCTATGGCAGCATACCTTTAGGGAATATCATCTGCTTATTGCACCATAGCTTTCCAAAAACTGCAGATCCAATATTTACAGGATCAACATCAAAGCTAAACTTTTGTAAGGAACAACTTTGGCTAGCCTGAGATACCTTCACATCTGCGTTGTCTAAGACTTCAGTTTTCTCCAAGCTATTTAATGGAACACCTGAATCTGGATGTCGAACCAAAAGATCAAACCCAAACAACTTATTACCATCAAAAGTACAACAATCCTCAAAATCCATTGAACAGGAAAGATGATTTTTGTCAGACAGAACATGGGAAACGGAGGAACCAGAGTCACTACCAAGCTGCATGACCACAGTTTCTCTTCGTGAATCTGACCTGTTAATAGCTGCTTGCACACACATGTTATCACAGGTCTCATCCCCATTTACAATGGTATTGTTATCACATCCATCAGATATTTGCTGCAACCCGCTACCATGTTCATCAGACATGCTATCAAGATTCAAATCAATAGAACACGTATGCTTTAACAAATTATCATCAGCCTTGCCAAGAATTTCTTTTCCGTGCTCATCTGCCATGTTTTGAGATGTACATAGTTTGGTACTGCCTTGCTTGACTGACTGAACTACTTCTGAATGTAAAGGCGAATAACTGCAAGGCTCATTAGCATATATGGTTTCTTCTGTTTTTGGAGAGCAAGATGGACCATCCTTTCGCTTGGAACAGCTGATTCCAGAAGTTGCCTCCGGATCCAGTTTAGCAGAATTAATGTCTTCACCATTTACAGGACCCAATCCTAGATCTTCTGAGGCCCATGATTGTACAGCATCCAATTTCCCTTCCAGTGCTTCAACTAAAGTGTTTAATTCATCCATGGTGTAGCGGAGAAGGACAAATCTGTCATCTTGTTCACAATCGCAGAGAAGGTTTGCATGTTTAAGACATGAAAAACGGTCTGAGGAGCACTTGCAGCAAGCAACGGACATATGTAAATCATAGAAGCATGAAAAACACTCTCTCTCATTAGTCAAACTGAAGTCCCTTTCCATCTTTTGAGGCTCTAAATGGGTTGGAAGATGCTCAATTCTTTTCTTTTCTATTTCAACCCTTGTCTGAAAGAAAATGAAAATTCCTTAACAAGAAATCAAATGAAAAAAAAAAGAAAAGAAAAAGAAACCAGATGAGTGCATAATAAAATTTCCAGGATAAAGCATAGAAGCAGGTATACAAACACAAACAAATGAATGCATGCGTATTTAAACCTGTGTGCATATATTAAAACTCTATTTTGCATATTTGCACATGCAAGGAAAAATACATATATATTCATGTATCCACACATAAATTTACATAAATATATAATGCGAAATACAGACACATATTTAAACATAATACTTTTTATATCAATCACCTTAACCGACTTGGTTAGTATTCCGTCCTTCCCACATACACTTTTCCAACTCAAATTTTTTGGATTCTCAATTTTAAGAACAGAAAGCTCCCAAAGTGATCGAATGGCTTCCCTAGCTGATTCTAATAGCAATTTGTCGTGAGACAGCGATGTCTTGCGGTGTTGCTCACTGTAGAGCTCCATTGCACTTTGCCCATGCTCTAACCAATCAACTGGGGCAACATTGACAGCCTCTGCACAATTGAAGCCACAATTGAATCCTGCATGGTATGCCCTTGGGAAGGTAAGAACGAACTCCCCGGAATGCTGAACAACTCGATGCACTGGCACACCCTCAGACTTTAGGACTGAAGGAGACAGCTGAGTAACCTGTCACAGGACGGAGATTATAATTGTATACAGCTATGAATATCTACTAGATTAAATCATAACAAGATGTTTGGTGTTACCCATTTTGAAGCTATATATCATACTTGCGTTAGTGAGAAAATTATTTTCCCACTACAATATACAGAACCACCCCATCACACCTACCACTACCCATAAGTCCTCAAACAATTTTTCTTGAAAGTAAATACCCATAACCACTAAAAAAATTCAATATATATAAAGATATCACAAAATCTCGAAAAAGAAAGTGAACAAACATTGTGTGCGCCAGTGCTAGTAACAAGTATGATGCATAGACATAAAAAAAATAGGAAAGTCAAAATTCCACAACTTGGTGATATTGTACCATTATTGTGATCGAGACCAAGTGACCTTGACCATGGTGAGTTTTGTTCCTAAGAGATAAGTGCATAACAACGAGAAAGGAGTCTATAACATGGTTGAAGTAAAAGCAACCTCCCTAAGCAGTGGCGAAGCCACATAGAACTTTGTGGGGTCAATCGACCCCATTGGAAAAAAAAATTGCTTTATAATGTAAGGTAAATTTTAAAAATTTTAAGTATTATATATAAATTGATCCCACTAAAATTTTATAAATTTTCTATTATACGGGGTCAAATTGAAAATTTATAACTTTGTCAATCAAATTTTAACCACATATGACTCATATCCTCTCAATATATTTATCTCTCTCTAATATTTTAAACTAAATAATAATCTAATTTATATTATTTTTAAAAATAAATAATGAATTACTTACTTATGAACAGTTGTTATTAAAAAAGTCTATTATGAGTCAATATAGTGTATATATACCATATATTATTACTCATTATATTTTCATTGTAATATAGTATATATATATATATATATATATACTCAAAAGTATAAAGTATTAAAAAAAATGGCTCGAGAGCGCTGCCCCCGAACCCCCGCCAAATTATTTGTAACTCAGTAATAATTTCGACCCCATTGACAAAAGTTTCTGGCCACTATCCCTAAGTATTAATTTTAGTCTAGTACAAAAGATATATTTGGACATTAAAACCTGAGTTTCACATTCCTAAAAAAATCAATATGCATACTTGGGTGTCCATGAGCAAGAAAACCTATTGCACAACTCATTCAGTGGAATCTGATTATAGAGATTTAATAGATCATAAACACAATTAAGTGTGAGATATAAAAGTGACTGGCCATAATATAATCATCGTACTATAAATAAAAACTCACGAGTTCATGAAGTAAACCCGGTTGTTCCTCAAATAAATCCGGAAGGTGCTTTCTCATTGCAGCCTCTAAAGCAGAAGCATGGGTTCCAGGCACGCCATACCATATTTTTGGATCTCCCCAATGTAGATAGTTTAATGAGTAAAGGTGGTGGTCCTCTACATGCTTTTCCAAGGGAAAAAGGAAAAGAAAAAAAAAGAGAACTACATGTCAGTCATAAACTCCAATAGACAACTGATTATCTGTTTTTACAACACAAACACAGAATATACCGTTCCATATAAATAGATGGAGCGGTCACGATGAGCCTGAGTAGAATTTAACTCTTGAATTACTAAGCATTCCACAAGTCCGTGTTACTGTGGTAACTTAGAAAACCAGTAAAACAGAAAAAGTGAAGACTATTTCACCGAATTTGGTGGCATCTAATATAACTAGCTTCCTCTTGATTATATACATAAAATTACTTGTATTACAGCTAAGCATGTAATTTATTTACTCGTGTTCTTGAAGAATATGCTTCCTTTCACTTCTTAATTCCAACTAGTATATTTACTACTTAAATTTAACTTCTAGATATCAATTTGTTGGCATCCAGAGTCTGTTTTTCTTTTCTTTTTTAAATGACAAAAATGGTTAAGAGTTCATAATATTTACCCAGCAAAATGATGAGAAACACATTCCAACATAAAGCCATGGCACTAGAACTCCAGAGATATCACATCCTTCGAAACAAAGTACGGAACCTGGAAGACGGGGGAAGTTATTCAAATTCCAGCCTGAAGACACGTATTGATCCGATTCACATTCAGATAGCAATGGTGACACCTTGGGGAACCCACTCCCAAATACTCCGGTTTCCAAATCAGCTCCATAGTATACCTAAAATATCAAAGATGAACATCATTTATAAGGCATGTAAAGGGCAGATAAAATACATGTAAGGAACAGTAATAATCAATTATAAATTACCTCGACCTCATCTGTTGGTTGTTCAATGATTCGCCAGTATTCACCTTCGATATCTTCAATAGAGGGTTCCCGTCTCTGCTTTTTCCCAGTCGCACTCTCATCAATAATTCCTTCTTCCTCCGCATCCTTCATCCCAAAATAACACTCTTTGAAGTTGCAGGAAATTTTCTGAAAGTCCTCAAATGTATAATCTGATCCAGTCTGGAAACCAAATTTCTCCTCTGCGTCAGAAGAAATCTTTAGTTTTGAAGCTTCAGAACCAGGACGTTTCCTTTTGTAGGCCATCTTTGATTGTCTCCTTCGTTTACGCTTCCGGCCTCTTTTTTTCTTCATGGGTTCCCTATTTTGAAGCAGGTCAACTTGCTGAATTCGCGTCGAGAATTTAGCATTTATCCATATACTCTTGTCTTTAAGAGGACAGGGTGGATTCCAGGAAGGAGGAGGTATTATTCTACATATACCATATGCTTCAGCAATTGGGCGTATCCTTGCTATGTAACCAAGGGTATCTTGAAATTCCTAATAAATAAACAGTTGGGCTAAGATGGTCATCTAATTGATATTACATTAATCTTAATTTCGTTTCTAAATCGAAAATAAACAAAAAATTAAAATACCTCATCAGAAGGGTAAAATACAGGTGCTTCATCAATAACTGGCATGCATGCCTCGTCCGGATTCCATCTAGTTAATATCTATTACAACACACAGAAACAACCTCACACGATGAGTATCAAGAAAATACAGTGTTAAAAATTATTGTTGCATACTCTTTGAACAATTTCGAATAAGGAATTCGTATAAACATAAGTTCCTCAACACGTGAAGCATTCACTATTTTAACATAAAACCATTTAAATAAGAGCAAACATGAAAGGTTGGTATATGTTATTCGACAACTAAATTTACAAATACCCCAGGTTTGTACCTTTTGTCTTCTAGGACTACCTGAGCACTCATGGTTGCTATCATTTTTCTGGGCATGCCTGAAAGATTGATCCTGCAAATAAGTGAATAATATTTCAAATTCTTTGCTTTTACTTACGGATTTTCAAAGTAACTTTGTAACACAAACTTATGCAGGTGAAACATTAAATGCAAGTGAAAAGTGCAAAAGTAAAACTTCACAAGAGTTTTAAATTTCAAGTACCGATTTGGAGGGGTAAGATAATTGGAGGATACGAGAAATCAACAATCAATTTAAAGGACATATCAAACAAGTTTTAACAAAGTGGTTAAGGCAGGTAAGATATCCTTGCAAAGAGCATAATAACATTTTAAAAGTAATTTTTAAAGAAGACGGCAGGTAAAACATATTAACACTATTCAAGTTAAGAATGAGAACCATTAAACACTTTGTAAAATGTAACGCAGATTGGAAATAGAAAAAAAAATCCACAGGAGAAAATGGAGCATATAATGTGAAATAAACCAACTTTAACGGGATTGAAGAGAAAGAGATTAGGAGTAAACAGTAAAAATTAAATATAAAAAAAAAAGAGAGAAAAAGTAACAATATCAAAAAACATAAACCTTCATCTTCTTTTGTCTACGTCTGAGTAACGGTTTAACTTTTTTTTCATCAGAATGGTTAACCGCAGTATCCATCTCGATAGGTTTCTGATCGGTGGTTGTATCCATGACAAAACTGCCTGGAAGGCTGAAACATAAGAAAAAGTTATTAGATCTCTGTCCTCGACTCCTCGCTACAAAGCATATCAAAGAGAAAAATTCACAAGTTGAGAATACAAGATCCAATCAAGTGAAACGGTTGTTTTTACAATCTATGAAATTTAAATTTCAACCGCAACACACCACTTGAAAAGGGAAAAGAAAATTTTACAAAAAAAAATATATAAACAAATGATACTAACGTTGAAACATAGAGGAATATTCTTAAGGATTATAGAAGAGGAAAGTAACAGCAAAGAGACAGAAAGTTGAGAAAGTATTTGTTTAGAAGATACCACAACAGATAACACGCCAGATATAAGACGCATGATGCAGTGAATTAACAACAATCTTATCAAAGATTATGAGGGAGGCTTTTGTTGGCTAGTAACTACTAGTCATTATAAAGGTTTCCACGTCATTTAATATGTATGCAGCAGTTGTGACTCGTACTCGGAGGAGAGTAAAATACCCCTGGTTCATTCTTGGAGAAATTTTTTTAAAGTAAATTTGAAGTGTTTCTAATAAGATAATGCAAGTAAATTAAAGCTGAAACTACAGATAGCCACAAAAGGCATATCAAATCTGGAATTATCTCTAAAATCAATGCTATCTCAGATTATTGTTATTTTGAGATTTGCAAGTTTTATGTGGTTTGTCTTGTGTAATGCTAGGGGTCTCAAATGATGTGGTGCTAAATAAGACAAATGGTACTTTATGACATGGCCAATAAATAAATGTAATGATACCATGTCATTTGAGAAACTATTTGATACAAAAAATTTGAGACCGGTAGCATTATCCCTTGAGTTTAGGTAATGAAGGCAATTGACATAGGTTACATGTGCCAAGATTTAATTTGGGAAATAAAAGGTGCTATTGAGTATTGACCAAATTGCAACATATAGGACTCATTAGATAGAATTAACTCAAAACAACAGGATCCCCTTATATGCTATGGATGGTCATGTTAGAAGCTCAAAAATACTCTTTTGCCTTCCATTAGCCAAAGTTGTTAATACTTGGACACTCTAAAACCTGTTTAGCCATCGAGCTTGCTTTAGATACTGCAAATAAGGGGGCATTCGTAAAGGTTGTCGAAAAATCACACTTTCTATGGCTAAGGCATGGGGAACAACAATAGCATGGCACGTGATAACCATTTAAAAAACATTAGGTCATCAATACTTCCAGCTATTTTTCATATGTTTTCCTTATTAAAAATCTGAAACCATCCAAGTGATACAACTAAATCAACAAGAGTCATTAAGGACACGAAGGAGAAGAATCAGCTAGCTAAATGTAAGAAGACGACACAGCTCCGACAAATAGGGTCGGTTATATTTCATTATCAAATAGTTTTCATAAAGCAAATGGTGTTCAAAGATCAATGGCATTTCCTTGAGTAAGCAATGGTTATTCTTTCAGAGACACATTTATCCGAAGAAACGTGATATCTATGCTAAAATATTATATTCCTAGACCAATAACTTCGACATTAAAACAAAATCAGAGAGAAACATATTCAGATCTGCAGATTCATTCTAAGGTAGGTAATATCCCCTCTTATGTAACCAATTTTACAATTTTATCATCTCTACCCATTAAATTGGGAAAACCAACGAGGAATATTTCGCCCGAACAATATGCCTTTTATGGAGCACACACACATTACAAATTTGGGTAAACATGAGAAAACAATTTTACAGATTAATGATAGAAACAATAGAAATTTCACAATTGTGTAATGATTCACAGGCAAATAAAATTATAGGCAAATTTCTGTAAACATGTAAGGATTCATACACACAAATTGGTGAGAACAGAAACAATTATAGAAATCTAACATCTTTGGTGGTGAAACTCTCTGTTGCCAATAAGAACTAATTTACTGATAGAACAGGTTGTTAAACCTAATCTGCAAAAATAAAACCCTTTTACTGAACCACCCAATTCAAGGGCAGACCCCAATTCACCAAAGATTCAAACTTTATGAACAATTCTTTCCACAACACATTCTTCCCTCAAAACAAAAAGAAGAAAATAAACAAAACAGAACAAAACTGCTATATTCAACCTAAATTGCTCCAACAAGAATCTTAAACTCCCATATAAACAGTTTCAACTTTTTTCTTTTTTAAAGAAACAAAAATCAACCCCTAGAATATAAAATTCACTCAAAGAAACAACCAATAAAGACCCAAATTTGCATTTATCTAATCAAACCCTATTCCCAAATACATTTTTGAATAGAATAATTCAACACGCCATGATATTCACTCACAAATGAATCTTTACCCATAAGAAAAGGGAAAGGTTAAAAAGACCAAAGTAAAAATTAAAAAACATATACCCAAAAAATAGTTAGCTAAATGTCAATGAATAATAACAGAACAGTACAAAAATTGGAAGAAGAAAAAAAACCCAAATATCATATAATTTCATGGATTTAATATTATGTGATGCATTAAGTAAGAGAATTACCTCAAGAGAAAATAAAAATTCCACGTTGGAGTTTATTTTCTTTGAAATTAAATAATGAGTTTTTTATTTAAGAAACAAAGGAGTATTAAAATAATAATAATAATAATAATAATAATAAGGTGGGGAAAACTGATAAGGACTAAGAAGTTGGATCTTGAGAGAAAATAGGAGAAGAGTTTAGAGAGAGAGAGAGAGAGAGATTTACAATTTTAGAAGGAGAATGGAAGAGATTTTAGAGAGAGAAAGTAAGTCAAATTAGAAGAGGTTATAAGAGGCAGTAGATTTTTTTATCTATTGTTTATTTTATTTTTTTACAATTACTACAAGTATAAATTTTTACGGTTGTACTTTTTCATAATGATTGCCATTTCGTTTTCTAGGTTTTTTATTAAAAATAATATTATTATTATATAAAAAATGACCACATAATACTCGTATATATATATCTATCTAATAAAATACAAATAATTTTAAATTTTTCGCTCACTCAATAAATCATCTGGGCCGTCCAAAATTTGAGATAAATCCCACCGTTCATACATCTATCTAATAAAATACATATATCTATCTAATAATCTAATAATAATTTAATAAAATACAAATGACTTTAAATTTTCATCTCACTCAATAAATTATTTTGGTCGTTCAAAGTTTGAGATAAATCATATTGTTCATACAGTGCCGGAGGCACGGGACCTAACTAGTACATATATATTATATGAACCTCACATATCAAGTGAGGGCCTACAATATATATATATATATATATATATATATATATATATATATCTGAATATTATATAATTTTTTTTTATGTAATAGTAATATCGTTGTTTTTACTGTCCTTAGAATGTACTATCCCAACCCCTAGAATAGGATAGGAGTACTAGTAGTAGTATATTTGTATTTTCTAGTTCTAGATTTGTTGTCGATTTTATTGGGAAAGGGCAAAATAGGAAACTCAGCTCGGATTTGTATCCCTACACCATTTCTGATTGAAAAATATTTATTATCAAAGCTAAATTGATTTTTATAGAAATAAATGAAAATCATTTGTAACATTTATAATTCATTTTTTGTAATGTCATGACATTTATTCGATTGATATGTGGAATGATTTTAGTCAAAAAAATTAAATTAAATTAAAGTATTATTTTTTTCCCTTGAAAACAATCAATTCATTACTATTTATGTTATTTCTTTTATTTTAAACATAGAAGGTAACAATCTTGTTTTACAAAATGATCTTAGCATAATTAATGGACAAAATTAGATCGTATTTAACTTTGATAAGATGTTCAACTTTAATTTTGAAAGTGAGC